>MQTX01000202.1:922729-1039971 GCA_009735665.1 Angiostrongylus cantonensis
TAGACAAAAACGGTTAAAATCCTTCTGGATAGTTCACTGTTACTCACCATTAGTGTCCAAAATGCATACCCAAGCAACGAAAAAGACTCCGTTTTTTGGTTAGCTTATCACTAACTGCTTCGTTTCTCCGTTCCGCTTCACTTTTTATGTCCACAGACCACCTTGTCTTGTTTTTTCTGAAGATTATTAACTAATTATTTAATAGAGGAAACCGTGACTGAAAATTAGCTTTCATAACTACTCAACCGTAGCGCTCCCCCTTTGTCAGAGAACAGCTTCTACCTCATTATCATCAATTTTACATCACCGAATCATTCCACGTCATTCAGCCTCTTTTACATTGTTTTCTTTCTGTTTTTTAGAACAGATATTTGCTTAGTCATTCTATGATAGAATTACTCGCTGGAAAAGCGATGAGTGTTTCTGATTAATCGAACGGTTCAGATTAATGTTTTCAGAAAATTCCGAAAACAGTACGAGAAACGGTACACATGGAAGGTAAGCGGTTCGTTGAAAAGGGCGGTTATGGGAGCTACCCACCATTCTGGTACGGTTTCACGAACACTGTGCTCGCAACGTCATTTCTAATACTAAGTGTTGTTGTTGCCGTTGTAAGTTTTATCACATTTTTTTAATTAAGTGTGTTGTACGATAGACCGTAAGCAACGATTCGTTAAAGGCAATCCGACTTCATGAAAACTTCTCAAAGTGGCCCTCCTACCAGATTATGTTCTATATATCAGCCTGCGATATCGCACAGCTCACTGGACAAGTGCTCGCTGGCTTCTCGCTGATGCTGGAATGGGATATGCCGAATTTACTTAATATAGTAAGCAGGCTACAACGCTTTATACTATGTCGTTGAGAAAATCGATGATGACATTTGCAGTGATTGCAAAGAACGATGGTGATGTTGGTAATGAGATCTTAGTCTTTTAATGCTTCTGTGCTGAATTTATGAGAGCTCCTCAGAATGTGCAAGTTTCGTCAGCAAAATGTCTTTTCAAACCATATCACGAGCTCATTTTGTCAGAAAGCTCTGCTAGTTATCCATAAATTGTGCAGATCTCAATGCAGCTCCCGTCTTATAGTTCTGCTTCTTAGACAGCAAGTTATTCGCGCAGTTTCCGAAACCCCCTTGTGAGATGTCTCCGAAATCGCCACTGCAGGCTTCGATTATGCAAAATGGCTTACTATTCTGTGAGCAGATTTGTTTAAAGCTGTAATTCACAATCGCGGGAATTTGCTCAAAAAAGAGATCTTGAACAGAAATAAAGAGCGGTATTTACAAACGATGGAACTTTCAATGGCCAAATCCGTTCTCATGAGTTGATTTCATGTTTAACAACCTTGCGATTGCTAAGAGAGAAAACGACGAATCCATACTTTGACATGTTTGATGGCGTCCTTAATTCTAAAAAATGAAAAACTCGATTTAAACTTTTTAAAAAGTCCAGAATACCAATTATACAAATCTTTCTTCAAGTTGTATGAGCCCTCTAGTAAAAAGCTCGACAATAAGACATTACTGTGGAGAAAGACCTGCCGTGAAAAGCTGAACTGCTTGCAAAACTTATACATTACCTAGGAACGCTGACACCCCTGCTAGCAATAAGGAAAATTTCAAAAAAAAGTGAAATTCTTGGAACAGCAGGAAAGTGGTGAAATGAATTTCATCAAAGAAAGAGTATAGGTGTCAAATTTAATAATGAAGCAGGGGAAGGACGATTAAATCATTCGACATTGGTGAAAAAACACTGCTTTCAAAAATGAAGAATAGTTTTGGAATTTGACCACAAAACCGAATATGAAATTTCTTTTCATCAAGTAGCGATTCGAACGAATTTGCTGGAAAGATTGGGCCCTTCAGTAGTTTCACATGCTTTTAAAAGCTACTCGAAGGATCCTACTCCGGATCGCAGGTGGGGAACGAAGGCGCCATTACAATTTCCAGAGGCTAATGCGTTCACCTCCACACTATGCAGTTCTTTCGTTTCGCCTGCCTCTCAGCTAGTTCTATGGATCAGTGTCATCAGCAATCAGCCGTCAAGGAAATTGATCTGCGTAGCCCACCAGCCCACTTAACTAAGTTGAGCGTGTAGTTAAAATCACAACACTAACTTTCTATTGTTTGTTACCTACCATATTTTTTCAAGGAAGGGTGCGATGTATTATTTCGCAAAATCATACATCATATCCTGCCATGAAAAATTGTAGTAGGCAGCAAATAATAAATGTTTGAATTATGATTTCAACTACAGGCTCAGTTTAACTGGTGGGTTACCTTGGTTAATCTCGTTGATAAGTAATTGCTGATGGCACTGATCGATAGACTTAGCTGAGAGACAGGCGAAACGACGGACCCACATCTTTGTGAACGCGTTTTCCGCAGAAAGGGTAGTAACGCCTTCGTTCTCCACAGCAGACACCTGTGGTCAGGAGTTCTGCAAATATCTTAGCATCATTGTGGTTGTATTTCGCGTTGTACCCTACCGTGAAATGCTAAAGGATAAAGCTGTCGGCGTTGATCAATCCCTAAGGAATGTGCCATGCATTCGACTTTATTAATCATCGTTTGGAGGAGATTGGGTGCATATCTAGCCTTTACAATAATTCGCCGTGGCCTGCCGATGGATGCAGCCAATGCTGCTATCCTCCGAGACAAGCCTGGTACCAATTTGCCGACTCCGAAGGGATGGAAGGCTTGGTGTGCCTTGAGCACGGAGTCGATTCCAAGTGTGTGTTCGTTCCACGGCGCTTCTAACAACTGCGCCACACGCGCCCTGTGAAAAATTATAGTAGGCAGCAAATAACAAAAAGTTAGCATGGTGATGAGATGTTCTACAGAGAAGACCATACGTTCTTCAAGATACTCATTGGAGATTTCAGCACCAAGACTGGAACAAGAAGAGCGCCTGAGGAACGTCACAGTGGGACCCACGGATTGCAATGGAACGAACAGGGTGAGCGGCTTTCTTAGTTTATCATGGCGACCAATCCCATCCATGGTTACTCGCATTTCCAGAAACCCTACTCTCAACGCTGGACGTGGAAGTCTCCCAATGGAGAGTACCATAATGAAATAGACCACATCATAGTAAATAGAAGGTTTACCTAACCGATGTCGCTGTTGCTCCATCTTCCTACACGGAACAAAACCATCCCCTCCTTACTTCAAGAGCTCATTTCTCACCGAAAGTAGAAAAAGCCACTAAATTCTAGAAACCAAGTCGTACAACCACCTTAAACTGGTACTTGTTCAATTCACTAGTCGCCTGTTGGGAAGATGCCGTTGTCGATAACATCGGCGAGGAATGCGATCGGCTCATTCAACATCTTCACGCTAGCGCTATGAAAGCTAAGTGTTCGAAAATCACCCAAAGACATCTCTGCCCAGGAATACTTGAGCTGATACGCTAACGTGGAATCGCATATGCTGCAAGGAACCGTGAACTAACGTCCGAACATGCGAAACAATGCACACAAGCGATAAAAGAAAATTTCAAGAACAGAAAAGTAGCAGTAGTGGACGAAGCTGCAGAGGCTGGGTAAAGCATTCCCAAAGCCCAACGAAGTTTCGCTATTTACAAGATCAAGGTGATTTCACTCAGACGACGCCCAGACGGAATAATAACAGCGTCCAGAAAGGCAATGGAGAAAATCATCCACGATTACTACTCAGATCTCTTCGATAGCCACGTCCATCTTCCGTCTTATAAAATAAAAGAGGATGGATATGCTGTTCCATCGGTTCTCCCTTCCGAAACCCGATATGCCATTTCGTCGGTGAAGAATTCAACAGCACCAGATCCGGACAGGATAAGATCAGAACACCTGAAGAACCTTCCACCAGTTCTCGTAAACACACTGGCTCGACTCTTTACACGTATTACCTGTCTGATTGTAAGGTCCATACTCAATAGGAGACCAGCAAGACCGTGCCAATCATGAAGAATGGTGACCTCCACGATATCGCCAACTATCGCCTAATTTGCTTGCTTTCTGTCGTCAACAAAATTTTCACTCGAATCATACTAAACAGGGCTGACAGAACACTGGACGAAGGACAGCTATGTGAGCAAGCAGGGTTTCCAAATGGATTTAGTACGATAGACCACATCCACACAATAACAATGCTTGCTGAAGTATAGAGAAAGTACCAAAGACCGCTCGGTCTCACTTTCAATCTACAGAAGACCTTTGTTTCAATTGAGATAGAAGCAGTCATGGAAGCCCTTGATATTCAAGGAGTCGCTACTGACTACATAAAGATTCTTCGTGAGCGGTACAAAAATTTCTCAACCAAGACTCCTTCTACAACGATATTGACATCGATGTCAAAAGAGTGGTTAGGCAAGGCGATACCATCTCGCCAAAATTATTTACCGCCACCCTCGAAAGCGTCATGCAAGCATTGGGATGGGATAATATGGGAGCGAAATACGATGGCCGGCAATTACATCGCTTTGCTGATAATATCGTCCTTATAACACCGGACATCAGCCAAGGGGGTATGTTTGCCGACTTTGATAAAGCTTGTGGAAGGATTGGTCTTCGACTAGATTTTGCCTAAAAACGATATTCATTAAGAACGAATTGGTTTCGTATGTCCCATTCACGCCTAACGGAAAGAATATCTCCGAATGATCTAGTTGTGTAGGTTAACAAATCAGCCTGATAAGCGACTTAGCTCCAGAGATGGACAGTAGGAAACTAGCGGCTTGGGGAGCTTTCAAGAGCATTGAAGATGTAGTGAGAAGAACAAAGAACACCGCACTCCGTGACCACCTTTTCGACTCAAAGGTACTTTTTACCCTAACTTTTGCGTCAGAAACCTAGTCGCTGCGTGAGTAGGATGAAAATAACGCAGCGTTATTGAACACGTAGTTGAATGGACGATGCTAAGAGTATCTCGTTTCATACAAGTAAGAGATGGTATCCGAACCTCCGACCTGCGTCAACGATCAAAAATCGAAGACGCCTTTCTGTACGCCATACAGTCGAAGATAATTTGGGCCGGACACGTAATGCGTATGAATAACAACCGATGGACAAAAGCCGTTAGTGACTATACTCCTCTAGATGTCAAACGTACGGCTGGAAGACCACCGACTCGATGGTCAGAGTTTTTCACGAAGAGGCTATAGGAAATACATGATGGCCAACAAATTCCTTGAGCGACCAGAATCCACTGGCTACTCTTGCACGCGTCAGGGAAAAGTAGAAGATTACAGGCGCCCGCTCGAGTCACCAAGGAGACTGAAGGCGATACAGATGACTATCTTTTCCACCTTGCCGTAAGTATTGGAACTCCTTAAGCTACACAAAGATGGTGCAAACTCACCCGGGGCCTTTGGACGCACTACCTGAGAGCTGGTGCTAGAAATATCCGCAATCATTAACACAGAATGAATCACGCAAATGCTACAACATTTGGAAGATCCGACTTACATTGACAATCGAGGCTTAGAGGTACTGCGTTTTTATAGGTCAAAACACCAAAAGTCACGTGACAAGTGCACGTAATCCACTTTAACGAAAACGGGCGACCATGAGCTGTTAATGGATAGTTAAACGAGATGTCCAGTTCAATACAGGAAAAATGCCAAATCGGGCGTCGGATTCCTTAATTAATAACTCAGGAAATCTTACAGTGTTCCTCGTGTAGTTGCCTTTTGGGTAGCCAGCCGCGGAGCTCCAAATTGCAAAGATTTTTTGCAGATCTCTGTTAGTGAATAGTCTTAAGTTTTAACCATCTTGTTTCAACATTTACTACAGTTTCTTGGAGCCATAGTGAACAGCGCATGGATTTCGTCAAGTATCTACGGCATACTTCTCGCCATACATCGACTCCTCAGTGTAGTGTTTCCTGTATACGAGGTAACTTTCTTCACTGGAAGAAGCAAAAAGGTTGGTCATCAATCACTCGTTTCTATAAACATATTCGCGACAGCACATTTTATACAATCACATGAAACACAAATCGTGGGCATAAGCATACATGTGTCATTCTATTTCCGATGGTTTGTGTTTGCGCACAGAACGCTTTGCCCATTCATTTTACAGTTTATTCAACACAGACTTTGTTGTGGGCATTGCTCGTAAAAGTTCTATTCTACATGCAAAAATATCCAAAAAAAAACCTTTTTGAACGAGTTCACTGATTGGTTATTTGGCAAGGAATTGACCACTGCTCCGATTAACGCTCTAATGCAGCGTAATGAATACGCTGTGTACGGGGATAAATAGCTCCAAGTCAGTGTGTCAAAAATGAAAGTTGTCGCACTTCGCTTATAACCCAGGAAATATTGTAACGACTATCTTCCCACGTTTTTGTCTATTCCTTGCCATACTTTCAGATCATTTTTGCACTTTCTCATTCCACGATCCTGGTCTTCACCGTATTGAAATGGGCAAATCCGTATCGATTCAAATTTCATCGTGAAGAGTTTTGCTGGCACTATGACAAATCACGACCGTTGAACAATCTTTCCACTGTCATTGGTATATAAAAAAATCCTTTTTACATAAATTTCAACGTTGGGTTACCTAAAATCAATTTCTCTGTAGTATTTAGTTTTTGCATTAAAAACTGCTGTCTTGGGTGTTAGTGGGCCAAATGTTAACTCTCAGCAGATTGCTGTTGGGCACGAAGAGTTCACCGAAATTTAGTCTTTCCAATTTCTCTCTAAATTTCATCAGTTAAATAAAATTTTAGATACTTATTCACTTGTTCCGTTTATTCTGTGCTCATTTGTCTGTTACTCGATGATTTTCTACGACTTGAAATCAAAGGTGTGAACAAGAAATCTTCTTTTCAATACTTTCCTCAGTTCTTTTTCCTTAGTAGTTTAGTGCCTAGTTACTGTCATTTTGTAAGTCTACTTGTCGTAAGTTTTTAAAAAACAAATTCGTTTTCAAAATTTGTATTTTTCAGGGCAAAAAGTTAGAAAATGCCTTCACTATTAATGTATGTGGTATTTCTTTCTATAACTTATCTTTCATGCTTCATTCCTAGCGGCCATTTATTTGGGGCCATCCCGTTATCACTAATATTGCGGTAATTCAAGGTACTTGTGTACTGCCTGTTCTGTGCGTCAACTTTTATTCTATGGCAATTCATTGGGCGCTTGCTCAACCCGAACCCGATTACCTTCTTTTGGATGAGCTTTCCTTGGATTTTTTATAACGGTGCAAATGCATTTATTTGTATTTGCTTCAACAGGTAAGTACTTTTGCATTTTTTGACAGATTTTTCGTTGAAAAAATACGTAGTAGAAAAGAAGAAACGAAAAAGTCAATGCGACAATCTAAGGTGAAAAGGAGATTGCTACCTGTAACAGAATTGCTTAGAAGTATTTTCGGATATTCTAATAATATCCTCAGAAACATGCGCATGCTACGTTTTCTTGGCATGCATTTACCTGTGTACCTGGATACTTGAATACTCAGACGGCACGTCTTCACTGCTTGTGCTGGCCCCGAAATAGTTTCCACTTTTTCGGGGTTTTGCTATCTTAGCAGTCGTAGTTCTTTGGAGAGCCAAGGTCGGCCTAGCCAAAGTAGGCCCTAGGTCGTCACCATCACAGACACGTGCTGCTCTTGTGGATCAGAAAGAGATTTGCCATTATGCGACTAGTTTGATACAAAGACAGTGGTGGACCCTGGTATTGGTTTATTCTTAGCTGGGCTTCGTAATGGAAATGCCGCAGACCTTCTTATCAAGGAAGACCTTGCTGAGGGGATGAATCTGCCCGCTGTGCATCGCACCCGACACAAGAACACCTCCCAGCCACGATGAGGTGGTAAACAGGGAGGAGTAACCTGTAGGGAATTCGTATTTAAGCTCTAGCAGTTTGGGAGTATTCAGAAGTTTGTAACGTTTCCGTAGTTTTGTTTCTTGTCTCATTTTTTAAAACGATGGGCCCATTCATTCGTGTACCGGTGAAGTGAAAGTAGGTCATCCAATTCACTATTATGTGAATTACACAAAGCGATATAGCATGATCACGCAGTTCACATGCTGTAATCTCCTTCTTAGATGAGATACCTGGAACTTGACGCCTATTATTCCCACAAAGTGATACATCTCTGCTTTAGTATGTCTTATTTGTTTATACAAACGTGATTGTTGCTGCGAAACTAGGATACTTGATCTGTCCTTCTTCACGAGTTCTGCGGACTCCAACTGTTTGCCTATCCGTTTTTTCTTTGCCTCGCAATTGCCAGCCATGGCGATGCTTTGATTCGAACATGATGGCAGTTTCGAGGCTAATACCGTAATCTATATAATGTCTGCAGCTGCGAATACAGCTATTCCACTCCAGTTGCTAGCACATACGCCCAACGTGTGGGTAGCCGTCTTAGGGGACACCTGCATCCTTGTGGAGTTCATGCTACAGTTCTCCTCGTCCATCTGTCGTATGTTCTTCTCACTATGTGGCCAGTCTAGTTATGTTTCGCTATCAATTTATGTTCTCCTAGTTCTTGAAGGTGAAATAGATTCAGAACATCAAGGCTTCACATTCTCGCTGAATGTTGTGCGTGCTGCTTATGTTTAAGAAGATATTGTTCAAAAGCACTATGAAAAGAGCAGAGTTTTCTGGGCATCGTTGAATAATCAGCACACACGTTTCGCATAATAGAGCGCTGGGAGGTCTCTGTGATCAGCGAACAATCCAGTTCGATCTGTTTACCTTTGCACCATAGGTTCTTCATTAAAATTCATTTTTCATGACTGTGCTTTTGCAATGCGGTTCCGATAAAGCCAGGCAAAGTTCTTACATAGACGGGTATGCACCTTGTTCGACTTCGACTGATGCGATCGCATTCGTTTCTATAGAGCCAAATGCTTTTTCTTTAGTGACAGAAACCAGGTCTTGAAGAATGTGGTATTTTCGACAAACTTAAATGACCCTGTACACTGTTCGAATGTGGGTCATAAAATTTTCTGCCGAAATCCTGCTTCCACAACTGGTTTTATCAATCCGACGTCGTCTATAAACCGGACAAAACGGTCTTCGAGAAACCCTAGTAGAGTACACTCAACAAGCATGTCAGGCTAGGACGATTCCCTGGGTCATGGGTGGGCCGGGCCGACCGCGTGCGACCCCCCTCTACTGGTTTTGGATTTTTTTCCTTTTAAAAGTAGGATGTCTTGTGGACTGCAGGAAAGACGTGTAAATTGTGGCTCACAGCTCTACTAAAGTCAATGGTTTTTTTGTGGGGTCTTGGAGTTGTGCCTTTTTCATGCTTTCTATCTCAACTCCCAACTCAGAAAAAAGAAGAATTTCAAGTGATTTTTATCCAGCAAAAAATTTAGGTTTTCAGAAAAGAATTGTGGGAAAGAAAAGACTGTTGTAGCATTTTTTGTTATTAGTGCCGTACTACGACGGCACGTTCTGATGATCCTGTCTTCGCTCATCAAGGCTCACAGCAAAACATTATATTCGTACAAGTCTTGACGACATTGTTTCAGAATGGCTGTTTTTTGTTGTCCTTTCAGCAGTTTTTCTGCCTGCAACGTTGTAGACCTTCGTCCGAAGCTCTTCTGCAACAAGCATTTATTTAACCTTGTTAATTGTGTTGCGGTGGGATCAAGCCTTAGTTTTCTTCTTCCTTCGAGCAGCTCCTCAATAGTAGCGGAGATGTCATTTTATCTAGTTGATTGTCAAAAGAGGAGAATTCGGCACAACATTCAAGTCTTCGACAAGTAGCTCGTTGTCTTAGTTCGGGTATTCTTTAATCTGGCAATCATGTTTGGATAGGATTTCGTTTGGAGTGTTCTCGTCGTACACAGCTGGAGTTTTTCTTCTTAATCGATGAAATGGTTTCATTTAAAGCTTACGGCTGAATGGAATCTTCGTCGAAGAAGGCCGTGATCGAGCCAGGTACATAATATTAGGACTAACGATGTGTAAAATGAACATCATTTTTGGCTTTAAGATTCCTGTCGATATCCGCGTGGGTCGTACCATTGAAATATTCACATGTCCAGCAACGGCTTTCTTTTTTTCTGAAAAAAACGAGTTTCCATGGAAAACACATAGTGCTGACGGTAGCCCTGTAAGACATTTTCCATTCACATTCCTTTCTTCTAATTCAAATTATCGGCGTCTGAATTAGCTCTCGTTGGCCGTTCTTGTACTGCTGTAGGAGATTCCGTCAACAAGTTTATAATATGCTTTGGCATTGCGGATAACTTCCTCCAATAGGTGGTAGAGAGCATCTAATCCGTTCTTGTCGGCTGTAACGGCCGGTGAGTAGTAATGACGCGTTTGTCGAAGACGGATGACGGCCATGCGAAGGGAAGGGATCTTGTGCGAGTCGACGGGGTGGAAGACCAAGCCTGCGCCGCCGACATTTCGTGCTGGGACCTTTTCTCCATCGAGAGTTCCGTTGATTGCGTATGTCTATCTATTTGTTTTGTCGCTTGAGAAGTGACCACATGGAATTTGATGTGAAGAGCGTGAAGATCGACGTTTGAGGATAATGTTCTTTCATTATACGGCCAACGTTAGGAATAATCTACATGGCATATCCTCCGTGTTTTCGTCAAATCCGGTTCCAATGACGTAGTGCACAGGTCGATATTTTGTGGCCTGTCATTAATCGTCCCAAAACATAACGTCATAGAAGAAAGCATCCACTGATTGGGGTACTGTGGATGGAACATAGTTTTACATAAGCACAATTATGAAATGCAAATTTGACAGAAACAACTGGATAAGATATGCTAACTTGAAAGCGTTGCTTTTCATAGTCGATTTCTTGTGATTTTTCATATGGTATAATAAAATGAAATCTGTAAATATGTTGTTGCGAACTGCACTTTATATCCAACGCGAGGTTGGTATAGTTGTTCTTATTGCTGCTGCCTTTGTTCAATGGATGACGTTTGTACGACTTCCGAGGAAGGCGAAGTCGCCGAAATGTCGACTATTGTTGAACAAAGAAAACAGCAACAATAGGAGCATCTCTACCAGCGTCGCACCGGCTATTATGCCCAGGTTTGCAGAAAGTCGATCTTTTCAGTGGAAATGAAATCTATTTTGCGAGTGAAAGATACTTCTTTCTAAAACGTCTTATTTCAGATCAATACGTGGAAATGTCTTGAAATTACTGCAGTTTCAACGGCAGAGTGAAAAGCCAATACCAATGAAAACATGCGAAAAACCATAAGACGAATAAATACTTTGGATTCTTTCCGTTGTAGACATTTGCAAAATTTCTCAAATTTTTAAATTCACTGTTCACAGACGTCGTTATTTTTTATCCTAATCAAATGTACTCGATCTTTCTATGATGCCACCACTTGCCACCGTTGGAGCTGTACAGTCCCACTTCAACAGCGCAGATCATAACATCATTGGGTTTGGAAAGTTCACTTCAGGTATGCTCGAAAAGAAACCTAGTAATCACAAACTGGACAACTACCGAGAGGTTACTAAAATCCTGTGGCTATTCTAGGGCGCATAAATCGCAAAGGGCTACTCATTCGCCGGCGTCTATTAGACCCGCTCCTCGAAACTCGCGACAGAGGTGAAGTCGGCGGCATCGGCTGTCTCGTTGACACGGATCTAGCCATGAGCATCAAATCATTCAAGAAGTAAACAAGTAGGATCGAATGTTTACGATTGAAAAGATGTAAATCAATACCGGCTTTGACGATCTTCGTCGTTTACGCGCTGACATCAAACTTTGACGATGAAGTCGAGACGTTCTGTTTGGACTTGGAGAAGTTCTACAGAGAACACCATACCTTCTTTGAGCTCATTCTAGAAGATTTCTAAGTTAAGATTAAACTCAGCATAACGTCTGAAAAACGTCTTATTGGGACCCATGGATTAAAATGGAACGAGAACGTTGAGTGGCTGTCTGAGTTTATAATGACCACGAAGACCAATCATAGTAACTAGCAACTCCACAAGACCTACTCAACGTTGGATGTGGTAGTCTTTGAGTAGAGAGTACCATAGCTAAATGGACCACAAATCGAAGATTCTATCTAGTCGATGTTGTTGTTGCTCTCAATTCTACACAGAACCAAACCATCGTCTCTTTCGTGCAGGACCTGTTCACTCGCGAACTGCTAAGAGAGAGATGACAAATTCAAAAAACGGAGCCACGGGAAAGTGAGGTTTATTAAGATTGCTAGTCGATTGTTGGAAAACGCAGTTCATGAAAACATCGATGAATAATACGATCTGCTTATGCAACATCTTCACGATAGCTATGGCAAGAGCTGCAGACAACCGGGAGCTAACCCTCGAACTTGCAAAGCAATGCAAACAAGCGATAAAGCATTTAAAACGAGAAGAGCAGCAGCAATGTTGAAGCTGCAGAGGCTAGAAAAAGCATTCGCCAAGCCCACTGCAACTTCTCCATTTCCAAAACCAAGATGGTTGCACTCCGACGCTCAGACAGATCAGTTACAGCGTCCAGAAAGGCAGTGGGAGAAAATCATTCACGAGTACTACTCAGATCTCTTCGATAGCTCCGTCCACCTTCCGTCATATGAAATAAAGGAGGATGGCTTGCATCTGAGTTCGCCTATTGTTAACACGTCGCACTCGTCGAAAACAATGGGTACCGTATGCGTCGGAAACATTCCGCAGGTCTGCAACATTCACTGGCTTTCACTTATATCCATCATGAAAGAAAGCAGCTGGTTAACGTTTTTCTCAGACATTTAAACGAGAACAATTTAAATTATTGCTAATTATTATAGTATTGCAAAACACCTAGAAGATGCGAAGCCGATAACAAGTAAGAATCAAGGATTTGTAGAATTCGAGAAGTTGCAAGTATTTTTGTGGATTGTTTTAACTTTTATTTATCTCATTCTTTTTTTAAATAACCTATTTTTTATGGTTGGATACAATGTGAGATGCAGCAATAGGAATTTTGAGAAATGAGCAAAATTCGGAACCTCAGTTGGTGTTCGAGCTCGCAATAACTGTTGCCGGGATCCCACATAAAAGTTAGGAAAGTGAAAATGAAAAAGGTAAAAACAGGAAAAGGTTAAAAAGTAAAAATAAGAAAGAGCGAAAATTATCAGTCAAAATTTAAATGTTAAAAAGTTAAATTAGCTAGAGACCCAAGATAGCAAGAGTCAAAATGCTGAGAATTTAGCTCAGCTCAACTGGATTCAATGTCGACATTGCTCACCAGATCATTCCCGTTAACGTATGATTGCTAATAGCACTTTCAAGTAAAAAAAAAAACTAATTGAGAAAGAGGCAAAGAAAGGGCTTCGGTTGGCGAACTAAGGGACCTCTGCTTCCATGATACGCAGAATCCGGTGGAAAAACAATCTGTTTCTGCTGTGCCGTTTTGGCAAATACCTTCTGTATTTATGAGAACGTTTTTATGAATGCGCACTTTGATGTGCTTGCGTTTGTACCCGTTATATTCTAGGAGTCAAATCAGCTAAATCCCTGCTAACAGGTAGCAGAGAAGTTTATGGGAGGCGATTATGAGCCACCTTCAACAAATAAGCTCTAAGAATTCTTTGTTAGACTTCCACATTTAGAGCTCTGGTTGGGTATTAAGGGTAAACACAGTGAATAGAACGGGCCTCATTCTTCTGACCCCAGAAGAGTCCCCTGCGGCAGCATTACGAAAGGCAAGCACGGAGAGGTTGCTAAGAGCTCCCAGCCATTTCGGGTTGGTGAAATCGCAAAGGACCAAGCAACCCATCAAAACTTCCAATGCACGCACACTTGCATCTGAGTCCTCCATAGAAGACGTAATCATGCAAGCAAGAGGAAAAAAGTGCCATTTCGTCGGACCGGCTAAGAGCACATGCTAGCCATTGAACTTCGCCTGTGAGACGTTATATATGAACTTGAAGCAGTTCTTCGGAAAAGTCCACACATTCTTTAAGATCATCATCGGAAATTTTGACGCTAAGACCGTGCCGAGAAGAATTTCTGAGGAGCGTCACAGACCTACGGATTAAAATGAGATGGACGGGGGCTGCTTGCTGCCTGAATTTACCATGACGACTAAGACAATTCATGGTAACACTCATTTCCAGATATCCTACACTCAATGACCGGCATGCGATTTTCCCAGTGGAGAGCGCCATAAAGAATTCCACCACATCAGAATAAACCGAAGGCTTTCCCTAAGCGATGTCGCTGTTTTTCCAAAATACTGCACGGAATCAGAGCATCGCCTTTGTCGTGCAAGATTTCTCTTCACATAGGAAGGAGAAAAAGCCGCTAAATTCAAAAAAAAGCAAGTCTCAAAACCACCATAAACCGGGATTTGCTCAAATCGTTAGACGGCTGTTGGGAAGATGCCATTTTCGATAGCTAAAGACAACCGCCAGCTGACGTCTGAAGTTGGAAGTTAAACAAACAAGACAAGCGACAAAGGAAGATCTTATAGAGCAGTGATCAGCAGTTATGGTGAAAGATGCAAAGCCTGGGGAAAGCATTCACAAAGCCCACCGAAGCTTTGGTGATTACGAAACCAAGATGATTGCACTCCGACGCCAAGGTGGAACAGTTGCAGTTTCCCGAAATTCACTGAGGAAAATAATTCACTATTAGTACTCGAATCCTCTATGTAGCCACGTTCTGCTTCACTCATACTGACTCATTTCCATCAACTGAAAGAAAGCTTTTAATATAACAGCGATAATTCTGAAAGACTTGCAAAACTCCGGACCGAAGTAGTCTGCGGTGGGGAACGGACACGATGTTACCTTTCCGGCGGTTAACACGTTCACAATCACACCCACAACGAAGGACCCGTAAGGTGTCTCGATGAGAGCCTTAGCTCCCAGAAAGGGTAAAAGCATGTTCGATCTTCACTGCAAACACCTTTTTCTTTCAGATGTCTCAGCATTATTGTGGTTGTTCTTCACTCTGTACCTTCGCGTGAGAAATTGTATTAAGCTGTAAATAAAAAAAATAACATTACTTTTAATATGTTTAAATCGCATCAGTCATGGAAACTGTGGACAGCCGAGCCGTCCATACTCAGTACATAGACGTTTTGTGAGCTACATAAAAATTTCAGAATCAAAATATCACCACTATACAACGATATTAACGTTAGGCACGGCGATACCACCTCAGCAAAATTATTTCGCCACTCTCGAGAAAGTCATGCGATCACTGGAATGGAATAATATGGGAGTGAAAATCGATGGTTCGCAGTTACACCATCTTCGCTTTGCTGATTACACAGTTCTTATAACAAGAAAGCCTTCGATAAACAAAACAAATGCTTATGGACTCTGCTAACTTCTGTGGTATCGCAAAAAGGATGTTCATGAGGAACGGTTTGGTTTCGTATGTCCCATTCACGCTCGATATAGCGAGTATCTTCTAATGCTACAGCAGCAACTATCGTGGTCAGAAAATCAACATGGTGAACGATTTAGCTCCAGAGTTGAGCACTTCGGAAGATTTTATGAGCATCAAACATGTATTGAAGAGAAAACGACCCCGTTTCTACCTTTCCACTCAGCGCTGTTGAACGTGCTGTCGAAAGCACAGTGCTAGGAGTATCCCATATAATGAAAATGAGAGGAGGGATCTAAAGTTCTGACCTACGTCAGCGATCAAAAATCAAAGATGCCTGTCTGCACGCCAAACAGTCGAAGATAAGGTGAGCCGGACACGTAATGCGTATGAATGAGAGCCGATGAACAAAAGTCATCAGTGAATGGATTCCTCGGGATGTTAAACGCACTGCATGAAAAGCACCGACTCGATAGTGAGAGTTTTTCCCGAAAAGTCTATAGAGAGTTATGCTCAACGTGTTCTAGAGCGAGTAGAACAATCCACAGGACTACTCTTGCACGCGACAAGGAAAGATGGAAGATTTACTGGCACCCATTCGATTCATTCGACCAACAGCATGGCAACAAGTGATACAGGTAATGTTTACTAGCCATATAAAGTTTCTCTAATTGTTCAATTTCTTCATTTACTTTACGCCCATGATCTAAAAAGAGCTGTGGTAGAAAGTCTGACGCATACCGAAAGGTTGCTAATAAAACGAATAAAGAACAAGGTGTTAATAATGGAAATTTTTCTATGAAGACCGTATATGTGAAAACATCAATGATGATGATGATTTCCACATGTAGACACAATTTTTACATCATGAAGGATAAACACTGAGAGAAACGTGTATGAGGATCAAGGACTTGCTGGTTTGTTTTTAAATTTGTCAATCCATTCGCCTCGTTCAAACATAGGTTTTGTCTTCCAAGTATAAGTGGCTAGGTATTTGTGAATGGTTTGAATGGAATGTACTTTCATAATTATCTCAAATTCTCGTTGCCTGTAGAACTCTATTCTACAGGATTATTCGACGCAATATTGTAGTGTTGTTGCGAGTACGAAAGCTCTGGGGTTCATGAACTTTGCACTGAAAGATCACTCTCATTGAAACAAATCTTAAGTAAACGACGATCACGTAACAAAATACCTATAATGAGGTCGTCGTCGTTGACTGGACGAACCCATTAAGCGAAGAAAAAAAATTTTTTTTAATGAGCAGATACGAGAATGTTACAGTGGTATTTATTAATACACAACAGCTGACGTCTCAGTGGTTTCGTCGTCTTCAGTGGCGTTTTGTTGTTCTTGTTATTGTTGGTGAGGTGCCGCAAGAAGTCTTGGATGGGTGAAAGATATCGGAAGCACTTGCTCTTAACAAAAAAGTGAAATATTGATCAATGCCGAGGTTAACAGGAAGACCGTCTTGAGATCTGCTACATGAAATATAAAGAATCTTCATTGACATACATTAACAGTAATGGTGCAGACAAGTTTTACAGTTGACAACAACACCACAACCAAACCCTTTTGAGGTAGGTCACAATCCGAACCTCCAGTGAAGGCCTAATCGGTGTTCTTAAAAATGCTTTCTGTTTAAGCGCGAAAAGGATAAAGCTCTCAGCGTTGATCAACCCTCATCGGATGCACCATGCATTCGTATTTATCAATAACTGTAAGAAGGGGCTGAATTCATACCTGGTACATACACTGACTCGCGGTAGCCCACCATTGTATCGAGTCAGTGCTGCTATCCACCCAGAGAGGTATGGTGCCAATTTTCCGACCCATGAGGGATGTAAGGTTCGTTGAGCTTAAGGTGCGCAATCGAACCTATGTGCAATGCAGGACACTACTTACTACTGCGCTACACGCATCGTTGTCTGAGTGAAATGCGCTGAAGTCTTAAGCAGTGCGCCAAGATCAACCAACGAGTTGGCTAACAGCTGGCCATAGGAGGATTTGAAACTTCTTTCATGCTAGCCCAAGATGCTCGGAAAGGGCTCATGATCGAGCAGATATTCGGTGAAGCAGTTTAATAATGATGTTGGAGTCTAAATAATATCTTTCCACAATTGAATTTTTAATGGAGCTCTTTCAGTACTGACTATTTGTACATCTGGATTAACTCTCAGAAAAAAAAATGGTATAAAAATTTTTTTGGCCAACGTTTCGACAGGGCGCGTGTGGGGCAGTGGTTGGAGGCGCCACTGCGACGCGCACTTAGAATGCGCCCATGGCCCATGGCATACCAAGCCTTCCATCCCCCCGGGGTCGACAAATTGGTACCAGACTTGTCTGGGAGGATAGCAGCACTGGCTCGATGCATCGGCAGGCCACCGCGAGTCATTGCAAAGGCCAAATAGGCGTTCAATCACCTCCAACGATACTTAATGAAGTCGAATGCATGGGGCGTCCCTCAGGGATTGATCAACGCCGAGAGCTTTATGCTTTATCCTTTTAACGTTTTGACGTCTTCGTTTCGTTTTTTTAAAAAGCTGTAGTGACTCTAGATGATTGTCCAATCAGCAGAGAGAACCAGGCAACACCTGCTGTTCTGGTATCGCCGACTGAGTATAGGTCATTTGAGAGTGTGATCCACTCTATTGGGATGGGATTCAATATTACAATGAGCATCCACGTCGCCACAACGAATAAATGTGAAAAATAGGCTCCGATCAATTTGGATTTGAAAATGACCAAGACGTCGAAATGTTAGTCGAATTAGACTTTTTTATCAACCTCGAGTTCAAGAAGATATGAATTATTTATGCCTAGGTTTAATAAAAGTCGGTTTTTAAGACATTTTTATGCTAACTATCTGCTAATGAAGTAGCAACTGCAGCAGAACATCCGGCTGGTGTAAATGGTTGGCGCCAAATGAGTTTACTTCATTAGAGTGGTACTGGATTCCACTCGGAAGCACAAGGAAGACGAGGACAGGCCGTAAACAATAAACCGAATCAATCCAGCTTTGAAGAAAATGAAAAAGTCGAAACGTTAGCTGCATAAATCTTTTTTGCCAACATTGTCTCTGAATGGTGGTAACTGTGCGCACTATTCGAACAACACGGGCAGCGTTCTTGAAAACTGTAGCAGAAAGCGGAATTAGTACATTACGATAGCCTAAATGTAAACGATGCTTGCGCAAACTGGGATATTACTAGGCAAATGATAGTTGTTTGTTAAACGTGTGTTTCTTCCAAACAATTTACCACCAAACTGTGACTTAACAAGCTCCAAGGTGTCGCACTGCAAGGTAAAGTGGAGAATTCGTCTCTCAGGAAGTTTTCTATGTTGAGGAGAAGAACTAAGGCTAATGCCGCGCAAGGAACAGTTCTATCATTCCAACACAGTTATCAGCTGGAAGCTGGTGACAACTTAAAAGAGCACAAGCAAGTCTTTTCAGAGCCCATCAAAGGAAAATGTTGCTCTAGAAGGGCTCTCGTGACTCTTCGTGGTTCACGAAGAGCAGCCATTAAAGCAAGTAACCAAGTATGCGTTTGTGCGTTTGTTCGTATAAAACTATGCGGACAGGCGCTTGGCAATGCCAAATTTCGTTGTGTGACAAGATTTTTTCTTGTAAACAGCTGAATCGTTTACATTGACCCTTGCATGTCCTTTCCTTCTCTGGAGTCAACTATCTGCTACTCGGTAATTATTAATGAAAACAGAAATTCTTGTGAAGTGGAATAAGCTTTTGTTAAAATATCTATCTCCATTTAAAAAAATGTAATCGTTGGAAAATATTTTTACAAATTCCTAGAGCAACGTTGGAATCCTTTCTTCAATAATGGAAGAGAAAGGCAAGTCCTTTTATCAATAGTGGAAGAGAAAGGCAGATTATCTGAGACTATTTTTAGCGGTTTAGAAAGTGAAAAAGCGCTTAAGAGAAATATATTGAAAAAGTTCGCCCTCTTCACGAAGGATAAAATCAGGTGAATAGAGTAGAAAGTGTAGACGATGCAGTAGTTCTCGTTGAACAACTTCGAAGTTATCGTCTAGTTGCCAAGATAAAAAAGAAGTGCGAAATATGCTTCAAGCCATCACTGAGGAGAAATCGGAAATTCAGCGCCAGCATGAGCTCTTGATTGTCGCAGGTACCGGAAGGACCACCGTCGGTGCAATATCTTTCAGTTTAATTAACAACTAAAGAAGTCGCACTTTATAAGAGCTACACAACTGGTTTTTATTTGTTAATTAGGCCAAGTGGAAAACTAGAACACATCTCCATAAACCTTAAAGGGTAAAGCTTTTGAGCGCTACTAAACCAATAACGAGAACAACAGCCCAGGAAAACATTACGCCAACGAGAATTAACGCGGCCGTCTCTGATCGAATATACCAACTGCGGCAATATATAAATATGGAAACATGAAGGCAGATGAGAATATCATGATAGCAAACAAACCTGCCATCAATAAAAGTTTGTGAATGATCAGTTTTCAAACGGTAACAGCAGCAAATAATTCCTTAGCTAATGTTCTCGTCTTCATCTCACCACTCATATTTTCGTAAAAGGAGAATGACTTCAAAACCTGAAAACTATACCAGTGAAACTATTATCCTCGCTATCTTCTTAATACAAGAACAGCTCCAGAAGACGAGTACCGCAGTAGCAAGTGACGTTCATCACGCGGACGGGATAACATACTCAGACGTCGGGATAGCACGTCTCTATCGAGAATCGACTCGACAGGGAAAATCTTCAAATGGCAGCCGAGCCCACAGCAAGAAACTCGAAGATTTTTCGGATAGTAGAGGGGAGGAAACGAATCGAATTCATGAAGTGGCACTCGCAGAGTATGGCAGATGGATGACAAGCGATGAGGTAAAAATTAAAAAATAAAAAAAAGCAAAGCTGGCAACTGTCAATACCAGGGAGTGATGTAGAGATAAGTGGAGGAATGTTGGAAAATCAATCACAGCTAGTGGTTAGCAGTAATGCATAACCTTCGTGTTATAGGTAAGGCTCATTCAAGCCGTTCAGAGACAATGCCGTTCAAGCCAGACCATTTTCTATCGAGGACATTCTCTATAAATTAGAGAATCATCACTTGTTTTGCATATGGCTGAAAAGCTGCCTTTCGGTCCATTGTATAATAGCAGCTGCAAACAAATGGTTGACTGGATTCCTTGTGATCTTTCTAGTGTCAATATTTGCGCAATTAAAAAAACACAGGCTGGAAAATGGTGACATCCACTTCACCAGTGTCTCCTTTCATTTGCCATTTAATGTCACTTCTAGCCATTTCTGCTTATTATTTTTCCTTCATCTTCTGTTATCACTTGCTCTTCATTCTTCATGCTTGACTTGTTATTATACGTGCAACGTGCTGCTTACATTCTATTACAGACGCCAATTTCTCATTGACGATGCAGCTTTTTACTCTTAATATTTTCCAGATCTCGATGTCGTGTACTTGTTTATATTGTGCATATGACTAAATGTCTAATTAACCATGTTTGAGGTGCACCTCTTGGTGAACAGTGGCATGTCTACCATCTCGTGGCGCGCACTTCGCTTCAACGTTGAAAATGCTATATGTGCGATGAGGAGCACAGATATATCTGGTGCCAATGTACCGCCTCTATAGTGAGTTAACGGTTAGTCACATCATCTTGTCGTTGTTTAAATTATTTATTCCAGAATTACGAAGAAAGCGAAGACCATTTTGTTCAAGTAGAAGTGTAAGATACCACGAAGAAACGTGAAAGAAATAAATCCTTAATTTTTCAAAATATGTACCGATATCAAGTAAAACTAAGTGGTTACAACCACTGCCCTTACCACTACCTTTTCACATCACTGCACAGGTTTATTTTTTCCCATCGAAATACAGTGGGAAAAAATCACGGCACACATATAGTTTTCCATCAGCTAAGCACCCCGTAACACATTCCATGACACCACCCATTCGAAACAACGCGCAATGGATCTTATATAAGAAAAGAGTGGTTAACACTTTGGTATACCAAAAATTCTTTAAAAAGATAGTGGACGGAGGAACAGAGATACGACAGAATTAAGAAATGCTCTGATCACGGGCAGTTATGGGGTGTAGATTGCCTGAACTGCCTGCAGTTTGCAAGACTTAAATGGATCCAGTAGCTGCCTGGTTATTTTTCGTTAGCCAAAACCACTCGGATGTACTGTTCAGATCGTCGTGAAAACCTGGATTGATTGGGAAATAACGGCATGTCAGGATTAAGCTGTAAGGCATGGCTTTTGCTAGTGAAGAATGGGAAGGATTTAGAAAGGCTTTTTATTTTTTCAGAGTCTTCGAAGTTTTAATAAACTCACACTAACTTCCGAAAAAAAGATTTTATTCTTGTGTAGTGTGTAGAGTGATTAACCACCAATCAAACGTGTGCTCAAAAATTTATCAACGATGAAGAACGGATTGGTAAAATATTACGCGAGAAGTAAGATTTGCAAAAACGAATATCCTCGGAACCACTTTAAGTTACAAGGTAAGTGATTTCATTCGAATTTGATGGGGCTTCCATTGTTTCAACACTGCGCTCTTCTTCTAGACACCTTCATAACGGCAAAATTGTTGGGCTATGCATTGAATAACGGTGACGTTCGAACAAAAATAACAACGACAAACTAATGGGGCTTCATGAAAGATGGAGTGTTTGCAGTTAACAGAATGGAAGAAATTTGGACAGTTTGGGTAATGTGGGGAGTTTGATGGAAGAACCGAAGGCAGAGTGCTTCCAATTTGTTGATTCAGCTTGCGGTTTTTGGTACATCCTCACCGGTCTAGGTTTATTACTATACCATTGACATTTCAGTAGCTTCAGAGTACTTCTACGTATTGACCTGAAACAAAGGAATGATTTAATAAAAACATCTGAAGTCGACAAAAAAGATCTTATTTAGTTATATTTTGCGGCAAACAAAGCAACTACTGTTGAAAAAAATTCCTATGCACAACCTACCACCTCTGGTATAGCAATACTAGCTATTCAATTTCCACTTGAATGACCTCATTACTTGTGGGACGTAGGGCTGATATTCTCCACATATTATAAAATCACAGATATGAAGATTAGATGGAGTGGTTCCCAAAACCGATCTTCTATTAACCTCGGCATTGATCAAATAATCCACTATTTTTTTTTGATGAGCAAGCAGGAGGTTGTTTCTTCATTCTGTGCTGAAAAACAAGCTGGCGTTTCTGCGGAATTTGTCGTCGGAGACTGGAAAGGTCAAGTTAACTGCGTATCCAAACATTTCCATAACCAAATCGAAGATGATATTTAAACGACTTGATTTTCGAACTAAGCCTAGATTGCAAGGTAACTGAAATGTCTGTGAGATGAAAGTTGCCGAAACGTCAACTTGCACGTCAGTAAAAGGTAGGTGAGGTGTCTTTTGCTTTGGATGGGTTTATAAATGTGTATAGAGCAAGAAATGAGATTTAGGTAAAATAATTTGATGTGGTCTGGTTTAAATTTATAAAATACTGCTTTACGTTTTGTAGCGCAGTTGTAGTGAAGCCTATAGCGCGAGTATGGCGCTGGTCCGACCCTCCACCGAGCTCACCAGGCCGTTCGCCCTGCCGTGGTCGGGCACCTTGTACCAGACTTGTCTGGGAACAACGCAATCACTGCAATCCAAATGGGAGCACCAGCCCCGTGATCCCAGCTCTTTAAGGAGAATTGACTCGACCAGCATTGAACGATATTCGTTAAGAAGGCAACAATCCTCTTGCAGCAGCCATACCCAAAGGGGAAAAGCCCGAAAATCTTCGTGGATGATGGAAGCCGAAGAATTGAATCGAAAGCTACAAGTTCTGAGATCCACGGAGTAGACATGATGTCGGGTCGGTGAATAATATTGAATAAAAAGGATAAAACTCTCGGTGTTGATCATTCCCTGAGGGATGCGCCATGCATTCGACTTCATTAAACATCGTTTGGAGGTGATTGAATAGATATCGAGCCTTTACAGTGACTCGCGGTCGCCTACCGATGTATCGAGCCAGTGCTCCTCCTCCCTGAAAAGTTTGGTACCAATTTTCCGACCCCGGAGAGATAGAAGGCTTGGTGGGCCATGGGCGCACTCCACGTGTTATGGGCACACACACGTGTGGTGCAGTGGCGCCCCCAACCACTGCGCCACACGCGTCCATAATAATAATGAGTAATAATAATGCCGGCTATGATATCTCCACACAAACAACAAACACCAATGCAGTGTTGTTATTCGCAAAAGCATCCTTTTATTAAATTTTACCGGCCTGATTTTTCCCATTCGTAATTTCTTCTATCTTTTCTAACAAGGAATAAACTACAAATACTTAAATGCACCTGTTGAAGCAGATGGATATTAGTGCATTTGCGCCATTATAAAGAATCCACGGCAAGCTGGTCCAAAAGAATGTGATTGGATTTGTGTCAAACAGAGGCTCCAAGAATCGCCACAGAATAAAAGTCGACGTACAGAACACACAGTACACGAATACCTTAAATTACTTAGTGAAAATAAATTGACCTTGAACACGCAAATGGATATCGGAAGTGAAGTGCAAAAGAAACTAAAGAAAATATATAACGTACGGTGATGGTGACGGCATTTTCCATTCCTTTTGTAATGCTCTGAAAAACTTTCGATTTCACAAACGAAATTCTTCTTTGGATTAAAAAGCAACCCAAGAAGTGTAACCACAATGATACTGAGATATTTGCAAAACTCTGGACCGCATGTTTCTGAGATGAGGAACGAACACTTTATTACCCTTTCCGGGTGACGAACACGTTTACCACCATGAGTGTCCTTCGTTTCGCCTGTCTCTCGGCTATCTATCTATCGATCAGTGCCATCAGCAATCACTTGTCAACGGGATTGATCTGGGGAGCCCACATCGGCATTGAACCCAATTAAGCTGAGGCTGTAATTGAAATCATAATGTTTACTTATTATTTTCTACCTATCACAATTTTCACGACAGGATGTTATACGAAATACAACCACAATGATGCTGAAGTATTCGTTGAAGTGGGCTCCCGAGACCAATCCCGTTGAGGGGTGATTGCTGAGGGCAATGATCGCACATTGGCATTTAAGTGTTGTGGAAAAACGAAAAACGAGAAATGTTTTGACCCCACCTTTGCTTTTAAAGTGTAAAAAATCATTGAATAACAGACGATTGAGCACAGAATAAACGGAACAACTGAGTAGTCGTCTAAAAAAAAACACGACATTAGTGAAATGTTGAAAGTAAATAGATAATAGCAACAAACTTTTCCGAACTCTACATGTGCAGCAGAAAATCGCTAACAGTTCTATTTGCAATGTTAACCTTTTATTTTCTGTTCACCATGATTTTTAAAGGCAGGGTGCGATATGAATCACAACCACGACGGCTCAGATATTCGCAAAACTTGGACCACCGGCAGGATTAAACCACAATTTGTCTTTCCGAATATCGCACACTACCCACTGCGCCACGAAGGCCCTTGCTCTGCGTTTCTCTCAGCTAGTTTTCTACCTAACGTTGCCATAAGCAATCACCTTGTTTCGACTTAATTATGTGGTACTTGGTGCTGCCAGTTCATGACTAATTGGAATTGATTTCTTAGAAAAATGTTTTCATTTAGTATAGATTCTTTCATTAAGAAACAGAGTTGTTTTCACACCAATGAGAGAGAAAAGTTCGCTGAGTGGTAGTGATGTATCGTAGCTCCATGAAAACCTTTTCCGATTAAATTTGTATCGAGACCATCTAGTCCATTGTATTGTAATGAAGACTGGGACCATCGAGTGAGCAAAAACAAAGATGATCTGGAAATATTTTCAATGAGTGAAGAACTAAATCGGAAGACTTTGCATTGGTTGGTGGTTCGTAATCGGAGCACGGTCACCTCGTTTTTGAACAACACAGTATCTTGCTGACTAACCGTTCTGATTTTTCCTCTAAAGTATCTCATTTCATGTGCGGGAAACACAACACCGAACAATCGATGTATGGCAAGCAGTATGCCATAAATGCTTGACGAAATCCAAGTTCCGCTCAATACCGAGCCAAAACCCTGCAATACTGGCACATATTAAGAATTTTAAACTTATTGACTGGAAAATATTCGCTATGAAACCTTCTCCATGGGAGGGATCTCGGTCAGGTTGTCAGAAGGTACGTAAACATTCTCAAGTGGCAGGTTAAATACGGGTCTAGTGTGACCACGCAATCACTATTAGGTACAGGAGGACTTTGAGAATGGATCGTTTCTGTGGCAGTTATACCTTTAGTATGTGTGTAAGCATTGACTATCAAGCCGCCCATAGGTGGGCACAGCTCAAGGAACAATAGAAGGTGAAAGCTTCGTAGGGAAACAACGGTCTTCTTTAAACACGACGGACAACCGCAGGCTATTGAGCTGCTCAAAGGAGTAATAAATGCCAATAAAGACCTCATGCATTCTGCAGTTGTTGAGCAATTAACGAGATTAATATAAAAGTGTCGAAATATATGAGCCACTACCAACTAAACAGTTGATCATGGGTAGTCGTAATTTTCAAGCACGTATAGCGCAGTCCTACTCCACGGAATGGATCAGTCGGTCCTTCGACCTAACGATCTAGCCAAACTAATCTGTCACTCTCTCCAGGTCGGCATGTGAGTACTAGACTTGCTTACAATAACAAAAACATTGGCTTGATACATCTCTAGATCGCCGCAAATCATTCTATAGCCTAGATATGTAATCATCTCTACGATGTCTGATGAATTCGATTGCACGGCTTGTCCCTCAAGGATTGCCCAACGCTAAAAGTTTGGTCATATTAATTTAAATCATAATATCCATAAGTTTTTACTGGTATTTGAAATTCGAAACTATTTTCTAGGTTGCCAATCTCAAAATAATTCATCTGCTTCACCCAATTCTCCGTTGACAATAGAACGACATGAGCACGCACCAATGAGATCTACATTGTTCTTTGTTATGTGGAGGAATGGTGGATTACGTTTGCTTAAAAAAAAAACTTAGACAACACCATATTTTATTTCAGAGTTTTATTCTGAATTCTACCATTGGCTCGGTGGTCATTCTGCTGCGCTTTTGATATCAATTAAGACCTAGTCGCTAATGGTTCTTCCGAATTGCTCTTCGTAATAGAATACATCCACAGCAATCCATCAGCGCCATACTCTCTATTTTTATCCATCTTTGTAAGCATAAAAAACTAACGCTGTTCACTCACTATGTTCAATAGATATGGCATTTCCCATTCCAACATCAACGACACACCACTGAACACATGTATCACGAGCTGTGCAATATCGCAGACTGATATGAAGAACATGATCTGGTACGATGTCCACTTTGAAAAGTTCTCATGAAGTCGGATTGCCTTATAAAGATTCTTGAGCGAGGTACGTAGTGTGGCACAGGAATAATGAGTGAGACTTACAATGGTAACAACTACGCTTAGCGTCAGGAACGATGTCGCGAGCACGGTATTGGCGAAACCGTACCAGAATGGTGGATAATATGTATAGTCAATCTTGTCGCCGAACTGCTCTCCCTCCATCTATAATTTCATGTTTCTTCAGTGTTGAAACCAATCATTTTTTTATCTAAGCATTTCGATCATAAAAACGACTGAGCAAAGGTATTATCCCTAATTCAGAACAAAACCTTTAGAAACAGAGTTGAATAATATGTGATTATTGCTCGATATGAAGCAGTTGATGATAAGCAAAACTCACTAAGGCACAGGATGGCAAACTATATGAGACCATTGGTTGAGTTCTCCTTGAACAATTGCTCCACAACTAATAATTAGGTAGTTATTAAACATCAGAAAAGGAAAAGAGGCGAGGATCTATGGACTATAAAGGCTGCTTAAAAATGAAGGTAACAGTAACCGCTTCATGGTATAGAAGAAACCTTTCACATCGAAAAGGAATAGCTCTTGAGTGGGAAATAGCGTTGGTCTCAGCACTGTGGCCGACATCTGCATAATGTGGGCGCCGGTGAAAATGGACAAGGTAGGCGATATTTATTTAGCCAATGCATCTTTCTTCTGATGATTTTGCACCACGGCTACGAGATCTGTCAGACAGTCGAAGCGCAATCTAAAATGGAGAATTCATTGACCAATATAAACTATCAATATTGAAGAAGTTCGACATTTCAATCCTGAAGCACAGAGAGGAGTAAGCCAGTTCCAGAAATCATTGGTACTCTCGAAATACGATCATTACCTGGCAAATGGTGATAGCCTGGAGAAGGCCAAGCACTGGTTTCCGAAAGCGGAAGGTTAAGTTGATCCATATAGCAGATTTCCTGCCAACTGGAAAGCGTGCCAGGAGAGTTTGCCAGATTTTTCGTAGTTAAGGGCTGACCGTTCAAGGAGGCAAATAGGTATGCGCCTGTACTCTCTTTGCTTTTTTATAATAGCCCAAATAGCTTGCCGGGCTAAAATTATTTTCATAAACCGGCAGTGTCGGTTGCATTACATGTGTGAAAAGAAGAATTTTATTGAAAAGTGGCTCAACTTGGTCACAGTAATGCCTTAATCCCTTCCTGTGAGTTCTCCCTCCGAAGTCAATCACCTACCATAATTCTGCAGACAATGAGAAAAGAAGTTCTCGTAATGTGAAAAACGAGCCACTACGAAAGTACTCACACTACTTTTAAAAATGCCAATAAAAATTAATTAACAGCTATGGTGTTATTAGTGAAAATTATTTCAATGAAAGCCATTGTTATAAAAACGCCAAACATCAGTGAGGATGTTGATCTTGGTAAGACAAACAACTTCGTTTTATATTTTCATTGTTTTTTCCCGTTGAATTTCAGAAAAGTGTGACGTTTGGAGAAATCAATGTAATGATGAACAGGTAATGACTACGTTTTCAAACTGGAGGAGTCTCAGAAGATTCTTCCGGAAAACAATGACACAAAATTAGGCCCATGAAATGCCACCTCGTAGGATATTTTGAGCCCACAAAGTCGGCGGATACTTCTTTCAGCAGGTAGCGGCAATGATCATACGCTGACGCTGGATCTCAATTTGATTTAGGGAATGGAATCCGAGTCTCTGCTAGTCCTAGTTGATTAACATTAGGTTGCTTGGCAATTATTGTAGAATTTGTAATTTATTATTCCCGTATAGGCTTTTTAGTGCATGTTATTGCCAATGACTTATTATAACATATGAGCATGAAGCTTATTTTGTGTACTTTCTCACCAAGTGGTTTCGTTACAGCATAAATCGTATTTTTGACAAATCTTAGACCATAGAATTTCAAATTTCAACGCAGCAACCTCAGAATATCTACTCCTACGAATAGAACCTTTAGCAGGGTGCAGCATAATGTTTGTGAAAGATTAATGGAGTATGAGAGGATAAAGAATAAAGCTTTCGGAATTGATCAATCTCTGAGAGATGCGACATGCATTCGATTTCATTAAGCATCGTTTCGAGGTGAATGAATGCTTTATCTGGCCTTTATAACACGCGGTGGTCTATCGATGTATCGAGCCAGTGTTGCTCTCCTTCCATACAAGTCTGGTATCAGTGCGTCGACCCCGGAGGGATGGAGGACGTGGTAGGCCATGGGCACGGGGATCGATTCCGCGGCTGTGCTGCAGGCCACCCCGACAGCGCCCATGTGTAATGGAATAGAGCTCCAAGGAATTGTTGTCGAGCACGCAATGCGTTGGTTTCATAAATTCCGTCGTGGCGAATTCAACGTTGATGATGAGGAAGCTCATTGATGTCCTTCTGCTACCAGCGAACTTGAATTGAAGACCCTGGTGAAATCAAACGCAGTTGTCCGTAAATTGCAGAACTCGATGTAAGCATATAAACTGCTTCAAAGCATCTAAAAAATTTAGGAAATTAAGAAACTCCACAAATAAATGTCGTAGAAATTGGAAATAAATTATGCTATCGGAGCACCGCCACATTTCGCACCACCGATGTTAGAGAGGTCGAACTTGTTAGACCAAGAATCCTTGCCTCATCTATCAATTCTCCGTACCTCTCCATAGCGGAGTACCAAATTTTCAACCATTTAGAGAGCTTAATTTTGTAGAAATACTTCAGAAATCAAGCGAAGCTCGAAACTGTTTTCGAGGACCTCATCGCCTTCACGAGTGTAGGGTATAAAGATGCAACTGGTATAAATAAACTTGTTTGTCGTTGGCAACAGTATGCACTTTTTTCGATTATCAAAGTTCATTCAGAACTAGGATATGTCACCTTAAGAATGCAATTTTGAAGTCTTGCATTAAAATTCGAGAAAGATATTGTCACAGTGTATAAGGTTGTTTAATACATTGATATACTCAGCCTTTCTGCAGCATTTTATTGCTTACATGCGGCTCTTGCATGTCGATTCCGGATGGAAAACAAAGCGACGGGATTGATAAAATGACTCCGAAATGATCGTCGAAAGTGATTTCAAAGTAATTCTACCTCCGAAGAAGGTCTGAAGAATATCTCTTTGAGAACCAAATATGGAAATGATCCAAGCATTCGTGGAAATGAGGAGCAAATAGTGAGGGCCGAAATCGCAAACGGTATGTTAAAAGGTCTAGACCCTTCATGGAAGCCCTATCGTCATGAAAACCTGCACTGTCAGAATTGAAATCACCTTGATAGTGGGAAATCAGCAACAGGCTGTTAAACTGAGGAGGAGGCTAATAACATACCATCGTGTACTTTGCCATAAATCGCAGGTTTCGACTAATATTGCCCAAGTATTGATTTGCGAAATGCTTAAATGGAAAGTACGATTCAAATAAATACTGTAGTACTATTGAATTCAAAACCTGGAAGATCCTCATCTTCTTAATACATGACTGCATTGATTTTATCCTGACCATAATTTGTCGTTGAGATGTAACTCTTTATTTTGTGGCATGTCTCATGTTGATGTTTACTGCCTGAACTTCTTAACTGCCTATTAATTATTAGGCAATAAATACGAATCAGCTGAGTTCAATTGCGACTTTTACTACCCAAATCATTCCCGTTGATGAATGCTGATAGCAGCGATAGGGAGAAAACATGGCTGAAAGAAAGGCAAGAAAAGGGCCTCTGTTGGGCGCTATGGATAACACGTGAACCTCCTGAAAGGGTAACCGCTTTTTCGACGGTGGTCTAAAGTCCGAGTTTCGCCAATATTTCTGCAACATTGTGGCTAACTGGTTTGTTGCCAAAACGAAGGAGAGTGAGCAGTGTTTTTCGCGATACATCTAAACTGAAAAACTACTCGTTCTTACCTGACAAACCAACTGCTCTACTATTTTTCTTTTGGGTTCAGTCAGTAGCTATTTTTCTATTTTTCTACTATTTATCGTGGTAGTCGCGAGTCAATTATGTCAATAAACCTAGTCTTCTCATGTTAATTAGGCTACGTGGGAATCCATTCTTCACCTTAGCAAACTTCAAACGGCAAAACATCTAAGGGCCATTAAACTAATATCGTCAAAACTAACACAGGAAAATATTATCTTAGAGAGATTTAAGCGATGTTGTTTTATGGAATTACGCGAATTCATCGGCTAGAAACCCCACTGAGAGAGCGGGTAAATACAAAGATATTCGAAGGTAAATTTTTATATCACGAAACGAAAAATCAGGTTTACCAACGACGTAAATCTGTGACCCGCCTGTTTTTAAATGTCAACATTATCGATTAATCGCTAAATAATTCTCATGTTCTTTTTTCGATGACATACTACAACTTTCTATAGAAAGGATATCATGGAACCAATGACTTTAAAAGTAGCAGTCATCTGAGAACACAATTTTTAATATCTTCTCGCTACAACTCGCAGCTCTAACAATTGCTCCCTGTTTGAGGGTCTTCAAACAATTTGCGAAGAGTCCACTCCCTGACAGTGCATGAAAACAGCAGTACGTACTCTTCGTGGTGATGGTGACGTGCGTTGTCACACGATTGACGCCGAACCAAGTTCTATCGTGAATATTCTCCACAAAATAGGAAATGTTCTTTATTTCTCAATAAATTTTTTTGTACTGTCACATTCACAAATGCTTAATTAACCATGTTTAGATGAACACTGTGGATAGTCGCAACACATAAATGCGGGCGTAGCACTCATGAGCAGCTGCCCGTTATTACTAGTCTACCTAGCGAACTTCTACGAAAAATATCACGTATTATCCCAGAGCTCTCTGCTAACCGACGTTACAGAACAAACAAACCATTATCACAGACCAAGTCTTACAGACCTCGGCAAATAGCCATCTCCAATGGCTACGAAGTAGTTACTGCAGGAGATAAGTTCAGAAGGAGAGTGACGCACCGAAACGAAACGATGCCTAAAAAAGCCAGGTCTTAGGAAATCGGTAGCGATAATTGAAATACCACCGAATACTCTTCGTCGTCAATTAGTTCGTAACCGTTTGTATGACCGTCTATGTGAAAGAACACATTGCGTAATTTGCCCCAATGGTAGAGACGGTGATTGCATGAGTTCAGGTACGATATACCTGATCTCTTGCAAGGATTGCTGAGATGAATACATTTTGTCTTAGTGACAGTGCTTCCTCCACAAGTCGAAAATACTTTGCTGGTACATCTTGCAATAGTACCCAGGATCGACCTTCTATTAACCTCGGCATTGGCATTGCACGGGCAGACCCTTGTGTATCCGTATAAAAGAACACCTAGATGGTAAACGAAAAGTAAGCCAAAGTACCCCACTAGGCACGCATAGGATACAAAAGCATAGCGGAAACGATTTTCACAGGAGACTAAGACACCAACGCGCAAACTCCTAGAGGCTTTTTGGATAAATGCCAAAAATCTGGCAATGAATAGCAGGGAGGAATGCCCAGAGGTTACACGCGACCTGGCCCCGTATCTTTGGATCAATTTCTGATGTGGGGTGGCGTAGCCATCAACCATATGCGACAATAATCAGCTGTTCTAACCTTCCTCATTGGAAGTCATGTAAAAAAAAGCGGTGAGTTTTTCGAGAAGCTGTTGATCGTACAATTGCTATAGAGTTTTTCGTCTTTTGGTAAGTGCTACTGAAGTGTCTGGCCTAATAAATTGTATATCAGTATACCCTTCCAGGCTCTGAAGAAGGCGATATCGCCGAAACGTCAGCTACTGTTGTATTGTATTGCGTGTTTTTCTATGGAAGTAAATGTATGCTGTTTAACAACCTCGCGATTGCTGAACAAGAAAACAAAGTATTCATACTCCAATGCCGAGGTTAATAGAAAGTCGATCCTGGGAAATGTCTTATTAATTTGCCACTATGACCTACTCGTGGATGCTATCTCCATATTGAGAGGCAAATACTGCTTAAAAATTGATAAGTTAAAGAAAAGAGGATGCGTATTTTGCGCCTACTAATCCTTAACGAATTAGCTGATAGAATTCATATTTAGCCGGTATTTAACCCTAACACTTACACAGTTGCTAAAGCACACTGCATCCCACGTTACGGAAACCCAGGTGTTCCTGAATCGTCTACGTTACGCGCGTCCTAACAGGGCGCACGCCAAAGAGTCCTTCGACGTCACTGCACTTTTAGAACTGTGACGAAAGACTCAGCTCTGTAAGCCAACTTCGAACTCCTTAAGGAATAAGAAGGAGCAATGAACATATATGACTTCATCATTCAGCTGCTGATGGCTCTCTTCAAAGAGTGTTTAAGCTGATCAATCTTCAGATTGTCCAGAATATATTAAGCACAAATAAGAAGACAAGCAATAGAAAAATGACTGACACTAAGCCTTGCGATTGCACTTATGTCTAAGGTGAAAGTATCAGTAACCGATCTCCGGTCATTACTCTACTGTGGATGTGTAGATGATTGCTTTGTCATTTGTTCCACGCTAGAGGAAATGGACAAAGGTTTGGAGTCATTGGACGAACATTCACAACAGATTAAGTTCACCCGCGAGAACTTTAAGAAACTTGCCTCTGCTGCTGAACGTTCAAATTAATCTATCAAAAAATGGCTGCACCACTAAGCGGTACGGAAAGTCAAGTAGCAAAAACATGGGAGGCCATTACCTCTCCTCTTACCCCTAACACAAAAAAGCGCGCTTGTGAAAAACATGTTTCGGATAGGCACCAGTGTATGGGAGGGCAAAAGGATGAATCCCTGAAATTAGCGCCGCAAATAGTGATTTCCAGTGGCTAAAAAAAATGCAGTTTCTCGATATTGGTCTAGCGAGAATAAGGTTTCGTTTACCCTGCCTTTCACTTTCAACAAAATAAATGCCGCCATTAAACCGTTGCTTAAGAAAGGCCGGTCTGGAGAATTCGCTAGCAATGGTTGAAACATCACCGAGAACTCAAAGACGCCAGCTATTTTGCAAGCTCCCAGATGGCCGTCTGTGTACAATACAAGTTTCATCATTTGACGATGATTGCATGAGTTCAAGTACGTTTTATTCGATGTCTTATTAGGTAAGCGTTAGCGAATATATTGGAGAAACAGGTAAATTACTGTGTGTTCGTATAGGACGCAACCGGTAAATTTAATATTAATGGAAATTCTCCACTAGGCACGCATACGACCCACAGACACAATGGGGAAGACCGCTGAAGAATGAATGTTGAGGGCAACACTAGGTAGAAAACTGGCTGAAAGATGAGCACAGCGAGGCAGACAGTGGAGCAGTGGGTAACAAATGATCCCCCAGAAAATAAAAGGGCACGTTTTGCGATCGTTGGGCAAGAAGTTTTCGCGACCATTTTTTCGCAGGCCCAATAGAAGTCATGAATTCGCGACACCATGTCTGCCGATTTTTCCATACTTTTGAGGTGTAGCCCTGGGAAAATCTTTGAAATGCACCGTGTATTTTTCCCATCCATTCACAAAAATGCAGTAAATATCAAATTGTGTAAATTGAAGAGAGGAAAGCGTCCTCATCTGTATGGAAACCAAATGATGGATATTATAATAAGTTGGGTTGCCTATTTAAACAATGTGATTGTTAGATGTGCTCTCTTTGGCTTTCTTTTTTTCTTCTCTTTTGACACGTTTATGACGATGTACAATTTTGTTCTTTTTACTTCTGTTTAGCAAACACGAGATGTTATTTTATTTCTTTGTTTACGTACAAGGTGACGTTTCGGCGGATTTCACCTTCCTCAGAGCCTGGAAAGGTCACGTTGACTGCAATCTACATGGCCAAACAGCTCCATAACCAAACAGAGAAAATGCTACACCAAAATTTCGATCGCACTGAACACAGAGTCTTTTCACACTCACAGCTTTCTATGAGCCTTCCACTTAATATGTTATGTGGAGACCAACCGCGCAGTGTTCACATGGAAACGTAATGCGCCCGTCCCATCAAAATAGCAGTCTTATATACTACCCAATATCACGCGTGATAATGAGGCATTCCTCCCTGCGGTTCATTTTCGGATTCTTGGAATTAATCCAGAATGCCTCGAGAGTTTTACGCTCTTGTGTTCTCGTTTCTTGCGCGAGGATCGTAACCTCTACTACAAAATTTACTCCGTTATGTCTTTGCATCCTATGCGTGCCAAGTGGCGTATTTGGTTTACGTTTGTCGACTAAGTGTTCTTTTGTACGGATGCAGAGTGGTCTACCCGTTTCGCCAACGTATTCGTCTCCGCACACTTTACAAGAGATCAGATAGACTGTACTCGAACTCATGCAGTCACCGTCTCTACCAATGGGGCAAATTACGCAATTTTGTGTTGCACATAGACGATGGTATGAGCGGTTACGAACTAGCAGGCGTCTTAGATTGCTCGATGGTATTTCAACTGTTGTTACCGAATTCTCTAGACCGACCCTTCATAAACAGCACTTTATGGCTGCACTTACTTCATTTGAAATAAAGGGTAGGATAAACGGAACCTTATTGCTGCTAGAGTTATCGTTGAAGGGCCTGTGATTTCCTCAACACCTATCCCGAGCTACAGTTTCGTAGCCATTGAAAATGACTGTTTGCTGGCCAAGTTCTGCGACTCCTCTCCCTGCTCCCTTCCTGTGTACATGTTGGTAGCTGTTCGAAGCATGTTTCTCACAAGTGTTTCTCACAAGTCACAGTCCCCTTTTCGTGCGAGAGCGGTGAGAGGAGACGTAATGAACCAAGATGTTTTATTTTGTAACGTAGCCGTTTTCTGATAGGTTAATTTGCACGTTCAGAAATGGAAGCCAATTTTCTCGTGGTTTCTCTCGGGTGAATTTAATATACTCTGACTGTTCGTTCAGCAACTCAAAACATTTGTCAAATCCTTCTTGTGTTGAACAAATTCTCAAGCAGTCATATACCTACAGTAGAGTAACGGCCCGAGGTCGATCACTGGTGCTTCCACCTTAGACATATATGGAATGGCAAGGCTTGGTGCCATTCGTTGTCCCATTGCCAACCCTCTGATTTGTGCGTAATACCTCCTGGACCATCTGAAGATTGAGCAGTTTAGGCACTCCTTTAAGAGTGTCGTCAGCTGCTGAATCGAGAAACCATACATGTTTATGGCTCCTTCATGTTGTATAAGGAGCTCGCGAATGGCTTGCATAGCGGAGTCTTTCGACACGTTTGTATAGAGGGTGGTGGCGTCGAAGGACTCCATCACGTACGCATTGTTGGGTCGCGCGTTACGTAGACGATCCAGGAACATTTGGGTGTTCGTTAGATGGGCTGGAATGTACTTTAACAACTGGGTAAGTACTAGAGTTATTAGCCACGTTACTCCATCCGTTGGTCTGTCCACGCAGCTAATGATAGGTCTGACCTTAAATATCGATGGATCAGTAGACACGAGATTATCGCTGGATACTAACTTATAGGTGTTGATAAGTAGGTACAGGACGGAACATGTTTTTAGATCAACTTTGAGTTGAGAGATAACTGATGGCTTTAACCAAGCCGCTCTTGCCATTTTAACCCATTCGTTGTTTAATTTTCGGTATTGAACTTTTAAGTGGCGCGTGTGGCGCAGTGGTTGGAGGCTCCACTGCGGCGCGCACGTGAAATGCGCCCATGGCCCACCAAGCCTTCCATCCCTCCGGGGTCGGCAAATTGGTACCAAACTTGTCTGGGAGGATAGCAGCACTGGCTCGATACATCGGCCGACCACCGCGAGTCATTGTAAAGGCCATATATGCATTCAATCACCTCCAACGATGCTTAATGAAGTCGAATGCATGGCGCATCCCTCAGGGATTGATCAACGCCGAGAGCTTTATCCTTTTAGCTTTATGGTTAAGTGAGAGCCGGTTTAGTAAGGTGTGTGAATCGTTTGTTTTTTTCCTAATGAATGCCATAAAATCGAATTTATCCTTTATCCTTTTATTGAACTTTTAAATTCCTTCTCAGACGACGAACGATAAAGGGAACCATCTTCAAGGTGCTTTTTCGTTATCTCAACATCTAACTGATGGGGGATCACAATTTTATGTGGCTGACTAATGAGGAGATGCGTTTGCATCATCCTCCTCTTGTTGTGTGTATTAAGATTGTTGCGGCTCAACCACAACACACCTACAATCACGAACACACTGCTTTTTGAATGTTTTCTTTTGTCATCGAACTTTTATCCATGCAAGCTTTTATATTCTGTTTGCTCTCCGATTCGGATAAGACAACATCTAAGCATCCGTAGAGTCATCCTTCGTGAACACATTGACTCAACTCTTCGGATGTTATCTGTAGGAATACAATGTTGCTAGTCAATGAAGCAAAGGGAAGGCTGCGTTGTTTAACAAAAAGGGAGACCTCCACGATATTTGGAAAAGTTACGCACTCTCTCTTTCTCGTTTCGTTGTCAACTGGTTTATAAGGAAGCTCGCCCGCTGTGGCAAGAATTTTAAAACGTTGTAGAACTTAAGATTTTGAGAGGAGTTTAGCACAATCTACTTCTACGATCGAGTTTGAAAAGAATTCATCTCGGAACTGGTATATTTCAACGTGATGTCATAACGTTATAGGCCAGCTTTGCATATCCGTTAACAGTGTTTATATTGTGATCGAACAACAATGTATTACATAAGAAATTTTGCTTGTGCACTTTTCCACTTACACTTTTTAACACTTAAGGAGAGGCGTTTAGCGAAGTATTTAGGGTACTGCAAAATATATTTAATGCCGTTGATCTCTCCAGGACCAGCAAATTGGCTACAAACGCATCTGAGAGAAAATGCATGCCGACTTGATACTACAAGCTAACCGCAACCGCCTGAGAAATCACTGTAAAAAAAACTTTCTATTCCTACATCACACCTAAGCTCGAGGTGGCCATTTCAAATAGTTAGAATTGTGACTTTAACTGTTACTTTTGAATAATAGTTGGAAATATCTGGTTTCTATACTTAGCGTTCTTAAGTCCGTTTAGTGAAAATGAACTATTTCCTATGAGTTTTCTCAGTTCTCCTGTTCAACGTTTTCTTCTTTTCCACAACTGAGACTAGTGGCTGTCGTAGGAAGGTCGGATAGACCACTTTCGGCCTTATTCGGGCTCAATATACCTTTTCACTGTGTTTACACAATAATAGCTTGATGTTTTACAGTTTATGAAAGCTTTTCCACAAACTTCCATACGTTCACATTGCCCTTTAACCCTACTAATTATTATGTCAAGCTCCTCAGCTCAAATGAAAATCATAGACGTTCTTCAGACGATGACAGCTTCTGATAGGTGAAATTACGGTTTTTTGTTTAGTGGCCTGCTTGAAATATGGGCTTCAAAGTAATCAATTGCAGAGATCAAACGTCTTGGAATCCCGAAAATCAGAATTTTAACGTGCTAAAGAGGAACAACTTTAGTTCGTGCTCAAATATTTTAAAATTCTAATCGTTCTAGGAAGGGTGCGTGTGGCGCAGTGGTTGGAGGCGCCACTGCGGCACACACGTGGAATGCGCCCATGGCCCACCGAGCCTTCCATCCCTCGGAGGTCGGCAAATTGGTACCAGGCTTGTCTTCTGGTATGAAGGCGAAGCCGCCACATCGAGACGAAGGAAAAGCGTGGACCATCTACTCGGATCATCGGCTCTGATGAAGACGAAGACGTAGAAACGTTAGCCGATAATAAATATTATTATCGACCTCGTGTAAGCTCATCAAGGAAAAAATACATATTGATTAAGCACACCGAGGTTCAAGGAAAGTCGGTTTCGAAGTATTAGTAGTATAATTGGAGGATGCGGTTTTCAATAACATCGTTGGAGAATTCCATCGGCTTGTTCAACATTTTGACGTTAGTGCTATGGAGGCTGAGAAGCTTACTGATAGACGTCTAGTTTCAGAAACACTCGAGCTCATATGGCAGCGTGAAATCGCACGAGCTAAAAACAATCGTCAGCTCATGTCTTAAATTGCAAAACAGTGCAGACAGGCGATGAAAGGAAATACTGAAGAAAGAATAGAAGTTGTTGTGGTCGAAGGTGCAGAAGCTGCGAAAAGGCTTTCACACGTGGAATGCGCCCATGGCCCACCGAGCCTTCCATCCCTCGGAGGTCGGCAAATTGGTACCAGGCTTGTCTTCTGGTATGATAGCAACACTGGCTCGATATATCGGCAGGCCACCGCGAGTCATTGTAAAGGCCAGATGCACATTCAACCACCTCCAACGTTTGTTGAAGTCGAATGCTTGGCGCATCCGTCAGCGATTGATCAGAACGAGAGCTTTAGCTCTATCGGTTTTATTTCAACTAACAGAATTTACTATGAGCCGAAAAATTTTAACAAAAAGTTGAAACATAACCTGAAGGCGCCCTGCGAGGTTAATTCAGGTCTCCAAAAAAGTTCAAATTGCCCAAAAGCAATATGTCCGCCTCAGTACCCCGCTCACTGGTTGCTCCGCTCTATGGCGCCAGGTGGTGAGATCATACGTTAGGCCACGAAATTTTGGTTACGCAGGACATCACTGCGACCGGATTCGACGAGCACACGCATAACACGCCAGGGAGATTGTTTCCCGTTCTGCTCGTATAATGCCAGAACACATCTTCAAACGCCAGTCTTCACGATCTTCTTAAAATCGCAGATCCCATTAAAAAAGGAAAACAGGCAAATCTTGGTGACACAGGCTTTGTCGTCCAACCATCATTGTGCACCCCGTTCAATCCTTTGTCTTCAACCAACGCGTCGTAAAAGAATCACTACCTTCAATTGCTACTCAACGACCTATGAGGCTGATGAGTACGAGATAGATGCTTTGTATATTCAGATAGAGGAAGTTATGTGCATTAATAAAGCGTAATATAAATTTGTTGTGGGAGACTTCAAGGCCAGAATAGGAAAAACCAACAAGAGCGAATACAGACTCAAAAATTTTTGATTAAGAAATAGAAGTGAGGGTGGGAAGAGTTTAGCAGGACTCGTGTCTGCAGGACGCCTATTCCTCGAAGCTCGTTTTTGCAAAGGAAGGAAAGCCGGAGCTGGACATGGCGGCCTCCTAATAGCAAGCTCATGATGAGATCGATCATATTCTGACAAATCGAAGACGGTGCCTATTGACATAACGGCGGTCCGGTCATTCTATACCACTCCTGATCACTGCCTTACTTGCAGATTAAAGAAAACTCGACCGAAAAGTGTTAAAATTTGCTTGCTAAAGGTTGTGCCAAATTGGCCTCATTTCCTCAAAGAACTTTAGACCGAGCTTACATTAGCACTAAATAGCTGCCAAAGAGAGAAGAAAACCAAAGCTTGATCCTACTGCAACACGTTTAGCACGCTTGGTAACAAATGCCAGTTGCAGAAGATCTTTGCACAATTTAAACCGATGCAGGAAGTAAAGGTTATTGGAAGCAGCTCAAAAAAAACCGTCAGAAAAAGCCGTCAGGACCGGTGTAAGAATAATATTCCGTTGTCAGCTCTAATAAACGAAAATAAGGCAATAAAACTTTTCGCTATAACACGAAATTATAAACTGAAACGTTTCACATCAACCTTTTCCGCTCGACAAACGGTATCTCAGACTCCATAAACCTCACTGAAGAAAAACCAGCTGGAATTCTTTTTTAAGACTCGAGTTACCATAGAAGGAATGAAAAAGGACACAGCCCAAAACCTATAGTATCATTGCAGGCCTCCTTAGAGTTAGAAGTCACAAAGTGCATGTACTTCTTCTCGCTATCTATGCAACATTCCATCTTCAAAACGAAAAAATTCCAGACCAGTGGAGGATATCGCGTACGATCGTCCTACCCAAAAGGGTGGCTAAAATAAATTTTGTAAATGCGGTTTAACCCGTTGGTTTAGTGTATTGTACAAGCTGTTCACGAGGATTATCCTTTCGCGCATGTGAAGGACATTTATGAGGCGCAACAAGGTGAGCAAGCAGGATCTCGACGAAGAATTTATGGGTCACACCCAAATCGTGTCCCGCATCATACAAGTTTGCCGGGAGCACCATCTAGCCTTAATCGCCCACCTCTTCTACCTAGGAACTGTATCTCTGCCATCGGAACTGCACACGAAAATATCGAGCTCTTTCAGAGCGTTTGGACATTGTCTTCTGAAATTCAAGCAACACACACAGTCTAACCAGAATGCAATGCTCTGGTCTTCGAAACCTATCTTATGCTTTAGACCCGGTTAAACACACATTGATAGCGAAAACCAGATGGCTTAGTCATATAATGGGAAAAACAGCCTGCAGATAGGCGATAAAAAGTGTATAGGGGATTCCGTTGCGGGAGCCCTCTATGACGACCACGTAGGGTGGATGTGTTCGTGAACAAAGTTAATCAGCTGTGCCGGCAGTTGCTCTACAGTTAACAGTATGAAACCCGCCACTAAGACTCATAAATCAAACCACTACTGAGGACAGCGATTGTGAAGCAAACAAACGAATGAGAAATGTGCTAGAGTCCACCCAATTCGTGAAGTCGAGCCCGTTCAAGTATCGGGGTAAGTAAGTCATGTTGAAAGCGGTCATTATTTTGGCCATTGTATAGCTCTTGTAAAAGTCGCATCGTCTCGTAGATGTTTAAGGCTTTAATTGTAGTTATTGCTGATGAGTAATGCTAAATGGACTTCCATCTCTTCATAAACATGAAGAACTTGCTATTTCAAGTGTGAAGAACTTCAAGCTAAACTGAAGGGTTACATAAAATTTCTTCTTTCTTAACAGTGTAGCTAACTAACTTAAAGTTAAAGCGATGTTTTATTTACAAGTATTTCAAACTTCTGCTCAAAAAACCGCAATGAATTTATATAGAAACATCGTTAGTTATCAAATCACTAAAGTGTAACTGTCACTGTCACTAAAGTAAGTAGCGTAAATGTCTTGGTCAAGCTCGTGTTGACTAGAACACCAACGCCACCGACGGCTCTATTGTCCATGTTCCGAGGAACAGTTCTCCACCGGTGTCATAGAAGGTTTTAAATGGACGACGGCTTCTCGTTTTAGACATTTTGATGACGTTTCACATGATCCTCCTTCTCTGCCCGATTAAAACTTTTGTTTCATGATGTTCCTACAAGGCTTTAAACTTTATCAGATAACGCAACTGCAAAAAATACAAAGTAAACATAAAACTTGAGGTGTACAGAAAGCTTCTTATGAGTCGACGGTGATTCTAGGAAATTTTATTCAATTTCGTTTCCTATACAGAGAGAAATCTCACTTAAGTAATCATTGACGAACTTCGATTTAGACAAGGTGAGGTTGAACTCACCGATTTTTCAAGAAGTCCAGCGTTAGTGATTTTTTCGATTACATAAGAATCTGTCGTCAATGTGTTGTTGTTCGGTTCATCAGTGCTCTCTTCAACCAAAGACACTTCTTTCACACGAAGTTTTTCTGTCTCCACTTCAGAAACGACAGTCACGTCGGTGTTGTCAACGTTGTGCAATGAAATTTCATGCATTAAGATGGGCTTACGATATTCAACGTTGTCAAATAAACCTTTACGACGATAACTTTGCACAACATCAATTTTTCGAGGCCTTCCAATCACTGGCAATTTCATTACTGTGAGCGCCCATATCATCTCACTGTGAAATCTTCGTTCGAATTCTTCTCTGAAATCAAACGATGCCAAAGTTTTCTGATGCTTTTCGGCAATTTCCACTAGTGGAAGACAACAGCTAATAGCAGCTCTTCGTTCAATGCTATGAGTAGAGTTTGTTAACACGGAATCTTCTTTAAATCGTTTCTCCTTGACCGTTTCATTGACCTTGAGTTGAGCTGGCTCAGAAGAATGGTTTCTATTCGGCATTGATGAATTTAGACATTTGATAGCCTGTTCCAATTCGGTCTCAGTCCTTGCCGGATGCGAGAAGTGTCCTGATATTTTTCTGGTAAGCAAGTCATGTTCGTCTCTCACAGATTTTATTTCCTTCTTTAAAATATCGATGCCAGCAGGTTCTGAAAGCTCCTCCAACATCTCCTCTTCGTCTATCCTCTGTTTCTTCAGCATCATAGTTCTGCGTTTAGCAAATGCTTCGTCGTCAATGCGATAGAGATCATCTTTAGACATTGGAATACCAAAAGAAGGAGCAAGAATGACAACGCTCTCAGCTAAACCTTCTTCAGCTATGTTCAATGTTGCAGCATCTTCTGAAAAACGAAGAGTTGTTCTTCTCATCGACTTTGTCTTGCTAGACATATTTTGTGGCGCTTTTTTACACAATTGTGATGACGAATTGTTTTTTCGTTCAACGGAAGTAACTTTGAACTGATTTCCTATCACATTGTGACCTTATTAATCTTCTCTTTGTTAATATATAAGCATACTGTTATACAATTAGGCACGAGAAGTGCAGTGATAAAGGATGCTTTGCAGTACATGCTGCTTTCGAATCCCGTTCGTTTTTAGACCCGGGTTAACTAGAACTTCCCACCTTTCGGAACTAGCAAACTTGTTCAAGACTTGTCTAAAAGGGTAATAGCACTAAGCTGATAGTCAATAAGCCATCGAAATAGCTCAAAAATAGATCAGTCTCCTCTAACAATGCTTGATGAGCTGGAATAGGTGGCGTATCCCTAAGATAGTGGTCAACCCTAAAAAGCTTTGTTCGTTGCGCTTCTGTTATGAAATATATCAGTAATTATTGGTACAAATAAGCATTAAAAAAGCCTAAAATGTTAATAGATAAAGTCGCAATAAAAAAGGAACATATTGTAGATTTTACCTTCGTAAATTTCACTTTAAAAAAGGATCTTTTTATTTTTTTAGCTAATTGATTTTTTTAGAACCATCTACCCTTGCTATCGGCCGATGATTCTTTCACCTTAAATTGCAGTTATAACGAAAGCTGAGAAGGTTAGCATTTCTTTCTAATAAGAAAAAAAGTAGAAAATAAAGAAAAGAAAGATAGAAAAAAGCGCTGAATTCTCGGATTTAGCTCACAGAGAGATCTTATATCGGTTAGTAGCGCGGCAAGGTGGCGCCTCTCCCATGGCGGATAGGGAAGGGATCACGAAGCAAAAGCTACTTCATACCTCCCTAACACGCAGATTGATCGACAGCATGAAGTTCCTGTTTCTGCTGTGCCTATTTGGAACATGCCTTCTTTGTTTACGAGGACGTATTCATGCATGAGTGTGCTGGCGCGTTCTAGTTTATGCGGATTGTATTCTACAAGCCAATTCAGCCAAAATCCTAAGATCCAGTGAGAGGGAAGAACATGGGGAAGCGGTTAGAAATTTCCTCCAAGAAGTAAACTTACCGCCTTTTCTAAAAAAGATTCGCAGGCTACTCGTGAACTTAGCTCCCATGTTCAGAACTAAGCAAACAATACGTTCATTTCAAACGGTAAATGCGCGAAAATAAGTGGGCCTCATTCCTCTCGCCCCGAAAGTCTCCGCCCGGAGAAGAGCTGTTTTTCGGAACATGCGACACTAGAGCCGTCGGCGGTATTGGTGTTCTCGTCAACACGAGTTTGATCAAAAACATCGATTCATTGGAAAAACTAGGAACAAAAATGAGAGGTTTACGAATGATGAGATACATATCAGACAGTCTTCGTCGTTCACGTTTTTTCATATCAAGCCATAAAGAAGACGAAGCCGAAGCGTTATTCATGAGCTTGAAAATGTTCTACAGAAAAGATCATACATTCGTTAAGTTTACCAATGGAGACTTTAAAGCTAATATTACACCCAGAGGGACATCTGAAAAACGTCATATTGAAACCCACGGATTGGAATGGAATGGGCAGTTTGGACCGCTATCTGAATTTGGCATGAAGACGAAGGTCATTCACAATAACTCTTAATTCCAACAGGCCCACTCTCTATGTTGATGTGGAAGTCTCTCAATGGAGAGTACCACAGCGAAATAGATCACGTCACAGTAAGCCGAAGGTTTTTCTTAAACGATGCCGCTGTTGTTTAAAAATAGTACATGGGATCATAGGATCAGACCACCACCTCCTTCGTGCAAGATGTTATTTCTTGCAGTAAGGAGAAAGAGAGACTGAATTCAACAAACGACGTCTCAAAACCACCATTAGTTAGGATTTATTCAGTTTATTAGCAGGATATGTATTTTTTCCTTGATGAGCTTACACGAGGTTGATAATAATATTTATTATCGGGCGATGAAAGGAAATACTGAAGAAAGAATAGAAGTTGTTGTGGTCGAAGGTGCAGAAGCTGCGAAAAGGCTTTACCAATTACAAGACGAAAATGACTGCACTCCGACGTCCAGACAGAACACTTACAGCGTCCAAAATATCAATGGAAAAATCATTCCTTATTACCAGTCAGATCTTTTAAATTGCAAAACAGTGCAGACAGGCGATGAAAGGAAATACTGAAGAAAGAATAGAAGTTGTTGTGGTCGAAGGTGCAGAAGCTGCGAAAAGGCTTTACCAATTACAAGACGAAAATGACTGCACTCCGACGTCCAGACAGATCACTTACAGCGTCCAAAATATCAATGGAAAAATCATTCCTTATTTCCAGTCAGATCTCTTCAAAAGCCACGTTCTCCTACCTTCATATGAAATAAGGGATGGGTATGTCGTACCGCCGGTTCTTCCTACCGAAATCCGACATGTTAATCGACAAGGTCGGTGAAAAGTCGAAAAATATCCGGTTCGGACGGGGTGAGATCTGAGCACTTTGAGAACCTTCTGCTAGTCCTCATAAGCCAGCGTATTACCATTTTACAACGATATTAACATCGATGTCGAAAGAGGGTTTAGGCAAGGCGATATCATTGCACCAAAATTATTTACCTCCGTTCTCGAGTACCCCAAGAAATTATTGGATTAGACGATATGGAAGTAAAAGTCGATGGTCGTCCATTACACTATCTTATCTTTGCTGATGACATCGTTTTTGTAACACAAAACACTAGCTATGCGGAACGATTGATTGCTGACTTTGATAAGGCTAGTGAAAAAATAGGTCATCAACAAAATCTCACAACGAAGATGTTCATGAAGAAGGGATTAATTACCTACGTTTCATTCACACTCAAAGACTTCACGATTCTTTCTGCCCTAATATATGTGTCAAAAATCTGCTGACTACGAAAAAAAACCCTCAGTATTATAGAACGCGCAGTCGAAAGAACGATGTTGGGAGCATTTCGTATTATGCAGGTGAGGGAAGGGATCGGAAACTCCGACTTATTTAAACGGCCGAAAATCATAGACTCCGTTTTATGCGCCAAACTCAAGAAAATAAGATGTGAGAGCTTAGTAATACGTACGAACGACTACCGATGCACCAGAGCCGTTAGTAACTAGTTTGCCGGAATGTCAAACGCGCGACAGGAAGACCACCGACGCGATCGTCAAAGTTATTCACGGCAACACCAAAAGAAGGATATTGTTCAATCAGTCGCAACAGCAAGTAGATCCCATTGGGATGGGTCTTGCACGCGTCAGGAAGAAATAGAAGATCTACTTGAGCTTGTTCGAATCACTCGACAATCAACGTGCCGATAAGTAAAACAGGTGAACTGGGCAGAATAGGAAAATATTGAAAAAAAAGCAAAAGCTCAATTATCGCAGCTTATATTTGGTGTAAATTAGGCATATATGTCGTGTGAGAGTTAAGTATATATCCAAAAAAGATTGAAACGTGGTCTCAAAGACCAAACCGTTATTGAGATATTAATGGAAATTTACCTAATTCGCTAGATACTGTTTCTTCCTTGGTTCGTTGTCGCTCGCAACGGAGACGATAGATGGTCTCAATGGATTCGTAGTATTCCCTCACCTGCTGGGCTTCCAATTGACTACGATTATAGTGGTCACAAAAAGCATAGTTCTCAGCTTGTTGAAGTAATGATACGATAAAATCCTAGAATTTTTCGAAAATTGACAAGGTTATTAAGTGGTTTTTGACTTATTATTGCACTAAAACAGAATTGTGTTGCGCAGTTTGGGCGACCACTGACTTCCTGGGTCACTTTGTGTCTTTGTTGCGGACAATTGAGAAAGTACCATTCTCCGCTCCTCGCTATCTCGGAATGAAGTTCGCACATTCTCATTTTCTACTCTTTACTCTGGCATGTGAACGAGCTGAGTGTTTGGATTGAAGAACAAATTTATAAGCAGTGCATTCGTTTGCTGTATGTTAACATCTTTTTATTTCTCATAATTAGTTATTTCAATATGAAAAATGAGTTTGAAAATTATTGGGAACTCAAATAATAGTCACCTCATCCGCAATATCCTTGTAAAGACTGTATAGCGTGGCAAAGTGGAGCAGTAAAGCCATCGATTGATAGCACTTAGCATAAAAATGATCCTTAAGACAAATGAAAGAGTAAACCGACATTGCGCGCATGATCTCAGCTTCGTTTTACGCTCTTTTTTTTAAAAATGAATCTTATAAAGCAAGATCTCGAAATAATTCAAAAACCATTTTTGCTTTAAGCTGTAATTGGTTAAGACGATGTGGATAGTTGCCTCTGAAGTAGCTAAATCGACCAAAGACGATTTTTTTCTAATTTGTTTGCTGCTTGCTTTTCCATGGAAGAGCATTATGTCGAAAACATCCACATGGATGCTGAGTTTTGAACAAAAACTCAGAAAATCGGTTAGGCTTCGAACGCGTGGTTAGCCTTTCCGACGTGTCGTACACTCTCCACTACCCCAACCAAGGTCTTTGCTTTTCTCTCTGCCAGTTTCTTTTTGTTCAAACGGTGCTATCAGCAATCACTCGTCAAGGAAAAAAACCTGGAAATCACAAATCGGCATCGCCCTAGTTAGGCTTAGCTCTTATCTCAGCATCCTTGTGCTCGCATTTCACACAGTTCCCCAGCTACAAAAAAATTATACGGAAAATAAACTTAAGCACTGTGATTTCAACTACAGTCTCAGAGTAACTGGGCTGGATGCTGGTTTATAATTCAAAGCCATTCCCGTTTAGGGGTCACTGCTTATAGTACCGTTAGAGTAAAAAACTGGCTGAGAGGAAGGCAAAGCAAGGGCCTAGGTTAGTATGCTGTATAAAACGTCAAACCTTGGAGAAGTAAGAGATGTGTTCGAAGGCCAATTTGGGTTTCGAGCCTTACTTATAACTCAGTGTTTTTGTAGTGACATCTCTTTCTAGTTTATTCCAATACCTTCATCTTAGTAGCAAGAAGTGTTAACCTTGTCAGCCTTCGTCGTGACCACCTTGTAAAGTGAAAGTATTTGCGCCCAGTATCTTCGGCGAGCGCTACTTCTAAAAAAAAATTATTCGAGGAATAGACGAAGTACTTGCTTTTTAAAAGGATTATGTGTAGGAGACCATGCAATACCGTGGTAAAATAAAGCGCCTAATAATAAGTACTAGACCATTCACTGGTCCAATCGGTGACCAGAGTTCACCGAGTCTTTGATCACTCTGATGTCAGCCAACAGAGACCAGACTTATCTGGTGGAATTAAAAACATTTAAGAACACTGATATGCAAGAAAAAGTCATTATATAAACCAGGTATGCCTTCAATAACCTCTACGATAGTTGAGGAAGCCAAGTGCATGAGGCATCCCTCATAGATAAACCAATCCCGAACATTTCTTGATAAAATGAGAGTTTTACAGAAAATTGTTGGAATTTCGCTCAGACTCTATACGGATGTTCGATGTGTTTTTTATTCAAGAAAACCATTTAGGAAGATAGGAATTAGCCTAATACGCTAGCAGGAAATCGGTGAATTCGCAGCCGTTTTGAAATAATTCCAGTGGACTGGTGGGTAAACTCCCTTCACGGTGGCTTCATTTCGTGAAGAGCTCGGAACGACTTTCCATGACTACTTCGAGTATTCATAGATTCCAAAAAAGCATGAGCCAGAATCTAGTATCCCCTTAAAGAAATGAAACTATAAATCATAAGGCCGAACCCATACAGGAACCGGATTATCTCTTCGGATGACGGTTGAAAGATTAGCATGCGGGCATGAGGAATTTAAGGTACTATGTGAGTTAAGGGCGCGTTTGGCGCTGCGGTTGGAGGCGTCACTGCGACACACACGTGGAATCGATCTCAGCGCCCATGTCTCACCAAGTCTTCCATCCCTCCGGGGTCGCGAAACTGGTACCAGGCCTGTTTGAGAGGAATCACCTCCAACGATGCTTAATGAAGTTGAATGCATGGCGCATCTCTCAGGGATTGATCAACGCTGAGAGCTTTATCCTCTTTATTTATCCTCCATGTGTGTTTCAGAAAAAGGATTGAAAGCGTACCGGTTATGATACGGTAGCTGTTGGACATTGTAATGGGCATGGCTGTACACTTCAGATGTAATCGATGCAAATATCATTAAAAAGCTAATGTTTTTCTTCGAGATATGCGTCGTTTTCAACAGCTCCATAGCATCGGCACATACTGGAACAATACTCTTTGAGGGTACTTCATAAAACATTTAATCCGCCTACACAGTCTTGCGTTGTTACAATTGAAAATCCAACAAGCTGTGGCATTTTGTATGGCTTAAAGGTCTACAATAAACGAGGGCCTTTATTATCACAATCTTCCGTAAAACATCGCGTACTTTTATGATTAGCCACTGTGTGCCAGTAGGTTTCGTTGAGTTTTGAATGAAAATACCCATAGATTTCGGCCATCTCGTCCGTGGTGAAGTAAATTCTACCATTTACGTCTACACTGCGCCTATGACGTAGATGCAGTTGCATTTTCCTGGAAAAAGATTCTGTCTTATTTTTCTTCCAACTTAAAAGCTGGGAGAACTTCACGTCTAGGAATGCTATGAATAAAGCAATATAATTAACGCTTGCGCAATGCAACTCAATGGTAGGAGACATACTGGAATTCACATCCGATCATTGATTCTATTCTGCGTCTTAAATGAACCAGGACCATCACCCAACTAGGTCTAGAGAATTGGTAGCACACTTGTCTAGGAGGATTGAAATGCTGCCTTAGCCCATAGATGGACTCTTCTAGACCACTGTTTGGACAGAACATTCTTTCAATCGCCTCTGAGATGCTTAATGGAATGGAAAGGTTCATGGCTCATTAATAAAGAACTGTCAACATTATCCTCCCCGTCTCTCATAATTCTCTCGAGAAATGTTTTTTTTTTACCTAAGAAGCTTTAATCGCAATGATCTGCGGCGTCATCGTTGGCCATAATTAATGCCCAAAGTAGTACGATTAGTATCACGTGAAGAATAGATGTGGTACGACACCTAATTTTTCGCGACAGTTCCTGTTAGTTGAAAATCGACCATTCTGTTCAAAACTTACCTGTGAGCACACGTACTGTCGTCTTTAGCCGTAGTTTTTAAATAACTGTTTTCGTTAAGAGGGCAGTTAATCACCGCATCAAAAAAAATTTTGGTCTCTCCTTTAGCTATGATACTCCCGCTCTCGTTGTACCCTTCTCTCCAACAACAGTATTCGCAGCTTAATCATGCTCGTCCATAAAACAACCAGGATCAGACAACCGTCTCCTTCGTGCAAGATTCTACTTCTCGCGGAAAGGAGAAAAAGCCGGTAAATTCAAGAACCGAAGTCCAAGAATCCCCACAAACTGGGACTTATTGAACTCATTAGTCAGCGGCTGGGAAGATGCCGTTGCCGATTACACGAGGAGGAATATGATCGGCTCATTTCACATCTTCACGTTAGCGCTATGAAACTTAAAAGTTCACTTAAAAGCTGGGAGAACTTCACGTCTAGGAATGCTATGAATAAAGCAATATAATTAACGCTTGCGCAATGCAACTCAATGGTAGGAGACATACTGGAATTCACATCCGATCATTGATTCTATTCTGCGTCTTAAATGAACCAGGACCATCACCCAACTAGGTCTAGAGAATTGGTAGCACACTTGTCTAGGAGGATTGAAATGCTGCCTTAGCCCATAGATGGACTCTTCTAGACCACTGTTTGGACAGAACATTCTTTCAATCGCCTCTGAGATGCTTAATGGAATGGAAAGGTTCATGGCTCATTAATAAAGAACTGTCAACATTATCCTCCCCGTCTCTCATAATTCTCTCGAGAAATGTTTTTTTTTTACCTAAGAAGCTTTAATCGCAATGATCTGCGGCGTCATCGTTGGCCATAATTAATGCCCAAAGTAGTACGATTAGTATCACGTGAAGAATAGATGTGGTACGACACCTAATTTTTCGCGACAGTTCCTGTTAGTTGAAAATCGACCATTCTGTTCAAAACTTACCTGTGAGCACACGTACTGTCGTCTTTAGCCGTAGTTTTTAAATAACTGTTTTCGTTAAGAGGGCAGTTAATCACCGCATCAAAAAAAATTTTGGTCTCTCCTTTAGCTATGATACTCCCGCTCTCGTTGTACCCTTCTCTCCAACAACAGTATTCGCAGCTTAATCATGCTCGTCCATAAAACAACCAGGATCAGACAACCGTCTCCTTCGTGCAAGATTCTACTTCTCGCGGAAAGGAGAAAAAGCCGGTAAATTCAAGAACCGAAGTCCAAGAATCCCCACAAACTGGGACTTATTGAACTCATTAGTCAGCGGCTGGGAAGATGCCGTTGCCGATTACACGAGGAGGAATATGATCGGCTCATTTCACATCTTCACGTTAGCGCTATGAAACTTAAAAGTTCAAAAGTCACAAAGAGACATCTGTCTCCAGAAACTCTCGAGCTAATACGCCAGCGTGGAATCGCACGAGCTGCAGGCAACTGCGAACTAACGTTCGAACTTACGAAGTAATGCAGAGAGGCAATAAAAGAAGAGCTTAAAGAGAGAAGAGCAGCAGTAATGGTTGAAGCTGCAGAGGCTAAGAAAAGCATTCGCCCGAAGTTTCGCCAATTACAAGACCAAGATGATTGTACTCCGAAGCCCTGACGGAACAATAACAGCGTCCAGAAAGGCAATGGAGAAAATCATCCACAAATACTACTCAGATCTCTTCGAGAGCCACGCCCACCTCCCGTCATATGAAATAAAAGAGGATGGATATGTTGTACCACTGGTTCTTCCTTCCGAAATCCGACACGCCATTTCGTCGGTGAAAAATCGAACAGCATCAGGTCCGCACAGGATAAGATCAGAGCATCTGAAGAACCTTCCGCCAGTCCTCGTAAACACAAAAAAAAACAAAAAACAAAAAAAGTGTTCCCGAAAAAACAAAAAATTGCTCGGCTCTTCACACGTTATCTCTCTGAATGCAAGGTCCCTATTCAGTGGAAGACCAGCAAGACCGTGTTATTGTTCAAAAACGGTGATCTACACGACATAGGCAACTACCGCCCAATCCGCTTGCTGTTCCTCGTCTGCAAACTTTTCACTCGATTCATCCTGAACAGGATTGACAGAACACTGGACGAAGGGCAGTTATGTGAGCAAGCAGGGTTTCGAAAAGGATATAGTACGATGGACCACATTCACACGATAACAAGGCTTATTGAAGTATCGCGAGAGTACAAAAGACCGCTCTGTCTCACTTTCATCGACTTAGAGAAGGCCCTTGATTCAACTGAGATAGAACCAGTCATGGAAGCCCTTGGTAGTAAGGAGTCCCTACTCAGTACATAAAGATTCTTTGTGAGCTGTACAAAAATTCCACAACTAAGATATCACTATTCTACAACGATACTAACATTAATGTCGAAACAGTGGTTAGGCAGGGCGATACCATCACGCTAAAATCATTTTTCGCCACTCTCGATAACGTTATGCGCACATTGGAGTGATGCAACATGGGCATGAAAATCGTTGGTAGGCAGTTGCAATATCTTCGATTTGCTAATGACATCGCCCTTAAAACACCATACATTAGTCAAGCAAATCGAATGTCTGCCGACTTTGATAAAGCCTTTGGAAAGAATGGACATCGACTCAATCTCACAAAGCGACGTTCATGATGAACGGATTGGTTTCGCATGCCCCTTTCACGGTCAACGGAACGAATTTATCCGAACTCCATTTGTGTCTGTCTAGGTCGGGAAATAAATGTGATGAACGACTTAGCGCTAAAGCTGAGCAGAAGAAAACGAGCGGCCTGGGGAGCTTTCAAGAGGATCGAGCATGTAGTCAAGAGGACAAAGAACACGCAACTCTGTGCCTACCTTTTCGACTCAACGGTTCTTCCTGCCCTTACGTATGCGTTAGAAACCTGGTGGCTGCGTAAGCAGGATAAAAGACCACTCAGCGTTATCGGACGCGCAGTCGAAAGGACAATGCTAGGAGTATCCGGTTTCACACAAGTAAAGGATGGGATCTGAAGCTCCGACATGCGTCAACGATCAAAAATCAAAGGTGCCGTTCTATACGCCAAACAGTCAAAGATAAGGTGGGCCGGACACGTAATGCGTATGAATACGAAAAGCCTAGAAGAAAGACATGATGCTCGATAAGTTCCTAGAGTGAGCAGAACCCACTGAGCTACTCTTACACACGACCCGGAAAAATGGAGGATTTACTTGCGCCCGCTCGAATCACTCGTCGATCAACCGGACTACAGGTGACAGATGACAGGATATATATATATATATATATATATATATATGCATGCATATACATACATGTGCGTATATGCGCATTTACATATATGCATATATCGAACATACATATCCAAATACATTATACATTTGCATATGAGCATATACATTTTATCGTAAAAACGGTTAGGTATCTTAAGCTGTAAAAAAAACTTTCTTTCAATTAACAACCGTTTTCCCGCTTTCTTATTTTTGTTATTTCCTATTCTTTTTGGTTCCGAACAACCGAAACAATGCGCCACTACAGTTAACCGAAAAGTGTACTAAGTGATAACGGCATTGATTTTCCTTTATCAAAAGCAAAACAAAATAGCTTAAAATTTGTTTACACTACATAAAACACGAGAGAAATAAGAAAAAGCTAAAGAAAAAATAAATAGGTTCATGTGAGACTAGGAAGGTTCCTGATCCCTATAGTGAAAAGAAAAATGCCTTGGCTACAACTACAGCAATACCAAATCAAGAATATGCCGTGCATAGGAAGGTGCACACTTTAGCAGGAATCCTAGCGTTTGTTTTTCTTGCAATGTAGAGGCAGACGTTTTTTGTGGTTCTTGTTAATGGAACCGGTCCCGATGTTCTTATTCACATTAAGAGCCATGACGAGATAGTCATGCGATTTTATCTGACTGTAGTCGGAGTTTAGTTGAGAATTTTTCTGTACGGCACATTTCGAAGCGTCTCACTGATCGATATTGAAGTTATTAAAAAATTTGTTATGAGAAGAAAAACGGCTAGAAACCCTTTTTCTTTTGCTGCAGCAACAACCTTATTAGAACACGCGGCGCGCCACACGCTCCGTTTAACAGAACACACAACAGAGAAAGTGAATGTAGATAAGCATTAGAAAGATGCCTCGTCGACTATTAGAGTGAATGTCCACTTCAGGTCGTTTTGTGAACAAATCCGGCTTAACATAAGGAAAGAGAAGCAGTGTTCACGCTAAATGGAAAACTACGGGCGTGCTACTACCTTTTTTTAGGGGGCTAACGCACTTAGCACTACACAATGCGGCCCTTCGTTTCGCCTGTCTCTAAGCTAGTTCTATCGATCAGTGCCGTCAGCAATAGCGCTTGAACGGCGTTGACCTGGGGAGTCCAAATCGGCAATGAACTAGGTTCAACTGAGGCTGTAGTCAAGATCACAATGTTGATTTTTTTTTACTTCCTACTACAATTTTTCACGGCAGAGTATTATGTGTTACACAACCACAGTAATGTTGAGATATTTGCAAAACTCCGAACCGCAGGTGTCTGCAGTAGGAAGCGAACACGCTATTACCCTTTCCGGCGGCTAATGCGTTCACCACACGCTGCGGGTCCTTCGTTTATGTATATCCTCCTAACGGTTTACCATCATTATCGTGGCAGGGAGGTGTTCCTTGGTGTATGACTCCGATGTGCAGCGTTGGGGTTCATCCCTCAGCAGAGTCCCCAAGCTGGGGAGTGCGGCATTTCTCTCGGAAACCCTAGCCAAGAGTAAATAAATACCAGGATCCACCAGCTTTCTGGTGTTAAACTAATCGCATGGTGGCATATCTTCCTCTGATCAACAGCGGTGGAGAATACATGAACCAGTGACGACGTCGGGCTGAATTTAACTAGGTTAACCTCGGAACTCCGAGAAACCACAATGGCTAGACCAGCAAAACTCCTAAAAACTGGAAAGTGTGCTGGGGCCCATACAACCTGTGATGGTGAGCCATCCAAGTACCCAAGTGGGTAACTAAGTGTTTTTATATAGGTGTGTTGTGGTTGAGCCGCAACAATCTTAATACACACAACAAGAGGAGGATGATGCAAACGCATCTCCTCATTAGTCAGCCACATAAAATTGTGATCCCCCATCAGTTAGATGTTGAGATAACGAAAAAGCACCTTGAAGATGGTTCCCTTTATCGTTCGTCGTCTGAGAAGAAATTTAAAAGTTCAATAAAAGGATAAAGGATAAAGCTCTCGGCGTTGATCAATCCCTGAGGGATGCGTCATGCATTCGACTTCATTAAGCATCGTTGGAGGTGATTGAATGCATATTATATATATATATGGGCAAACAAATGCACGTCCACACGGACACCCACTTGAAAACACGTGCATAGACACTGATACACGAAAACATACACGTATATACAAACAGTAAAAAACACATTTCTACACACATAAACCAGCATTTTCAACCACAATAAAACATAGAATCGTCGTGGATACACATGTACATACTCAAAAAAAATCCATAATAGGACAGGTGTAGAAACTGCAGTGATGAATGTTGATATTTGTAAATGAAAGCTACTGTTTTTTCATCGTTAGGAGGAAAATTTACAGATCAACAAAAAATGCGGGAAATAAAAATATAGTGCCCACGTATTAAATCACTTTGAAAGCAAAACCCAATTGCTGCAGAATGGATCGGCCTTTGATAAACAAATTTTTATCAACAGATAACCATATCAATAACAATCGCCATTTGAACATGCCTCATTCGTACGGTGTTCCATTGACGAGAAGACCCGCCTCGGTGAGGACATGAACACGATACGTCGAAAAAAAGAACAGCCGTAGACCATAAACTCGGATCAATGGCCTTGATGAAGACGAAGACGTCGAAACATAAGCCGAAATAAACATTATTACCAACATCGTGCAAGCTCAGTAATTTAGGAACATGTTAGTCAAAATATTTCTGTTGGCCTTTGCAATAAATTCGGATAACCGAAGAAAGTAAGAAGTGTTGAAAAACTGAATATCTCTCTGCATGAATAAGAGAAATGATCGCTAGAACTCAAAATCAGGTCAACGATAGCGAAAAAATCTTCACGGATCCGAAAAACACTTCTCGGTAAAATCGAACTGAAAAAGTTCGCACTGAATTAGATAATCATCGTAACGCTTTTCTAGACCACCAGAAGAAAACTCGGTTCTAGCCCGTCTCTTTAGCGAGAAATCTCTTTAGACTGAACGATCCGGAGCTTTCTCGGCTTCATAAGTTTACATTCGTCAAGAGTTTTAATGGATTATCACCAGCAATTATAATAAAAATTTAAACTATTAAAATTATAGATTTCAACGGTTAGGAATTCTACCGAAAATCGCTGGCTTTTCCCAATTTTTCTTTTGCATAAGATTTTCTATGGTGATGTAGACATCATCACATCATAGTAAATAGGAAGTTTTGCCTAACCGATGTCGCTCTTGTCCCAAAATTTTACACGGGATCAGACCACCGTCTCCTTCGTGCAAGGTTTTATTTTTCGCGGAAAGGAGAAAAAGCCGCTAAATTCAAAACCGATGTCCCAGAACCACCACAAACTGGGAATGGAAGCCCTTGGTAATCAAGGAGTCCCTACTCAGTACATAAAGATTCTTCGTGAGCTATACAATAATTTCACAACCAAGATTTCACCATTCTACAACGATATTAACGTTGACGTCAAAAGAGGAGTTAGGCAAGGCGATACAATCTCGCCAAAATTATTTACAGCCACCCTCCAGAATGTCATGCGAACATTGGAATGGGATAATATGGGAGTGAAAATCGATGGTCGGCGGATACACCACCTTCGCTTTGCTGATGATATCGTTCTTATAACACCAGACATTAGCCAAGCGGAACGAATGCTTGCGGATTTTGATAAAGTGTGTGGAATGATTGGTCTTCGACTAAATCTGAATAAAACGATGTTCATGAAAAACGGAATGGGTTCGTTTGCCCCATTCACGCTCAACAGAACGAATATCTCCGAATGCTCCAGCTATGTCTATCTAGGTCGGGAAATCAATATGATGAACGACTTAGCTCCAGAGCTGAGCAGAAGGAAACGAGCGGCTTGGGGAGCTTTCAAGAGCATCGAGGACGTAGTGAAGCGAACAAAGAACACCCGACTCCGTGCCCACCTTTTCGACTCAACGGTTCTTCCTGCCCTAACGTATGCGTCAGAAACTTGGTCGCTACGTAAGGAGGATGAAAGATCACTCAGCGTTATCGAAGGCGCAGTCGAAAGGACAATGCTAGGAGTATCCGGTTTCACACAAGTAAAAGATGGGATCCGAAGCTCCGACCTACGTCAACGATCGAAAATCAAAGATGCCGTTCTATACGCCAAACAGTCGAAGATGAGGTGGGCCAGACACGTAATGCGTATGAATGATAACCGATGGACAAGAGCTGTTAATGACTGGATTCCTCTGAATGTCAAACTACTGCAGCAAGACCACCAACCCGATGGTCAGAGTTCTTCACGAAAAGCCTAGAAGAAAGATATGATGCTCGACGAGTCCCTAAAGCGAGGAGAACCCATTGGGCTACTCTTGCCCGCGATAGGGAAAAATGGAGGATTTGCTGGCGCCCGCTCGAGTCACTCGACCATCAACGGGACTACAGGTGATACAGGTGATAAGATTTTCTGGGCAACTGAATTCACAATGAGAAGAGTGAGGCAAATACCGTACATCCTGCGTCAACTGTCCCTCCCAGTATTGTAATGTAACAGCATATACACTACATAGTTTTGCTAGTTTAAGAACATTCTAACACTGTAGTGAAGAAGAAATGACGTCAGTGAGAGACGAAATAAAACGATGAACGACAACGCCCAACTTCGACCCCCCTTTAATCACGTCTCCTCAAAGACTCGTTTCACACAGTGACCAATTAACGAATATGGTTGGCCTTTAAGTGCTTATTGATTGCTTTGCTTTTTTGCGATGTCGTCTAATGTGCTAATTTTTTACAATGATTTTAAAACGTCAGCCAATTAAATCAATTTTTCCAGCTCACCTCACGAACACCCATTGTTTCCTAGAACGTCTACGTAGCGCGTATCCTAATAACGCGTGCGTGATGGAGTCGTGCGACGTTACCGCCCTCTACACCAACCTATCAAATGATTCCGCAATGCAAGATATCTTCGAGCTTCTTGTTGAGCGCGAAGGAAGAATAAATATGCATGGTTTGTCAATCCAGCAGCTAATGGCTTTCTTAAAGAAGTGTCTAAACTGCTCGATTTTCGGATTGCCTGGAAAATATTTCGCGTAAATAAGGAGGCTAGCAATGGGATAGCGAATGGCACTAAGTCTTGCCATTGTGTTTTGCGTAACAAGTCTTCTAACAACGCATGGGTGATGGAGCTCTTCGTCGTTTTTGGGCTTTACACCAACGTATCGAGTGACTCCGCAATGCAAGCCATCCACGAACTTCTTGTCGGACACAAAGGAGGAACACATTTGCATGGCTGGTCCATTCAGCAACTTATGACCCTCTTAAATGAGTGCCTAACCTTCTCGATTTCCACATGGTCTGATAATTATTACTCGCAAATTACAAAGCTGGCAGTGGGATAGCAGTTGGGGCCAACTCTCGCCATAGCTTTTACCTTTTATTTTCTGTCTACTACAATTTTCAGGGCACGCTACTAAGCGAAATGCAACCACAACGTTGCTGAGATTTTTGCAAAACTCTGGACTACAGGTCTCTATGGTGGGGAACGAAATGCTTTGAATTATTGGACGAACAGTTTGAGTACACTAAGTTCACCCGAAAGACACCGAATGAAAACTGGCTTTCCTAAAGACACGGCCGAAAAATTAATCTCCAGCTGCACATCGCAACCGGATACTCAGCAACACCTCCCAGTTACAATGAGTCGATATATAAAATGGCCTACGATGGCCAGCCAAGGAACCAAATCGTTGTGACCGTAGAGCGCTTGCGTAACAAGTCTTCTAACAACGCATGGGTGATGGAGCCCTTCGTCGTTTTTGGGCTTTACACCAACGTATCGAGTGACTCCGCAATGCAAGCCATCCACGAACTTCTTGTCGGACACAAAGGAGGAACACATTTGCATGGCTGGTCCATTCAGCAACTTATGACCCTCTTAAATGAGTGCCTAACCTTCTCGATTTCCACATGGTCTGATAATTATTACTCGCAAATTACAAAGCTGGCAGTGGGATAGCAGTTGGGGCCAACTCTCGCCATAGCTTTTACCTTTTATTTTCTGTCTACTACAATTTTCAGGGCACGCTACTAAGCGAAATGCAACCACAACGTTGCTGAGATTTTTGCAAAACTCTGGACTACAGGTCTCTATGGTGGGGAACGAAGGCGCTATTGTCCTTTCCGGGGAGTAACGCGTTCACCACCACACTATGCGTGTCCTTCGTTTCACCAGTCTCTCAGCTAGTTCTATCGAGTAAAGAAAAAAGTACACATTGTGATTGCAGCCTCAACTTAACTGGGTTCAATGCTGATGTGGGCTCCCCAGATCAATCCCGCTGACGGGTGATTGCTGATGGCAAAAGATCGATAGAACTAGCTGGGAGACAGGCGAAACGAAGGACCCGCATAGTGTGGTAGTGAACGCGTTACTCCCCGAATAGGACAATGGCGCGTTCGTTCCTCACCTTAGACACCTGCGGTCCAGAGTTTCGCAAATATCTCAGCATCATTGTAGTTATACATCACCATTGCGTTCATACCTAAAATAGAAGCTCCCATACCGATCTCCAGCCGCTACTTTTACTGCAGAAATATGGACGATTGTTTCGTCACCTTCTCTACTCAGCAGTGGATTGACAAATGCTCTCCATTATTGAATAAGCAGTCTGAGTATATTAAATTCACCCGGAAGAAACCGAAAGAAACCTGGCTTCCGTTTCCAAACGTTCAAATAAACCTATCAAGTAACGGTTACATGACATGGTGGTACGGAAAACCAAGCAACAAAAACATACTGGTTCATTTCCTTTCTTCCCACCCTTCAAACACAAAGAGGGCGCTTGTGAGAAACATGTTTTAAACAGCCATCTCTGTGTGTACAACCAAAGAACTAATGGAAGAATCGCGTGACTTGGCTCAGCAAATAACCGTCTCTAACGGCTACGAAATAGTAACCCCATGAGAAAAGTTTAGACGGAAAGCGATGCCCCGAAACGAAAAACGTGCGTGGCCAAAACAAAATCCCGCTTATCTTGCCCTTTACTAGCGATAAAATTAGTGTAGCAGCTTAAGAAGGGCAGATGTAGAGAGAATGGCAGCGATAATCGAAGTGTGACTGAATACTCTTCGTCGTCAGTTAGTTAGTAACCGCTTACATGACCGTCTATGTCAAACACAAAAATAGGTTATTTATTTTTATGGTAGGGGCGGTGACCGCACGTGTTCAGGTACGATATACCTGTTTTCTTGTAGTGCTTGCGGAGACGAATATATTAGCGAAACGGGCAGACCGTTGTATATTCGCATAAAAGAACACCTTGATGGCAAACGAAAACAAGACGAGGTATCCCACTAGGCACGCAAAAGATACAAAAGCATAGCGGAGACGATTTTGATGTGAAAGTGGATGTCCATGCAAAGGGGACCAAAAAACCAACGGGCAAACTCCTCAAAGCTTGTTGGATAAATGCCAAGAATCCTACAACGAATGGCAGGAAGGAATGCAAAGGTCACACGCGACATAACCACGCATCAACGCATCAATTTTTGAAGTGGGGTGGTGCAGTCATCAACCATATGCGACAATAATCAACCGTTTTAACCTTCTTCACTGGAAGTCAACAAAAAAGCGGTGAGTGCTTCGAGAAGTTGTTGATCATGTAATTGCCAAAGAGTTTTTCGTCATTTTGTAAGTCTTGGACAGACTGCTAAAATCTCAGCAATAATTAAGGTTGCCTAAATCAGGAAGAACTATGGTGACGATCTGTACCTACAATGCACCTACACTTGCATCCGAGTCTTCGATAGAGGACTTGCCCATGCAAGCAAGAATGATAAGGTACGACGTCATCGGCCTGCCCGAGAGGAGACGACGCTACCCATTCAACGCTGTCTGTGACACTGGAGAAGAACTGTTTATCGGCACATTCGACAGTAGAGGAGTAGGCGGCGTCGGCGTTCTCGTCAACACGAGTTTGTCTTTGAACATCGATTCTTTGAACAGCTCGAACCCGAATCGGACGTTTGTGATTAAAAAGATGTGGATCAACACCGGATTTGACAATCTTCGTCGTTTACGCGCCAACATCAAACTATGACGAAGAACAAGTCGAAGCGATCCACATGGACTTGGAGAGGTTCTACACAGAAGACCATACATTCTTCAAAGTCATCATTGGAGATTTCAGTGCCAAGATTCGACAAAGAAGATCGTCTGAGAAACGTCGCATTGGGACCCATGGATTAGAACTGAACGAACAGGGTGAGCGGCTCTCTGAGTTTATTATGGCAACCAAGACCATCCATGGTAACTTGCAATTTCTAAAGCCTCACTCTCAACGCTGGGCGTGGGAATCTCTCAGTGGAGCGTACCATAAAGAAGTAGACCATATCATAATAGAAAAGTAAATAGAAGTATTGCCTAACCGATGTCACTGTTGTCCTAAAATTCTACATGAGATTAGACAACCGTCTCCTTCGCGTAAGATTCTATTTTCGTGGAAAATAGAAAAAGGCGCTAAATTCAAAAACCGAAGTCCCGGAACCCCCACAAACTGGGACTTATTCAACTCATTAGACTCTTAATGGAAAGATGCCGTTGCCGATAACATCGACGAGGAATACGATCGGCTTACTCAACATTTTCACTTTGACGCTATGAAAGCTGAGAGTACGAAAATCACTGAGTCGTCTGTCTTCAGAGACTCTCGAGATAATACGCAAGCGTGGAATCGCGCGAGCTCCAGGCCACCGCGAACTAACGTCCGAACTTGCGAAGCAATGCAGACAGGCAATGAAAGAAAATCTTAAAGAGAGAAGAGCAGTAGTAATGGTCGAAGCTGCAGAGGCTGGGAAAAATATTCGCAAAGCCCGCCGAAGCTTTGCCAATTACAAGACCAAGATGATTGCACTCCGACGCCCAGACGGAACAATAACAGCGTCCAGAAAGGCAAGGGAGAAAATCATTCATGAATACTACACAGATCTCTTCGATAGCCACGTCCACCTCTCGTCATGTGAAATAAAAGAAGATGGATATGTTGTACAACCGGTTCTCCCTTCCGAAATCCGACATGCCAGTTCGTCTGTCAAAGTTCGAATAGCACTAGGTCCGGACAGGATAAAATCAGAACATCTGAAGAATTTTCCACCAGTCCTCGTAAACACGCTGGCTCGGCTCTTCTCACGTTACCTGTCTGAATGCAAGATCCCTACCCAGTGGAAGACCAGCAAGACCGTGTTGTTGTTCAAGAAGGGGGACCTACACGATATAGGCAACTATCGCCCAATCCGCTTGCTGTCTGTCGTCTACAAACTTTTCACTCGCGTCATCCTAAACAGGATTCACAGAACACTGGACGAAGGACAGCCATGTGAGCAAGCAGAGTTTCGAAAAGGATTTACTACGGTGGACCACATTCACAAGGTAGCAAGGCTCATTGAAGTATGGCGAAAGTACAAGGACCGCTCTGTCTCACTTTCATCGATTTACAGAAGGTCTTTGATTCTATTTAGATACAAGCAGTCATGGAGGCTCCTCGTAGTCAAGGAGTCCCTACTCAGTGCACAAAGATTCTTCGTGAGCTGTACAAAAATTTCACTATCAAAATTTCACTATTCTACAATGATTTAGGCAAGGCGATGCGATCTCGCCAAAATTATTTACCGCCACCCTCCAGAACGTCTGCGAACATTGGAATGGGTTAATATGGGAGTGAAAATCGATGGTTGGCAGATACATCACATTCGCTTTGTTGATGATATTAACTTTAAAACACCGACTCCGTGCCCACCTTTTCGACTCAACGGTTCTTCCTGCCCTAACGTATGCGTCAGAAAGCTGGTCGCTGCGTATGCAGGATGAAAGATCACTAAGCGTTATCGAACGCGCGGTCGAAAGGACGATGCTAGGAGTATCCTGTTTCACACAAGTAAGGGATGGGATCCGAAGCTCCGATCTACGTCAACGATCGAAAATCAAAGATGCCGTTCTATAGGCCAAACAGTCGAAGATAAGGTGGGCTGGACACGTAATGCGTATGATTGTTAGCAGATGGACAAGACCTGTTAGTGATTGGATTCTTCGGGATGTCAAACGTACTGCAGGAAGACCACCGATTCAATGGCCAAAATTCTTCACGATAAGCCTAGAAAAAAGATATGTTGCCAGACGACTCCCAAAAGCGAGCAGATCCCATTGTGCTACTCTTGCACGCGACAGGAAAAAATGGAGAAATTTACTAGCGCCCGCTCGAGTCACTCGACGATCAGTGGGACTACAGGTGATACAGGTAATCTGCTGCCACCAATATCTCTTCATACATATGTGAGCATGTCAGCTGCATAGAGTTACAGGTGCCAGGATTGGCATACCGTCATTTCATAGAAGCTTCTAGAAAGTAATGTTTACTGTTATCAAAAAATGGTTTCCTGCATGATCTGTTTTTTTCGCAGCTGATTATTTTTCTTATTTCTTCACCTGTATCGTCGGTTGCACTGCTGGTCGTTGCGTGACTGGGGCAGGCCCCTGCAAATTTTCTATATTCCTCTGTCTTTCAGGCAAGGCACAGCTGCCCAAGATACAAGCAGTTTATCACTTTTGTCAAAACGCCAAGGACCTCTGCCAATTTATAATGTATGTTGCACAGTGATCAAAAATGCCCTACTGTACAAGCATTCCCATTTCCTTAATTCCGTTCTCCGTGCTACCCCAAAAACGAAGTATCCGATCTCTTCAAGGTCGGCAAATTTCCACACGCTTCTTTTGGCACGGCAAAAAAGCCCTTATTTGTAGTAGTAACACCCTTATAAGGTTTCTTGTTTTTGCTAAATATACATTCAGTCGTAATATTACTTAACATAGCTAGGTGAACACTCAGTTCAATCCATAAGAGATAAGGATAGCTATGGTAACCATTTAGCAACGTTCTGTGCTCTATTATCACTTTCTGAGCTTTCACCTGTATCACCTGGATCACCAGTAGTTCCGTTGAGCGTCGAGTGACTCGAGCGGGCGCCAGTAAATCCTCCATTTTTCCCTATCGCGTGCAAGAGTAGTCCAGTGGGTTCTGATCGCTTTAGGGACTCGTCGAGCATCATATCTTTCTTCTAGGCTTTTCGTGAAGAACTCTGACCATCGGGTCGGTGGTCTTCCTGCACTGCGTTTAACATCCGGATGAACCCAGTTACTAACGGTTCTTGTCCATCGGTTATCATTCATACGCATTATGTATCCGGTCCACCTTACCTTCGACAGTTTGGCCTATAGAACGGCATCTTTGATTTTCGATCGTTGACGTAGGTCGGAGCTTCGGATCCCATCCTTTACTTGTGTGAAACCGGATACTCTTAGCACCGTCCTTTCGACTGCGCGTTCAATAACGCTGCGTCATTTTCATCCTGCTCACGTAGCGACCAAGATTCTGACGAATACGTTAGGGCAAGAAGAACCGTTGAGTCGAAAAGGTGGGTACGGAGACGGGTGTTCTTCGTTCTCTTCACTACATCCTCGATGCTATTGAAGGCTCCCCAAGCCGTTCGTGTCCTTCTGCTCAGCTCTGGAGCTAAGTCGTTCATCATATTAATTTCTCGAATTAGATAGACATAAATGGAGCATTCGGAGAAACGGCATAAAAAATCAATCCGTTCTTCATGAACATTGTTTTCGTAAGATTTAGTCGAGGACCAATATTTCCAGACGTTTCATCAAAGTCCGCAAGAATTCGTTCCGCTTGGCTAATGTTTGGTGTTATATAACGATGTCATCAGCGAAGCGAAGGTGATGTAACTGCCGACCATGGATTTTCACTTCCATATTATCCCATTCCAATCTTCGCATGACGTTCTGGAGAGTGGCTGTAAATAATTTTGGCGAGATTACATCAATTGAATCAAAGGCCTTCTCTAAGTCGATGAAAGTGAGACAGAGCGGTCTTTTTTACTCTCGCGATACTTCAGTGAGCCTTGTTAACGTGTGAATGTGGTCCATCGCACTAAATCCTTTTCGAAATGTTGCTTGCTCTCACGGCTGTCCTTCGTCCAGTGTTCTGTCAATCCTGTTCAGGATGACTCGAGTGAAAAGTTTGTAGACGACAGACAGCAAGCAGGTTGGGCGATAGTTGCCAATATCGTGTAGATCGCCCTTCTCGAACAACAACACGGCCTTGCTGGTCTTCCACTGGGTAGGGATCTTACATTCAGACAGGTAACGTGAGAAGAGCCGAGCCAGTGTGCTCACGAGGACTGGGGGAAGGTTCTTCAGATATCCGATCTTATCCTATCCGGACCTGGTGCTCTTCGATTTTTCGCAGACGAAATGGCATGTCGGATTTCGGAAGGGAGAACCGGTGGAACAGCATGTCCATCCTCTTTTATTTCATAAAACGAAAAATGGACGTGGCTATCGAAGAGATCTGAGTAGTATTCGTGAACAATTTTCTCCATTACCTTTCTGGACGCTGTTATTGTTCCGTCTGGGCGTCGGAGTGCAGTCGTCGTGGTCCTGTATTTGACGAAGCTACGGTGAGCCTTGAGAATGCGTGTATCAGCCTCTGCAGCTCTGGCCATTACTGCTGCTTTTCTCTCTTTAAGATCTTCTTTTATCGCCTGTCTGCATTGTTTCGCAAGCTCGCACGTTAGTTCGTGGTTGTTTGCAGCTCGTGCGATTCCACGCTGGCGTATCAGCTCGAGAGTTTCTGGAAACAGAAGTCTCTTGGTAACATCCGAGCTCTCAGCTTTCGTGGCGCTAACGTGAAGATGTTCAATGAGCCGATCGCATTCCTCGTCGATGTTGTCGACAACGGCACCTTCCCAACAACCGACTAATGAGTTGAAAAAGTCCCAGTTTGGGGTGGTTCTGGGACTACGGTTTTTGAATTTAGCGGCTTTTTCTCCTTTCCTTGAGAAATAATGTCTTGCAAGAAGAAGACGGTGGCCTGATCAAGTGTGAAATTTTGAGACAACAGCGACATCGGTTAGGCAAAACTTCCTATTTACTATGATGTGGTCTATTTCGTTACGGTACTCTCCATTAGGAGATTCCCACGTCCATCGTTGACGGTGAGGCTTCTGGAATTACGAGTTGCCATGGATGGTTTAGGTCGCCATGATAAACTCAGAGAGCCGCTCGCCCTGTTCGTTCCATTGTAATCCGTGGGCCCCAATGTGACGTTCCTCAGACGATCTTCTTGGTCCACTCTTGGCATTGAAATTTCCAATGATGACCTTGAAGAATTTATGGTCTCCTTTGTAGAACCTCTCTACGTCCATGTACAACGCTTCGCTTTCTCCTTCGTGATAGTTTGATGTTGGCGCGTAAGCGACGAAGATTGTCAAAGCCGGTGTTGATCCACATCTTTTTAATCACAAACGTCCGATTCGGGTTCGAGCTGTTCAAAGAATCGATGTTCAAAGACAAACTCGTGTTGACTAGAACGCCGACGCCGCCTACTCCTCTACTGTCGAATGTGCCGAGAAACAGTTCTTCTACAGTTTCATAAACGGCGTTGAATGGGTGGCGTCGTATCGTCTCGACCAGGCCGATGACGTCTCACCTTATCATTCTTGCTTGCATAAGCAAGTCTTCTATCGAGAACTCGGATGTAAGTGCACGTGCATTGTAGGTACAGATTGTCACTATAGTTCTTCTAGATCGAGGCAGCTTCCATTGGCCCTGAGATTTTAGCAGCCTCTACGTACTCGTCCTACCCAACGCTGCGAAATTGGGGACTGTTTCTGGGTCAGGGGCATAAGGCCCGTTTTTTTTCGGTGTTATGCATTTTTGATGCCCACGTGTAGATTGCTGGGCTCTGAACGTGGAAGCTGGTTATACTGACGGGTAGCTTGCCAGGCTTTCCCAGAGTGGATATGGAGCTTATTTGTTGGAGGCGACTCTTAACCGTCTCCCATGTGCTTCCCTGTCACTTGAATGAAGGCTTTTGGCCGAATTGACTCGTAGAATACAATCCGCATAAAGCGAGAACGCACTCACACACGCATGCATGAATACGCCTAGCAAATACAGAAAGTATGTGCCAAATCGGCGCAGCAGAAACAGGGAGTCTGTTTCCTGGATCCGCCTGCGTCTCAGGGAAGCGAAGGCCCCTTTTGGTCCGCAATTAATCCCCAGTCCGCAACCTGGGGACGTGCCACGTATCCTCGCGACTAACCGTTTCGAAATTGCTCATGTAAGAGAGATCCGTGGACTAGAACAAATTGGGGTTAAGAAATTACTAGATGCTTGGAATTGGAGGGCATTTGCACATATTGCTACCTTGCTTAACGAGGAAAGATCTAGAAATTTGCTTAAAAACCATCCATTCGATGTACATTTTCCTAGCTCTTTATTCGGCATTTACATTCATCTCTTCAGATCTACTTAGACAACTTTACATCTAACGGTCATAAACGCTCGAAGTTTCACTCAAATTGATTGGAATGTTGATTCTTGTTTGGCTTTTATTTGCTTTGATACCAAGAAAGACCCTTCTCGGATGTTTCCAGGTCGTCACTCTAGCTATCAGTCTTTTTGGATCCGGGAAACGATCGCTGCCTTTTGACCAGATTTTTCTCGTAACCAGAATGTTGCCAGGCAATGACGTAATGTTTTCTGAGCTATCGAATTTAAATCACAAAGTCTTTTTCATCTTTGGAGATCTTGCCCGAGCAATGCAGGAACCATAAAGGAAATTTGTGTCGGAAAGTTGACCAAATAAACATTATCTGTAACAGAGGGCTTAGCGGCGAGTTGGAGCGTTGAAGTTTGTGTTGAATATTAGCCACTCATCTTTTAGCTGTTGTAAGTGTCGTACCAGCCTCAAACTTGGGTAATTAAACTCTTATATACATAATATAACATATATAACAATAACAATAACGATAGAAATGCACTGGCATGAGAATCATGCAACTTGAAGTGATGAGCTGCGACGGCTAGTAGCGAAGTGAGGCGAATAACGAGATAATGGTATTAGAACATTATTACATGATTAATACAGTAATATCAGTAATAGTGAATGATTACATACGAGTAACTGTTGGTTAGCCGTGCGCGATGCCGCGCTCGCCCTATCCGCGGCCAGCGCGGCGGCTAAGGAGGGAGACAATACGCTGCGGGAGAGGGAGACTGTATGTTGGGGTGGAGAGGGAGACAGTATGCGGGGGAGGAGAGTGATAATGAGGAGCTGTGTTTTTCGACTGAGCTAAGATTTGAACACTATAGCGATGAGGTGCATCTCAGCATAATCGATGAGGACAGTAAGCTACATGAGCGTTAACGGTGCTATGAACAGTGAATGATGAGTCATCTACGGAACACAATCAGGCGGCTGGTTGCGGATAACGCTATGTCAGCAACGCGAAGTTAGAACATCGATGGGTGCCACCATTGCCTAAGAATCATGGGCCAGTATGATAAGGGCTGAAACTGATAAGCCTATAGCGGCTTAACAGAATGCATAGCATGAGTTGGCCTCTCCGCGGCCTTGTACGCATGGCGTACATTGTGCGGGAGAAATAGTACATGCCACCGATGGCGTTGCAAGCAGAACGTATTTGGAAACACCCGCCACTTCTGACAGCACACCGTAGACAAACTAAGAGTCGAGATACAATAATCTGCGGACTACTAAGGATGAATGAGGGTCAATGAGGATGAATGAGAATGCATTGAGGCAATTGAGTATGACTGGGGATGAGTTGCGGTGATTGGGAATGAAGTTGTGAGGAGCAGATTATCCGCACTACCGATCGGGGGTGAAGTGAATGATGGCATGTCTCCGCCGTCGAAGGCACCTGGCTTATATTGGCTGCGGGAGCCGCGTGCGTATGCAACCGCGGCTAATCTGGGTTGTTGATCCTGGACTGCAGTAGACTGTACCTGAGTGCCTGAACCGCTATCGTGCCTGAAACATCGAACGTCATTGGCTACGTTCTTTCAGAAGGAAGTAGTAAACTGTTCCACTGTTACGCCTCCTCCGCATAAGTCATCGTTGGTGTGCTACTAAAGTCGAACCAGAACCGCTATTGTGCCTGAAATATTGAACATAATTAACCGAGCATTAAAGTAACATTGCTGTGTTTTATGTGTGACTGCCAGGCGGCCATACGGTCATCAAATACCATTGTTCAGAAAGATAGCGAACTTTTCCAAAGGGAAGTTCTCTATATTATCAAATGGAAATATTGTTCTTTATTTCAACTTTATTCTTTATGTGTTCCTATGGTGCTGAGTGCCCTACATTCATGTCACATCTCAGCTATCGGGCACGCCAGCAAACATGGCAACTATAACCATCAGACACGCCACCCGGCATAATACCAGGCACGGCACGACGCATTGCTTGTGGGCGAGACATTGCGGCCCGTGGCGTGACCCCGCGACCCACGCCACTCGCTCGTATCAAACCACACTTTTAGCACGGTCATTTTGCTTCTGTTCACGCCTTTGAGCACACTGTTGCTCTTTTCCTCATGATTAATTTTCTCTCTCGTATAATCGTTTCATTCACAGCTCTTTCGATCCACCTAGGCGCAAATAATATTAACCAAAATCTGTAGCTCCTGCATTTCCAATGCATTAATGTTGTCAGAGATTCGATTGTAATTACTGCGTGTTCCTAGTGTAACACTTTTTGGTTACGCAACCTGTATTAGTTATTCGCCCATATACTCATCACATCGTCATTACCATTTTGCAGTATCACAAGCTCACATGTACATTCTAATGTGCTAACCTCTTCTTATGGAGCTAGTATATTTTCCACCACACTTATACACCGCCACACTCCCTTAACTCACGGATTTCCATTATCTGTATCTAATCTCTTAGGCCTTATCTTCCTCTTAGTAAGCAGCATAAGGGTACTGTAGCAGGTCCATTGCTGTCATGAGTACATTTCAGTAACAATGTCACACCCGTCCCTATGTTATACAACTGTACATTGTACATAGACCTACAATCTCATTGCGTTGTTGCATAAATAATATGTATAAAGCTAAAAAAGCTCTCGGCGTTGATCAATCCCCAAGGGATGCGCCATGCATTCGACTTCATTAAGCATCGTTGGAGGTGATTGAATGCATATCTGGTCTTTACAATGACTCCCGGTGGCTGACCGATGTATCGAGCCAGTGCTGCTATCCTCCCAGACAAGTCCGATACCAATTTGCCGACCCCAGAGCGATGGAAGGGTTGGTGGGCCATGGGCCATTTCACGTGCGCGCCGCAGTGGCGCCTCCAACCACTGCGCCACACGCGCCCCTAAATAAAATAATGTGTATATAAAGGTTTAATTACCCACGTTTGAGGCACCTAGCATTATGGCTGCCAATCGCGAAAAGCCCTGCGTGGCACAGGCAAACGCGAGCAACTATTCTGACCGAGTCTTTTTAACTATTTAATATTCATATAACAGCTAGAGGTCCCAACAATTTGTGAGAGTCAACAAAGAATGCAGGAAATTTATTAATGAACAAAATTCACAGACAATTCAACAAAGCGAATTATTCAGCAAAACTACATACGGAATATTTCAGTACAAATCGAGGCAGTTTGTGCCAGCTTTGTAAGGATTTCGAGGAACACACGCGTGTAATCCATCCGCGAGCCCTTGCCCACCAAGCTTTTCATTCCGCCGGGGTCGGCAAACTGGCACAAGAGTTATGTGGGAGGATAGCAGCACTGACTCGACACAACGGTAATCAACTGCGAGCGATTGTAAGAGCCAGATATGCATTCAGTCACTTCCAAGCAATGCTTAGTAAAGTCGAGTGCATGAATGATTCCTCAGGGAATGATCAACTTCGAGGGCTTCATCCTTTAACCTTATAGTGCTGCTCTTTATGAGTAAGGCGTTTAAATCAGAGTCAGACTTGTTTGGGAAACGCTCTCTACGATCCGCAAAAGCTGGCTACTTTTTGCGGTGATGGTCTTGGAAAGCTTTAGCTTTAGAACTATTGGAAAAAATGGTGTAAAAGAAAGTGAATAAAGGCAGAAAAAAACCAGTTCGACTAGCATTCAACGACATTCATGGAGAACACAATTTTGTCAACTGGTAGCCGAACACCCATGATAACTAAAAGGTTTTCGCGGAGAGTGGACCTAAGAAAACGGGTCTAATGGAATACGTTCTGGGAGGAGCACAATGCATAATGGCGGATCATGTAGCAAACAGGGTAAAAAATTTGTTGCTAATACTCTTATTTTCCGGTCTAACATCGCGATATGACATCAGCATTTACATCTATTGTAAACAATTGTTTATGTAAATAACAACGCTATTTTTTTCCGGAAGGGCGTTACCTATTGATAGAAACCTAAATACACGTTGCCTTTGTAATTCTAATAGAAATAGTTCATGATCAAAATAGCAGTATGTATTTTTTCCTTGATTAGCTTATACGAGGTTGATAATAATATTTATTATCGGCTAACATTTCGACGTCTTCGTCTTCATCAGAGCCGATGATCCGATTCGATGGTCCACTCTTGTTATTCGTCTCCACGTGGCGGCTTCGCCTTCGTGTCGAGTCAGGTCTTCTTCAACGGTCCATCTCCTCGAATGAAAAAAAAAATACAAAAAATCAAAAATACATATTGATTAAGCACACCGAGGTTCAAAGAAAGTCGGTTTCGAAGCAAAATGGCAGTGTCATAGTTTTCTGAAATTTGCATCATGTCGACAAGTCGACCAAATAAATATCATCAAATGGAAAATAATGTTCTCTATTGCAACTTTATTCTTTATGTGTTCTGATGGTGCTGGGTGCCATACACTCATATCCAATCCTAACCATCGGGCACGCCAGTAAGTACGGCAACTATAACCAACAGACACCACCGGGAATAATACTAGGCACGACACATTGCTTAGGGGCGAGACCTTGCGAACCGTGACGCGACCCAACGACCCACGCCACTCGTTCGGATCTAGCCACGCCTCTTAGCAGGGATATTTGCCTTCTGACGACACGTGGACATCGCCGTCGTTCCTCTTCATCAAACTCTCTCCAGCTTTCTCAATCCACCTAGGCATAAATAATGTTAACCAAATTCTGTAGCTTGCACTTCCAATAAAATAATGTTGTCACAGATACTCTTGTCATTACTGCGTGTTGTTAATGTAACAGTTTTAGTAAATTCCATCATCGCTCACGGGCACTCTAAGCAACAATTCTTCATACCCATTGCTAAAACATTCTCGCAACCGCTGTTCACATTCTTGCATTGTGAGCATGTAAATCTTAACTCTTTCATAATCGTAGCATTATTCTTACACAATCAGTATTAGCTAATCACTCATATATTCATCACATTGCTATGACCATTTTGCAGTATCGCAAGTGCACATATACATTCTATTATGCTAACCCCTTATTATGGCGCTAGTGCACTCCCCACCACACTTATACGTCGCCACACTCCCTTAACCTACGGATCTCCATCATCTGTATCTAGCCTTTTATGCCTAATCCCACCTTTAGCAAGCAGCATAAGAATACTGTAACATGTTTAGTGCTGTTATATGTACATGTCATTAACGACGTCACACCCACCTCCATATTGTACAATTGTATAATGTACATACATTTATAATCTCATTGCGTTGTTGTGTAAACAATATGTATATAAACGGTTGAATTACCCAAGTTTGAGGTACCCAGCATTGTGACTGCCAATCAAGAAAAGTCCCGCGTGGCACAAGCAAAGACGAGCAACTATTCCGATCGAGTTTCCTCAACTACTTGGTATTCACCTAATAGCGAGCCATCCCCAACACATCAAGTTTATTTTTTCATTTTGTACGACTCGTTTTCACGTCTACTCTGCAGATCCCAGCACTTCGCACATTCGATTCTTTTTCTTGCATCCATTATTCACGAAGATCTTCCAACATTTAAGTGTGGTTTGTTTTATCGCTTGAGGATTTTCATATAATCTTGATTATCGCAGAATGCCAGTCGGTTCCATTCTCCCTGGAGTGCTGAGATAGCCTGGCTGTATCGTTTCCGAGTTAAGACATTAAAATGCTTTTGCGAAAAAAATATCAAATTCGCTGTTTTCCTACAATAAGCATACACGAGGTTGTAATTATAGAATTTATCAGGAAAACAACAGCTGAATTATCGGCGGTTTCGCCTTCTTCGGAGCCTAGAAAGGTAAAATTGGGATGCGATCTACTAAGCCGAACACTTTCACAACCCTAGCAGATAAAACTTAACAAATAAATTTGTATTCTCATACAAAACATCTTTATTTAAACACCTACTGTTTATTTTTTGTATTTAAGTTACCTGGTGGATAGCAGCTGCACAGAGTACTACATGGGCGAGGACGGTACCTGTGTTAGGTCATTGGATCAGCATGAGGTGTAGCGCCAAGTCACGCGTGATGACCAAACATTCCTCCTTGCGGTTCATTTTTGAATTTTTGGAGTTAATCCAAAACGCTTCAAGAATTTTTTCAAGAGAGAAGAAAAACATTGCATTATCAATCAGTGGCAAGGCTAACAAACAGTCGGTCTTGGGAAAATATTAAATGTTTCGAAATCATCTCGCGAGCGGACGTTGGTATAAGCGTCACCTCGCACCTCGGCATTAAAGGACATCATTTTGTTACGGTGAGATGGTGGCCCATCACAAGTGCACTAGTGGAACACGTACAGGTATAACATTTTTACATTTTACTACTACATTTTTATAACCGGAAGGACCAGACTACACCGTAGAGGAGCTCAGCGTTCAACACTGTGGTTTCTGTAACAGTTTCCAAGATCGACTTTCTATTAATACACATTAATTATTAATTATTAACACAATACAATACAACAGTAGCTGACATTACGATAGTATCGCCCTCTTCAAAGCTGGAAGAGCATACTGATATACAATTTACTAGGCCAAATGTTTCAATAACATTTACGAAAAGACGAAAAACTCTATGGCAATCACATTATCAAGAGTTTGTCGAAAAACTCACCGCTTTTTTACGTGACGTCCAATTAGGAAGATCAGAACTGCTGATTACAGTCGCACATGGTTGATGACTGCGCCACTCCACATTAGAAATTGATCTGAAGATACGGGGCCAGTCGCGTTTGGTCGCATTCCTCCCTGCTATTCATTGTAGGGTATTTGGTACTGATCCAAAAACCCTCAAGAAGCTCAAGCTGGTGTTTTAGTCTCCTGTGCAAGGATATTGACTTTTACACCAAAATAGTCTCCGCTATGCTTTGGTATCCTATGCGCGCCTAGTGGGGTAGGTTGTCCTGCTTTTCGTTTGCCATCTAGGTATTCTTTTATACGATTACATAAAGGTCTGCCCCTTTCGCCAATGTATACATCTCCACAATTATTACAAGAGATCAGGTACATCGTGCCCGAACTCATGCAGTCACCGTCTCTGCCATAAGGGCAATTACGCAATTTGTTGTTTCACATAAACAGTCATACGAGCGGTTACAAACTAATGGACGACGGAGAGTATTCGGTGGTATTTCAATTATCGCTACCGATTCCTTTAGAACTGCACTTTTTAGGCATCGTTTTATAACTATGCTTACTTCATCGCTAATAAAAGGCAACATAAACGAAATTTTCTTTGGCCAAGTGTTTCCTTTCGGTATGTCGCTCTCCTTCTAAACGTATCTCTTGCGGTAACTACTTCGTAACCATTGGAGGAGAATCATACTGCTTAATCAATAATTCAGAGCATTTGTCCATCTCCTCCTAAATACAGAAAATGACAAAACAACCATCTATACACCTGCAAAAGAGTAGCGGCCGGTGGTCGATAACCAGAGCTTCTATTCTAGACATGAAGACAATAGCGAGAGTTGGTGCCAACCGCTCTCCCATTTCCAGCCCTCTCATGTGCGTGTAATATTTCCTAGACCATCTGAAGATCGAGCAGTTTAGGCACTCTTTTAAGAGAGCCATAAGCTGCTGAATAGACAAGCCATGCATGTGTATTCCTCCTCCACGTTCAACAAGAAGTTCGTGGATGGCTTGCATTGCGGAGTCATTCGATACGTTGGTGTAGAGCGCGGAAACATCGAAAGACTCCATCACGTACGCGTTGTAAGGAGACGCGTTACGTAGGCGTTATAGGAACATTTGAGTGTTCGTGAGATGAGATGGAATATGGCTATGCAATTTGGTAAGTATTCCTCTTAGAAACCATGTTATTCTCTCCAATGGCCCGTCTGCACAGCTGATAATGGGTCCAACCTTGTAGGAGAGCAGATTGGCAGACGCGAGATCACCAGCTGATACTAGCTCATGTGTTTTAATAAGTAAGTATAAAACAGAACATGTTGGTCGATCTACTTTAAAATGCGAAATAACGGATGGTTTTAAGCCCGCCGCCTTTGCTATTGTGACCCACTCATTGTTACGTTTTCGGTATTGTCTTTTGTATTCCTTTTCAAACGATGGGCGATAAAGGGTAACATCACTAGATGTTTCTCCGTTATCTTAGCATCTAGCTGCTGAAGAAATAACTACGAACTTCCTTCCTTTATCACTACTGTTAGTCTAATGGTTTTGAATTTATTAATTCTCTAATTTCTCGCATGCCACAATTTTTGCGCAGCTGTGAGGTTAGAGATATACTTTCTATCGCGATTGTGGGAAAGGGTTTTGAGAACATCGTCCGAAAACATGCGAAACTTTGTATCAATTTCGACAATGGGGTTTTGCTGCTTGATGAACGCTCTAAGAAAAGGAGATGGTGGTAATAGCGCAGTTTCTTCGCTTTCATTTCTACTTAATGTCTCTTTTTGGCCTTAAAGCAGAGTCGATCTTGAAGTTTATGTCGACAAGTCGACCAAATAAAACATAATCTAATGGAAAAACAGCGCTCTTTATTGCAACGGTATTCTTCATGTTTTGATGGTGCTGAGTGCCCTACATTCATATCTCATCCTAAGGAACTTCGATCCCTATAATTTGCGACTTCCGCCAGCTGCTCTTTGGGCTCGAGAGGATTTCGAAACGGTATCCGAGGAATGTTTTCGGTAAAAAAGCTGGATCTGTGCCAAATACCGCCTTCTCCAAAAGCATATAAATAGCCTCGTGAATTGCTATTCGGACTCGCCCTTGTCAGGGTTCGTCCGCTTTTAGATGCGTACCTATGTTTCATCGTACTGGAACATCAGTTACATATTAATACACCTTCTTGAACCATGCTAAATTAACGCCTTAATAATAACGCTGCTGAAAGCCATAATGTTTGCTTATCATTCAATTGGCTTGATTGTAATCTATTCTATAGCTCGCATCTAATGTGTATTGCTGCACACAATTGTTAGTATATTCTATTTAGTGAGAATACTACCTACCGAACCACCTTACATGCAATTCACACATATATTCTATTGTGCTAAGATCTTCTCATAAGCGCTTCACCACCATACACTATACACCGCCGTACTCACAACCCATGGTTCTTCATCATCTCTGTGTAACCTCTTTTCCCTTAACTCAGCCTTAGTAAGCAACATAGGAATACAGTAAAATGTTTAGTGCTGTCATGTGTACATGTCATTAACGGCGTCACCCCCGCCTCCATATTGTACAATTGTATAATGTACATACATTTACAAACTCACTGCGTTGTCGTGCAAATAACATGTGTATAAACGGTTTAATTACCCAAGTTTGAAGTATCCAGCATTGTGACTGTCAATCAAGAAAAGTTTCGCGTGGCACAAAGCAAAGACGGGAACTATTCCGATCGAGTCTTCTCAACTACTTGATATTCACATAACAGCGAGCCGTCCCCAACAATTCTGGTGCATTGGCCGCTTGAAAGGATCCGTCACGTCGCCAAGCTGCAACCAAGTTCGTTAACTCTAAAATCATGTCTAACCTAACATTGGCAAGTCACACACGGATGCTTACGCAGTATATTAACCAATTACAAAAAGCGGTTCAAAGACGCGAAGTTAGAAGAAATCAATATTCAAAACCTATAAAATGAGATAACGCCCGCCGTCATTCACTCAAGCCCGCAGCAGTTAGAAGAAGAAACTGCAGCTCTAGAAAACATGACCACAAAGCTTCATCACGAACTAGATGAACTCGCCACCATATTCGAGAGAACAAATCCAACGCTACCAAATACTGGAGACAAGTTCGTACAATACTCGAATGCTGCTGAAGAAGCAATTGGCAGTGCATTCGAATATCTGGTACTCCTCCATGCTGGAATCCATAGCTTCAAAGCTCACTCAGAGCTTCTCAACACATCTCACGAACATTCCAATACAAGCAGTGCGAACGATGAATCCATCGTCACTGCAGTCGTGAAGAAGTTAGAACTATCCACAATTCCCATTCCGACATTCAGAGGTGACATATGGGATTTGGATAACTTTTGAGAGCTCTTCAGTACAAATATACATTCGCAAAAGGTCTCAGACCTACAAAAGTTTAATTACCTCATTAACTCCATGAAAGGAGTACCCCTCCAGGCTATAAAGAAGTTTCAAATCAGCAAAGAGAGCTACCAATAAGCCATAGACTTTCTCAATAAGAAGTACGGCAACTACGAGGAACTTATTCTTCAGCTCCTTGAGAAACTAGACGAAACCGCTCCTCGCTCATCGACCCTGTATGAGCAAAGAAAACTATTAGAGCATATACAGGCTATAATGCTCCAACTAATCGAAAAAGAAGAATATATAAACAATCAATGCATGTACAAGAAAGTGCTGTCAAAATTTCCCATCGACACTCAACGTAGAGTACTTACCAAGAAAACGGCAACTGAGGAATTCTTCGACATGCAACGACTTCTACAATTTTTACAAGAGATCATCTCCAACGAGGAATTGATCTCGCGCTATACCACAAATAACAAATCAATTTCAGCAAATACAGCTAACTCTGAGAACAAAATAAAACAATGGAAACCTCAATATTCAGCGCTTTCATGCATGTATTGTAGGGGCAACCATAAACCGTTCTACTGCGATAAATATAAAACACCCTAAGAAAGATCCCAATATCTTCAAAAGAACGGACTGTGCCACATATGTGCATCCGCCTCTCACAGCACACCTCAATGCAGCAAAGCATCGTATTACAACTGCCAAAAACGGCTCCATATATCATGCTGCTTCTATTCTCCACAAAAAATTCTTTCACATTATCCCCAAGCAATAAAGAAATTAAAAAAGATGTAACGGATAACAAAAGAAAACTGAAACAAAGGAAATCCACAATAAAAATATACCAAGTCGGACAAAGGACACCTGACGAAGGAGCTACATCAACAGTACTAGACAAAACACTACAGTCAACTTTCTTACCTACAGGAGAAATGACGGTAATGGATCCAACGACCCAACAGTTAAAAAAAATCTCCGTGTTATTGGACACTGGAGCAGAATTATCTTTCAAAGACGAAAGACTTGCTGAAGAACTTCGTCTGCCGACAATGGAAGAAACAAAATTACGACTACATACACTCGGATCGCATAAAACAAAAGAAAATATGTCAAGAAAAGTCCCATTAGAAGTATGAGACGCAGATGAGCATCAACTTTCACTATTTCTATTTAGACATAATGTCATAACAAAGCCGATCAGGTCGCCACCAATCTGTCCAGAAGATATAGACTTCATTCGAAGGTATAATCTTCAAATCGAAGTCAACAAAAATAAATCGAAAATCAAACCGTCTATTCTCTTAAGCTGTGACCAATTGTGGACTCTAATAAGAACCGACAAACCCCACATTGAATTGCCTTCTGGGCTGCATCTTCTGCCAACACGTCTCGGACACTTGTTGACAGGAAAACTCAAAAATTCACTAGAACTAGAGCATAAAGAAAGCGAAAATTTGCTGCATCTACAGCAAAAAGAAGATGATGAAATAAAAAAATAGGACGGATATTGGGCATTGCGAGGACAAGTTAATATGGCATTCATCCAACATCCTGAAAAAAATGACGACAAACCACACAACTGAAAAAGACATGATGACGAGGCCCTCAAGTGGGAAAGATACTGAACATTAGAATCCGCCGAGACAGAGGAATTTTCGAGTTCCGAAGCAGAGGGAAAAAGGCTAACGGATCATAAGGTTTGGAAGAACTTCAACAATACAATTGAAAGACGAGCCGACGGATATTACGTTCGTCTCCCTTGGAAAGAATTACAGGCGCCATTACCTGATAACAAGGCAATAGCAGTCAACAGACTCGTAAGTGTATGGAAATCCTTACAAAACAACGAATATTTGCTAAACATGTACAATAGCATATTTTAAGAGCAACTTCGCTTAGATATTCTAGAGGAAATTGTCGAAGAGAAACCTCCACAAGCTTCTCGTATTCATTACATTCCTCACCAAGCTGTCTTTACACCAAACAAAAACACTACCAAACTCAGAATAGTCTATGACGCATCAGCTCACTACAAAGGGTGCCCATCACTAAACGATGTCCTGCATCGTGGACCAGTAATTCTTCCCGAACTATTCGGAGTTCTCCTCCGGTTTAGAATCGGACGTATTGCAATCACTTCAGACGTCGAGAAAGCGTTCTTACAAGTCCGACTTCATGAGAACGACCGTGATGTCACACGTTGCCTGTGGTTACATAATCACAAATCACCACCCTCTCCAGGCAACCTCAAAACCCTTCGATTTACCAGAGTAACTTTCGGATTAATTACATCATCGTTTTTGCTGGCCGGAACAATTCACTTCCATCTCAACCAGTACAAGCAGGACTCTAAACTGGTCACAGAGCTTAAAGACAACTTATATGTTGACAACCTTATTTCAACTGCCGACAGCCTAGATGAGTCACTGCATATCTACGCATGCAGAAAACAGATATTCAGTGACCTCAATATGAATCTTCGTGAATTTGTTTCAAACAACGCCGATCTGATGGGGAGAATAGCCACACAGGACAAATCAGACGAAAAACTACCAAAAGTACTTGGAATTCCATGGAATAAATTTTCCGACTGCCTTCACCTGTCATGCATTACAAAAATATATCCAAATATAACAAAGAGAACAATTGCTAGTACGCTAGCCTCTGTATACGATCCCATGGGTTTCATGTTACCTTCACTCCATAGAGCAAAGGTAATCCTACGCACTTTGTGGAAAGACAAATATGACTGAGACAATGTTTTACCAGAATCCCACAAAGAACAATGGAGCAGTATATGTACAGAAATACAAGGATTCTCGAAATCTCTACCACGTTATCTAAGCACAAAGACCTCTACTTAAACTCTAGCGACTTTTGCCGACGCCAGTACCGACACTATCGCCACCTGCATTTATCTACGCTCAGAAGACTCAACCAATCTCCTTATGGCAAAAAGCAAATTGCCCTCGTTGAAATCCACTTCAACGGTACCAAAAATGGAACTAGATGCTGTTACCATGGCACTCCGATTAACCAGGGCCGTGCTAACCCAACTTCGAAAGTCACTAAGAATCCGAGAAATTTTCATTTTTTCCGACTTGGAAATCGTACTTAACTGGATTAAACGCAGACCTCACAAAAACATGGGAGTCAGAATACTCAACCGACTAATGGAAATAAAAAAAATTATTGAATATACCTAAAATGTCGGTTCCTGCATATTTTTCGGCCATGTCACGTCACAATACAATGCTGCGGACTGCGCAACTCGTGGTCTTAATCAACACGAATTGCTTTACCATTTTTGGTGGACGGGACTATCTTTTCTACAAGAACCTCCAGAGCAATGGAAAGTCAACTGCGACGTTTTCCAATACAACTTTTCATCTTCAGCAGAATCTCGGAAATCGAACCATAGTCAAAGCTGACTCATTGCTGAAGAACTTTCGGAGGAGGATCATAATCTCCTTCTCGCAAGACACAGTCGTTCAAACAACAAAGACGAGAACAATATCTTCAGTTCATTGAAGAAATATTCGCTATCGAACGCAAAAAGGATTGTTGCACGAGTCATACATTATATTCGGACCTCAATTACTAAAGTGAACGCCCGAACACACCGGCAAATTAAACTTTCCAAACTCCTAGAAAGCGCAAATCCAAATTATACCCCCAACATCTCAGGCAGGGAAATTACAATAGCCGGTAAACTACTAGTCAAGCAACATCAATTATCAACAATAACTAAGTCCGCCATTCAGGGGATGACGCATCTCGACGAAGAAGGTTTGCTCCGATGTTTCGGACAATTGGGAAAAAGCGATTTAAACACAGAAACTAAAAACCCTCTACTAGTATTGCAAAATTGCTGGCTAGCACAAGCAATCATACAAGACTGCCATAGCAAAGGACATCCAGGCATAAGCCATACAATGTCACTTGTACGGCAAAAATTCTGGATTCCCAAATTGCGAGCACATGTAACACGAATCATCAGGCACTGCATACAGTGCCAAAGGTTCAATAACCTTCCTTACGAATACCCCGAACTAGGTGATCTACCCCAGCAAAGAGTCAAGAGGTCACGACCTTTTGAACACGTTGGTCTGGACTACTTTGGTCCAATGACAATCATTCAACAAGATTCCACTGAAGACAAGTGTTATGGAGCTATAATAACTTGCATGACAACGAGACTCATACACCTCGACATTGTTTCTGACCTCACGACCACGACATTCTTGATGTTTCTACTTCGTTTCTTTGCAAGACGAGGAATGCCCAAAAGAGTTACAAGTGGTAACGCCCCATCTTTTATTCTTGCAGAAAACATTCTCAGTGAATGCCTGCAGTCTATCCAGAATGATCCAGAACTAATGCGAGCTATTAGCAATCGAGAAATACAGTGGAAATACATCACCTCATTTGCTCCATGGCAAGGAGGGTTTTACGAAAGACTGGTCAAGTCAGTAAAACACTCTCTCTATAAAACTCTCGGAACAGCGAAGCTAGAACTTGCAGTTTATGAAAGTAGGACGTCCTCTGTGAATTGACAAACAGCTGTAGACTAAGACGTAAATACCTGAACGCCCCACCTATTTACATCGGACAGCGTCCAGCACTTCTTTTATTTTGTTACAGTTCCCAGAATCGACTTTCTATTAACCTCGGCATTGGAATATGAATACGTCGTTTTCTTGTTCAGTAATCGTGATGTTATGCAGCATACATTTATTTTCATAGAAAACCACAATACAATACAACATCAACTGTCGTTTCGGCACCATCGCGTTCTTCAGAGCTTACTTTTTACGTGACTTCCAACAAGGAATAATAGAACCACCGATTACATCTGCATATGGTAGATGACTCCGAATTTTCCGATGACTTCCTGACGAGCGAAACTGCGAGAAAACGGTAGTGGAACAATTCTCTCGACCTCGGCAGAATTAGAACCTGAAGCCTTTTCCTTCGTAAGCAGACGCGTTTTCCATTGCGCCACTCGGGATTCTGGCACGCCTGCTACATATGATCACTTATCCGATTACTCGTTCTCAAATAGTTACCGAAAATGACTGGAACAAAAGTCCCAAGAACTTAAAAGATTTTCGAATTTCCGTTGCGAGGTTATTTTGGCATTAGACCTAATAAAATCGACATATTAAATGTTGGCCCACTCATCCATATACGACTATAATCAGCTGTTCTAATCTTCCTCATTTGAAGATACGTGAAAAGCGGTGAGTGTTTCGCGAAGCTGTTGCTCATGTAATTGTCATAGAATTTTTCGTCCTTTTGTAAAATTGGCCTAGTAAAAAAATTGTATATCAGTATGCCCTTCCAGGCTCTAAAGAAGGCGATTCTGTCGAAACGTCAGCTACTGTTGTATTGTATTGTATTGTATTGTGTGTGCTTTAAATGAAAGTAAATGTATGCTGTATAACCCCGCCATTGCTGAGAGATAAAACGATGAATTTTTAATACAATGCCGAGGTAAATAGAAAGTCGACCCTGGAAACTGAAGAACTGTTGCAACCGGATATCTGTATATCTAGCTGGAATTCCAACCTCTAATCTTCGAAATCTGTCACATCTTCGTGACTCAGCATAATATAAAACGATACACAAATAGACTGGTGCCATAAGAAGAAAAACGGGAGACAGATAACCTTCCTTAATGGAAGTCATGTAAAAAGCGGCTCTGAGGGAAGCGATACTGCCGAAATATCAGCTACTGTTGTATTGTATTGTGTGTTTTTCTATGAAAGTAAATGTATGCTGTATAACTACCTCGCGATTGCTGAAGATGTTTCATTCAAACGCATGCTCTGTTTGCTAAGTTGGTGATGTAGAAAAAATGCAGAATTACTCAAACTCCAATTTTTCCTTACTTCATCGAATTTGTCGTTGCTTCTGATCAGGTAATATTGCCGATGTTCAAATATTCGTTACTTATGCCGGTAATCTTAATGTCTTAACGTGTGTAAATTGCTAATTTGCTTTTTAACTTGGCACTCAGGAAAAATGATAATGAACACCTAGCGTTGAGTTTTCAGAATGAACTTCGGAGGATAATGTGCCGCGAGGTTGGTTTTCTTTTCGCGTTTGCTCTTTGCAATAATGATAAATATATGGTAGGTACTGCATTTAACTTTTGATATTTTGTCAAACGATATCACTCATTAATAACTCGAAAGACCGACATATGTTACACAAGATATATCTGTGTGCATGTTCTTACAAACTACCCTTTTTTAGCCAACAAGGGGTTGGCATAGATGTTACATCGTTGTTGTGGATGTCGCTGTTCAATGGCCGACGATTCGGCGACTTTGATTTTCTTACAGCCTGAACGTATCATATGTAAGAGAAGCCTCACAGTTTGGTAGATTACGCAGTGTTATTGAAGATCCAGCAGATGAAAAGACGCCAGCTTTGGAGAACCACACGCACTGCCGTTGGACCACCTGTGTGTTGTTCACGAGGGATGATGAGTGAGACCAACCACATGGCGATGTGCATTAAAAAATTATCCCGAGATAAGGTGACGTGTCAGGTATGACAGTGAATCATTCATACCTCCAGCTCATTTTTGGACTTTTAAAATTTATTTAATCTATTATTTAAATCAACTTTAAGGCTCACTGAAGTATCGCGTGAGTACAAAAGACCACTCTATCTCACTTCCATCGATTTACAGAAGACCTTTAATTCAATTGAGATAGAAGCAGTCATGGAAGCCCTTGATAGTAAAGGAAGTCCTACTCAACACATAAAGATTCTTCATGAGCTGTACAAAAAATTCACAGTCAAGATTTCACCATTCTACAATGATATTAACACTGACGTCGAAAGAGGAGTTAGGCAAGGCCATACAATCTCGCCAAAATTATTTACCGCCACCCTCCAGAACGTCATGCGAACATTGGAATGAGATAATATGATAGTGAAAATCGATGGTTGGCGCTTTCATCATCTTCACTTTGTTGATGACATCGTCCTTGTAACAACAAACATTGGCCAAGCAGAACGAATGCTTGCGGACTTTGATAAAGCATGTGGAAAGACTGGTCTCAGACTAAATCTCACAAAAACGATGTTGTTGAAGAACGGATTGGTTTCGTATGCTCCATTCACGCTCAACGGAACGAATATCTCCGAATGCTCCAGTTGTGTCTATCTAGGTCGGAACATCAATAGGATGAACGACTTAGCTCCAAAGTTGAACGGAAGGAAACGAGCGGCTTGGGGAGCTTTCAAGAGCATCGAGGATGTAGTGAAGAGAACAAAGAACACCCGACTCCGTCCCTACCTTTTCGACTCAACGGTTCTTCCTGCCCTAATGTATGCGTCAGAAACCTGGTCGCTGAGTAAGCAGGATGAAAGATCACTCAGCGTTATCGAACGCGCAGTCGAAAGGACGATGCTAGGAGTATCCCGTTTCACGCAAGTAGGAGATGGGATCCGGAGCCCCGACCTACGTCAACGATCGACAATCAAAGATGCCGTTCTATAAACCAAACAGTCGAAGATAAGGTGAGCCGGGCACGCAATGCGTATGAATAGTAACCGATGGACAAGAGTTGTTAGTGACTGGATTTCTCGGGATTTCAAACGCACTGCAGGAAGACCACCGATGTGATGATCAAAGTTCTTCACGAAGAGCCTAGAAGAAAGATGTGATGTTCGACGAGTCCCTTGAGCGAGCAGAACTCACCGGCTACTCTTGCGCGCCATAGGGAAAAATGGAGGATTTGCTATCGCCCGGTCGAGTCACTCGACGATCAACGGGACTAGAGGTGATACAGGTGATACCTAGGATCGACGTTCTATTAACCTCGGCATAATATAATAATAATCATAATTGGATTATGAATTCGTCGTTTTCTCTCTCAGCAATCGCGAGGCTGTTAAACAGCATACGTTTACTTCCATACAATAACACACAACCCAATCATAGCTGACGTTTCGGCAGAATTGCCTTCTTCAGAGCCTGGAAGTGTACACTAATACGCAGCTTACTAGGTCACACACTTCAACAGCACAAACAGAAAGATGACCGCCTATTGACCGCCTATGTGAAATATAAAATTGCATAATCCGCCCTAATGGCAGTGGCGGTGACTGCATAAGTTCAAGTACGATATACCTCACCTCTTGTGGTGCTTACGGAGACGAATATATTATCGAAACGGGCAAACCTTTATGTATTCGCATAAAAGAACACCTTGATGGCAAACGAAAAGCAAAACAAGGCAGGCCACTAGGGACGCATAGGATACAAAAGCATAGCGGAGAAGATTTTGATATAAAAGTCGCTATCCTCGCACAGGATACTGAAACACCAACGCACAAACTCCTTGAGGCTTTTTGGATAAATGCCAGAAATCCTACAATGAATAGCAGGTAGGAATGCCTCGAGATCACGCGTGATCTCGCTCCGTACCTTCGCATCGATCATTGACGGTGGGTGCTGCAGTCGTTAAGCCATATGCGGACTCTGAGCGGCTGTTCTTCCACGATAGAACACAGGTGAAAAAAAGCGGTGGGTTTTTTCTCAATTGTTTCGTTTCCTTGCATCAGTTGTCTTCGCGTTTAGATGTGGGTTCGGCTGTTGGTTGAGAATTTTCAACTCTTTTCTGGTTGTCAATAGATGCTCGTTCAGTGCACCTCTCTCGATTCCTAGGATAGTCGTGCCAATGCGCTCCTAAATCGTCATAAAACCCGTTTTCCATCTTTTTGATTATTAGTGGAGAGCGATGGGAAGCTTTTGATAAGGCCTGGTCAAACCATGGCCTTGAGCATATTGGACGGCATCGCCACAATATCGTCAGAATAAAAGTAAAATTTAGAGTCGAATTGCATATTTTGCCTGTTGCTACCGTAAGTGAACTGCACGTTATTAGTGATCGTTGCTGACTGGGACCATGCAACGAGGATAAAGAGGGACACTAAACGAATCTTGCTTATCGTAAGGTCGTTTACGATTAGTTTTGTCTGACATGCCTTATAGTGAGGTTTAAGTCTTTTCACGCAAAAGCTTATGGATCCAAGTGGAATCGACATGGAGATTGTCTGCCTTGTTTCTACCTTCATTTGTTACCATTCCCATTGGGTCCTGTCGCATTCGGGACCCATGACATTTTTTCAGTTGGCATTACATGGCACAGCATGATCTCCTGTTATTGACAATGACATTGATAAAAGGGGTTCCCTAGTGTCAAATCCATCAAAAACTATTGCCCTTTACTTGCAACTTCAAGAAGCGCTCTGATTTCAAAAATTACGTGAGCCATAAAAGTGATTTTTGTGATGCCGTAATCCAGAAAGTTATCCATTGCCACCCTAATGAACTTTTCATGACGTCAATTTAATGGAAATACGAAGAAATGTACCACCACTAAAGTCGTTGATGAACGCAACCCAATTTCATCCGATGACATCAATTAAGTACTCGAACATGGTCATAGCTATTTGCTCAACGATAATGTGTATTAATGCTTTGCAACTTTTACTTTTAGTCGTCAGGAATCTTTCATGACTTCGATTGACAACTCAGATCATTCTTCTAGTGAATTGTTTGAAACTGCCATATATAAAAGGATAAAGGATAGAGCTTTCTGCGTTGATCAACCCATGAGGAATGCGCAGACGTAATTCTAGATAGTTCAGGTTGCATTTCGTCTCTAGTTCTTCTTATTGCTCTACTTTTTCCTTATAGTAACCATACGCTCGCTCCCAGACTGGTTAGAGTCGCATCCTCCGCGAAGCCTTCCTGATATCAGCTTGTCGATTTTAGTTTCTGAAAACAATTTTGTGGACTAGTGTACAACATTTCAAATGACTAACCATAAACTAGTGTAACATGAAAATTCCACATCTTCGTAATCTAAGCTGTGATTGACATTTATGTGGGTAATCTCCCAAATCATTGACACCCGTATGGGTAATTACCAGAATTTATCGAGTGCATGTTCGATTTTGAATTCACGACCAGAATCTTGTAAGTCGAACCGCTTAGAAAGTGATTCTGCTGTGTTGATAATATCAAGCTGTAATAGACTTCGTATCGACTTCTTTTTAGTGCGCATGGATTGTGTTGTCCAAATAACGTATTCAACGGCTGTCCGGTTTCAGAATAGCCTCTGTTTCTTAATACTGTTATTTTCTGCGTTTTAATATGAATTCCCATGATCTATAACAATTTTAAGCGACTATTTTAGGGTAGTGCTTAATTCTGCGAAGCGAAATCATTTGAGTGCAGTGAAAAGTACATTAACTGTTCTAAAGAATACTGGATGTGGTTCTTTTTCTATTTACGGTCTTCATAAATATAGCACCTCCTCTTCCGAGAATCTCAGGCGTTTAGATTTCACGGCCGAGTTTTCGCTAGCAAAGTTTTATGGCGAGTTTTCTTTTATACAACTGTTTTTCTTGGCTCTTTAGAGTTCCGTTTTTTCTATTCATAGCTGACTGGACCAAATTATGTGCTATTTTAAAGTGTTGCAGCTTATTCGTATCACGTTTCTTCAACTCGTCAGCGACATTAGTTTTGTCCGAAGTGATCTTTTTTCATGAGTTACTTCCTTAAATGTCCCTATAATTTTTTCTTTTATGGTGAGAAAGCTGAAGCGGAAGAGCTCGCGGGCTTCAGTAGGGTCATGGTAAACATTAACAGATGTAATACGTCTCGAAACGGTTAGTGTCTTTTTTTATAGATGAGCTAACAAAGGGTTATTAGGGAATCGTTTTGGCGCATTCGCCTTCTTAAGAGCCAGACTGCGCCGATCCGATGATCCACAACTGGTCATAGTCGCGAAATGAATCTTGTGGTCCCACCGTGTCGAATCCTTCGGTGTAAAACATAACTCCGTCACTAAGCAATGCCGTTTAACACAGGATGGTTGCTAACTGATTTTCCAGTTATAATAATTTGTTTTTCTTTGGATAAGTCGCCGTTTAGCAGCTGGTATTAGATTAGCTGCACATAGCAAATGAATAAATTTATAAATAGGCTAATTGTATAAATGGCCTTTCCTCGCAAAACGAAAATTTTCTAATAGCTTCATGTTACCTTATCAATGAGCAAAAGCGCCAATTATTCACACAAAGTTCAAGCGAAAGACAGTTTGCAAAATTATTTAAGATGGTTATTCACTAGGCCACATGGTGCATTCCCTGGCTGAGTAATGAAGGTGCACATAGGTTCTGATGATACTTGTCTTTGCTCCACCTGACCCATCTATATCTTTCGTATAGAAACAACCAAATTCTAGCGCACGTATGTGGATGTACCAGCAAAAAAGCCCCATATAAATTTCGGAATACCTGACAAGCTACCCGCGCCTAAAGGTAGCTCTTTAAGCAAAGTTCAACGTAATAACTTTGAGTACTCTCTGACCAAAGACACTAGAGGTAAACGTCTCATGTGAAGAGTATGAAGTTTTTGTGTCTCTGGACTAACTAGATCTGCCTGGGAGGGTAGCAGCAGTGACTCAATACATTGGTAGACCATCGCGAGTCATTGTATGAGCCAGATATTCATTCAGTCACCTCTAAAAATGCATGATGAAATAGAGTGCATGGTGCACCTTTGTGAATTGATCAACGTTGAGGGCGTTCTCCTTTTTAAGTTTTCAACGAAGCAAGGCAGTCATAAACATTAATGGTACATTCTGTGACACCTACATGTCTTGCTGGACGAGATTCCGATTGTACAAATGTCGATGTAAACCAGATATGATACGGTAATATGTAAACAAACTTCCGTTTTTGCATATTAAATGAAAAAGTGGATTATTTCCAATCATAGATGATCCATAAGCTCGTAATTTTTGAATGTGTTAAATCACTGATGTTGGTTTGTGTTTTCCCTCTAGTCCTTCGTTTAGCTCTCCATTAGAATAACTTGGGTAGCTTTTCGGGCGATTTCGAAATAAGCGTGGAGCTTATTCGTTTAATCGCTTGGAGCCATGTACTTTGAAGTCGCTTGATTGCAAATATTTGGTCAAAATCAATGTGCAGAATACAATTTCTGTACGTATAGTACACCTATGTTCATTCATGATTCTGTTGGGGACATGTGAAAACTTAAGAGATAGAAAATATAAACAGGGATTCCGTCCCTGAACTCGACTTCCGTCCTAGCACTAGAACATTGGTCCTTGCAGTCACTGTTTAATTACATTGAGTCTTTTACTACTTGCATTAAATTTCACAAGGTAATCCTCTTCAGAAGTATCCGGTATACGTTGGACGACGAAATCGTTTACTGTCATATCATATTTTCTGGTGTAAACTTCCATGTGATAAGCCCTCTATGCACTTGTGCACTATTTTTTCGTTCAGATGAAGGATACATGCTCACTGCCAGGCTTGGCTTTTTCAACAAATAGGATTAGAGCAGTGGAATATGCGGCTATTTGTCTACGCAACGCGAGACAGCAGGCGCCAAAGGGAGCCGTTGTGTCATTGCGTACTTTTGTTATGGTGCAAAAGTGCACGAAACAAACGCATGAGAAACTGCCTGTTCCATGGTCATATTTTATTCTCTTTAAAATTGTATTTTATGAAAAAGTTTTTATTTCAATCCTGCTCCTTTCTCCATTCCTCTAGCTTGTCAATTGTACAATTTAAGAATTTAAATAACATAAGCAGTTCCAAGGACTAACTTTCTATTTACCTCGGCATTGGATTACAATCGAGGACGCGTGTGGCGAAGTGGTCAGAGGCGCTCTGTAACGTACACATGGGATCGATCCTCGCGCCCATGGCCCATTAAGCCTTCTATCCCTCCGGGGTTGGCAAATTGGTACCGTACTTGTCTGGGAGGATAGCAGCACTGGCTCGATAGACCGGTAGGCCAATACGAGCCATTGTAAAGGCCAGATATGCAATCAGTCACCTCCAAACAATGTTTAATGAAGTCGAATGCATAAAACATCTCTCAGGGATCGATCAACGCTGAGAGCTTTTTATTTGGTTACAAATGCGCCGTTTTCTTTATCAGAAATCGCGAAATTGTTATAAAGAAAACGTTTAATTCCTTATAAAAACACACATCCGACACAACAGTGGCTGGCTGACCTTTCAGCAGTATCGCCTTTTTCAGTGGCGTATCTATGTGCCAAGTGGAAGTGGTGTGGAAGTAAACGTATGCTGCATGACAACCTCGCGATTGGTAAGAAGGAAAGCGAAACATAAACAACTGTAGAAAGAACTAGAGAGCAGATGTGCGTTCTGATTGGCTTTCATCTAGACGTTCACAAATAGGCACAGCTTTCTCGCTTAAACTTTTGAATTACTGAGGCATTGCTTTTTTGGACATTTTTTCCTCACCGGATGCGAATGAGAATGCAACGTTGTCATTGTGTGCGAAAGCTCGTCGTGGTTATGGAAAAAGGGGAAGAAAGGGTAATTTCCTAGCGGCGAACTGTTCTCGTCGAATGAGACAATAAGAGGAAATCGAATCTTGGAAAAACTCCCCGCTAATTATTTTTGCCTTGTGTCTGTTATTTGGCTGTAAAGTTTTGATGTTGTACAAGCTAAAAAGAATGAAATGAAATAAATGGCGATGTGTGTGTAGTATATGAAGACGGGCCAGGCAAATTCCAAATATTCGACCAGAAATGAGTATGGAATCGATTCTCTGTAGTGAAAACAATAACAATCTCCAGTATAAAAGTACTGTGATTATTTATCGGTCCGTTCATACCGTGATTTATCAGCCCACCATTCGATACATGGTTCTCGTTAAGAGCAACTTAATCTAGTGCACCCATTTGCGCAGTGTTTCTTCGTTCTTGCTCTTACGTCGAAGGAACGCCAGGTCATGCTGCAAGACAGATACTGGTGAAGAAATTGATCTAGTCATTTATTTTACCAACTCGCAGTTTCTTTGTAAGTTTTAATAAATATATTCAGCTGTATTACCCGAAATTCCCTTGGCTGTCGAGTGACTTAGGGTATAGCCGGTGATATAGTCTTTATTTTTGCCATTTACGTGAGGAATAGCCAAGTATGTTTGGTTCGCTTAACGGACTCGAATTGTCATTTTTCTTGCGGTATCGTCGCAATAAATGATGTCCATTATATGCTAGCTTAATCACCCAAGAAAATATTAAGACCATTAGACGAGATAACGAACAACTGTGGACCACCGAAACGGGTCATCGGCTCTGATGAAAACGAAAACGTCGAAACGTTAGCCGAAGTAAGCTTAATTATCAATTTCTTGTAAGCTCAACAATTTAGAAAAAGTTGGTTATAACCAATACTTAAAAAAAGTCTCATACATGCTTTAGCAAGTTTAGCAAAGGGTCATGGATTCGTGATTTCAATAGGAAGACTGACTGCGGAAGAACGTCTGAAAAATTTCACTTGGTACCCCGACTTTGAAGGGAAGTAAATGGGTTGAACAGCTGTTTGAATCAGTGAGTGAGAGCGAAACTGGATGAATGGCAGCTAAATAAATTTCGTTTTGCAGATGATAACCTTATTATAATATCAAGTATTATCAATACAAAATGAGTGATTCCGGCAGTGTTTCTTCACAGATTTGTCTTCAGTATAATTTTAAGAGAGAAATCGTCATGAAGAACTTTCCGATGCCTATTTCACATTTAGCTGGCGAACATTTCACTCTATAAATAGATTACCTCTGACCATAACCATGATTGATGCATTTTTTATTGTCACGTGGTATGAACTCGTCTCCATTATCGTAGTGATCGGAACGGTTGGAACATGACCTGACAACACGAGCACACGAGCATAGCCACTACACTGTTCCATGTTTTGCACAACATTTGGTCATTTCAAGCCTAAATCACTGCATCCCGTTAGAAATGATGCAAAACATCACCTACTTGGGTTCCTTTTGCTCTTCTTCTAACTCTATACTTGTGTGCTCAATTCATTAAGCTAGATCATCATCATCGGAAACATAGATGCTGATGAAGTCCTTATGTTGTTATAAACAGTAACAGCAATCTATAGATTATCAACAGCCAGACCGGTTTTATACTTATTTGTCATGAACTTTCCCATTTCCGTTCCAATATGAAGTGAAGCGTATCACTATAGCTCCCATATTTTTCATTCTAATTGGGTAAAGTTTGTTCCTCAGATTCCGATATAACAGTTCTTGGGCGTTCCCTCTATGGTCACCGACCTTTCTTCTTCGGAAATAGTTTCTGTGCGTTCTCATATAGTCACAAATTAGAGGAATTAAACGCAAGCCGATAATAAATAATATTATCAACCTCGTGTAAGCTCATCAAAAAAAAAATACAAATTAGAGGGTTTTAAAAAACTCGTTGCTTGGCAACTAGGTTTCTTTCAGAACGTGAAACCAAAAGCGAAGCATTTCAGGACTCAAATACATTTGTGTCCCTCCATCGTATTAAGTGCATCGTTTAAAGATCGACCCGTTACCATTTGTTTCATAGTTTATAAACTGAAATATTTCTGGTTATGCTGTTTGTTTTTATGAAATCTGACATTGCAGGCGAGTTGCTGTGAAATCTGTATCATCGTCTACAGTGATTCTCCTGTGCGATAGTTGTTTCTCTAACGATGTCAAATTCTTAACTTTTACCGTGGTTTGATTCTTACGTGCAGTAGATGCTGTAGTCTGTTAGGCACTAAAATCTTTCTCATTCTTTGTATTTTGAGATGTTGAAATACCAAATACAAATAGCAACGAGGTTAAATGGCGGTCGGTCACCTGTATCACCTGTAGTCCCGTTGATGGCCGAGTGACTCGAGCGGGCGCCAGTAAATCCTCCATTTTTCACTATCGCGTGCAAGAGTAGCCCAGTGGGTTCTCCTCGCTTTAGGGACTCGTCGAGCATCATATCCTTCTTTTAGGCATTTCGTGAAGAATTCAGGCCATCGAGTCTGTGGTCTTCCTGCAGTACGTTTGACATCCCGAGGAATCCAGTCACTAACAGCCCTTGTCCATCGGTTATCATTACGGTTCATACGCATTACGTGTTCGGCCCACCATATCTTCGACCGTTTGGCGTATAGAACGGCATCTTTGATTATCGATCGTTGACGTAGATCGGAGCTTCGGATCCCATCCCTTACTTGTGTGAAAAGGGATACTCCTAGCATCGTCCTTTCGACAGCGCGTTCGATAACGCTGAGTGATCATTCATCCTGCTTACGCAGTGACCAGTTTTCTGACGCATACGTTAGGGCAGGAAGAACCGTTGAGTCGAAAAGGTGGGCACGGAGTCGGATGTTCTTTGCTCTCTCCACTACATCCTCGACGCTCTTGAAAGCTCCCAAGCCGCTCGTTTCCTTCTGCTCAGCTCTGGAGCTAAGTCGTTCATCATATTGATTTCCCTACCTAAATAGACATAACTGGAGCATTCACAAAAATTTGTTCCGTTGAGCGTGAATGGGGTAAACGAAACCAATCCGTTCTTTATGAGCATCGTTCTCTTGAGATTTAGTCGAAGATCATTCTATCCACACGCTTTATCAAAGTCTGCAAGCATGCGTTCCGCTTGGCTAACGTCTGGTGTTATAAAGATGATATCATCAGCAAAGCCAAGGTGATGTAACTGCTGACTACTGATTTTCCACTATCATATTATCCTATTCCAATGTTCGCATGACGTTCTGGAGGGTGGCCGTAAATAATTTTGGCGAGATTGTATCGCCTTGCCTAACTCCTTTTGACGTCATTGTTAATATCACTGTAGAATGGTGAAATTTTGGCTGCGAAATTGTTGTACAGCTCACGAAGAACCTTTATGTACTGAGTAGGGACTCCTTGACTACCAAGGGTTTCCATGACTGCTTCTATCTCAATTGAGTCAAATGCCTTCTCTATGTCGATGAAAGTGAGACAGAGCGGTTTTCTGTACTCTCGCTATACTTCATTGAGCCTTGTTATTCTGTGAATGTGGTCCATCGTACTAAATCCTTTTCGAAACCCTGCTTGCTCCCATGAGTGTCTTCCGTCTAGTGTTTTGTCAATTCTATTTAGGATGACTGAAGCGAAAAGTTTGGAGAGCACAGACAGCAAGCAGATTGGGCAATAGTTGCCTATATCGTGTAGGTGACCCTTCTTGAACAACAACACTGTCTTGCTGGTCGTCCACTAAGTAGGAACCTTGCTTTCAGACAGGTAACGTGTGAAGAGCCGAGCCAGTGTGTTTACGAAGACTGGCGGAAGGTTCCTCAGATGCTCTGATCTTATCCTCTCCGGACCTGGTGCTGTTCGATTTTTCACCGACCAAATGGCATGTCGGATTTCGGAAGGGAGAACCAGTGGTACAATACATCCATCCTCTTTTAATTCCCAAGACCGACTATCTGTTAACCTCGGCATTGATTGGTAATTCGATGTTTTCCTTCAATAAGCAAACACGAGGTTGTTATTATAGAATTTATTAGGATACAATAGCTGACGTTTCGGCGTTTTCGCCTTTTTCAGAGCCTGGAAAGGTCAAATTGAGATGCGATCTACTCAACCAAACACTTTCATAACCTCAGCAGATAAAACTTAACAAATAAATTTGTATTCGCATAAGAAACATCTTTATTTAAACACTTACCGTTTATTTCTTCTAACGTTAGTTTATGGATAGCAGCCGCACAGAGTACTATATGGGCGAGGAGTGTGCTTGTGTCAGGTCATTGGATTAGCCTGAGGCATGGCGCCAGGTCACGCGTTATGACAGAACACTCCTCCATGCGGTTCATTTTTGAATTTTTGGAATTGATCCAAAACGCTTCAAGAGTTTTACGCGCTTATGTGTTCGATTCGTGCGTGATGACAGTGACTCCTACTTCAAAATCTTTTACGTTATGTTCTGCATCCTATGCGCGCCTAGTGGAGTGTTTGGTTTTAATTTAGATTTACCGACTAGGTGTTCTTTTATGCGGACGCAGAGCGCTCTACCCGTTTCGCCAACGTATTCGTCCCTGTACGCTTTACAAGAGATCAGGTAGACTGTATCCGAGCTCATGCAATCACCGTCTCTACCGTTAGGGCAAATTACGCAGTTTTTCGTTATGCATGGACGGTCATATAGGCAGTTGCGAACTAGCTGGCGTCTTAGAGTGTCCGGTGGTATTTCTATCACTCTTGCAGAATTCTCTAGACCGGCTCTTATTAAGCAACGTTTTATAGCTGCACTATTTCGCTAGAAATAAAGGGCAAGATGATCGGAGCCTTGTTTTCGCTAGAATTATCGCTTTGGGGCTTTGTTTTCCTCTATGCCTGCGCCGAAAAGCCACAGCTTCGTAACCATTTGAAATGGCTATTTGGCGCGCCAGTTTCAAGGGCAAAGGATCTTCCCTTTGCTCTCTACCTGTGCACACGTTGGCGGCGGTTTGAAACATATTTCTTATAAGCGCCCTTTTAGTATGTGAGGGATTAGAGGAGAGGTAATGAACTAATATATTCTTACTACTTGGCTTTCGATACCATTTTGTGATGTAGCCGTTTTCGGATATGTTGACTTGAACGTTTAGGAATGGAAGCCAGTTTTCTTTCGGCTTCTCACGGGTAAATTTTATGTGCTCTGACTGCCTGTTCAATAACTCGAGACATTTGTCCATCTTCTCTTGTGTGGAGCAGATGACAAAACAGTCATCTATATACCTGCAGTAGAGTAATGACCCAAGGTCAATTACTGGTGCTTCCACTTTGGACATAAAGGCAACGGCAAGGGTTGGTGCCAGTCGCTGTCCCATTGCCAACCTTCTCATTTGCGCGTAATGTTTCCCGGACCATCTGAAGATTGAGCTATTTAGGCCCTCCATTAAGAGTGTCATCAACCGCTTAATCGAGAAGCCATACATGTTTATTGCTCCTTGATTTTGTACAAGGAGCTCGCGAATGGCTTGCATAGCGGAATCATTCGACACGTTTGTATAAAGGGCGGTGACGTCGAAGGACTCCATCACGTACGCGTTGTTGTGTTGCGCGTTAAGTAGACGATCCAGGAACATTTGGGTGTTCGTGAGATCGGCTAGTATGTGTTTAAGCAACTGGTTGAGGATTAGATTTATAAACCAAGCAATTCTATCCGTAGGCCCGTCTGCACAACTGATGATGGGTCTAACTTTAGAGGTGGAGGGCTCAGTAGACGCCAGATCATCAACGGGTGTTAACTTATGCGTCTTGATAAGTAACTATAAGACGGGACATGTCGGCACTTCGTTCTTAAGGTGCGAAATGTCTGCTGGTTTTAAACCTGCCGCGCTTGCCGTTTTGACCCATTCGTTGTTCAGTTTTCGGTTTTGACTTCTGAATTCCTTTTCAATTGATGCGCGATAAAGCGATGCGTCTTGAAGGTGTTTTCCGTTATATCGACATCTAGCAAAAAAAAGCAAAAAAAAGCAGAATATTTCAAAATTTACTAAATAGTTCGCAAAAACCAGTTTCAATTGAACAAGGCAAAACCGTTTGCGATAGCGCTAGCACTAAAATTTAAAATTTTAAAATTTACGTTTAAAGTGGAAGCACCAGTAATCGAGCTCGGGCCGTTACTCTACTGCAGGTATATAATTGACTGTTTTGTCATCTGCTCCACACAAGACGAGATGGACAAATGTTTCGAGTTATTGAACAAGCAGTCAGAGCACATAAAATTTCCCCGTGAGAAGCCGAAACAGCATCTTCCCAACAGCCGACTAATGAGTTGAATAACTCCCAGTTCATGGTGGTTCTGGGACTGCGGTTTCTGAATTTAGCGGCTTTTTCTCCTTTCCGCAAGAAATAAAATCTTGCACGAAGGAGACGGTGGTCTGGTCCCGTGTAGAATTTTGGGACAACAGCGACATCGGTAAGGCAAAACTTTCTATTTACTATGATGTGGCTTTGTACAGGCTAACATAATATCGACTGCTACAGGTTGTGTTATCTGTTGAAAGATAAACTGTTATTACCGTATAGTCTTTTCAACAACAACAATCTTGTATAAAATGGCAATGCCTGTGTTCTTGCCCCATTCGTGCAGTGTTCACTGAAGATCTGTCTCCAAACGATAACGATGACGCCGCTTCGAGATAACGAGCAACTGTGGATCGCCGACACGATTCATCGGCTCTGATGAAGACGAAGACGTCGAAATATTACCCGAAATAAGAATAAATATTTATCAACCTCGTGTAAGTCCAATAATTTAAAGACGTGTTGATTACAGATACTAATGTCCATAACGATCAAGCAGCCTGGCCCTGCACAATCTTAGCGCTTGTTAAGTCGACACTGTTCTGAAGAAAAACACCAACCGACAATTTGTCGCGTTCACATCTGGCAGTTTCTGATCATTACCGAGATTTTTCTCAACTGAGAGACTTTCGAGCCTGATGCCGGCAACAGTAGAATGCTTTCGAGTGCTATGCTTGCAAACGATTTAAACCCTTGAGATTGTGGGGTTGTCTGTTTTCCATAGAATTTCACATGACATGTTATTGTTACACTCAGTAGCCTAACTAATACGAATGGTTGTGCTGTTTTGCTGTATTAATCAATTATTCGAATATTCGTCGATTTCATTTGAATAGTTTAATGAATAGTATGACAGAATCATTCGTATAAATGAGACCTTCACAACCGAATGCATGAACGGCGAACATCGCTCTGGTCGTCAGTTTTCCACAAATGCCTCATCCATTGATTTAGGCATTACGAACATTGTTCACTGACCATGAAGGGGAGGAAGGACTGGTCAGCTCGGCTGTTCATCTACCGCCTATGCGTTGTCGTTGTTCGATGACAAATTTGTCGAGATTTCCTTACTGTTTTTTTACTTTACACCGTCGTACTATTGATAACAATGGCGATATATTGCGCTCGATCTTTGCTATATTTTTCTGATTCGTTCGTTCATCCATGCATTCTTTCACCATCTCTTTCAAGCGATGATTTTCTCTTCTTATATCCCTTTTGTTTCACATTCTCATTCCTCGTGTTGTGTTTGTCTTGTTACCATCTTCCTCTTCTTGCCATCATCATTCTTCTTGTTTTCATAAGCCCAGTTCACTGTACTAATTAAATATCACTATTGAATGGGGCAAGCGTGTTTGTCCTCATCGAAAACTAACGCTTTAAGACCGTTTGTTCCTTGAACATCTACCATAACGCCTCAGATATTTAATTTTACCCTATCTTTAGTTGGGAAAACGGATTGAAGCTCGTGGTGATTAGTCCCTTATAGATTTGCCTAGATATGCCATGCCATTCGATCCTATTCATACCATCATAGAGGTGGTTCAGTGAATATTTTGCTTTTTCAATAGCTTTCGTGGTCTACTGATGTATAAATTTAGTGTTTTGATCATTCCATGCCAGTCTGCTAGGAATTTGTCGACATTGGAGGGGTGGAGAGGGTGGTTAGGTATGAGCGCGCAATTGGTCCAAGGTTAAAGTGGGGCTTCGAACCACAGCGCTACACGTACCTCTTGATATTGAATACAACCCGCATTGTTGAATTCGTTCGTCATTCATTTTTTCAAAATTATCGCTCTATTTCTCCAATACAATACATTTCATGAAAATTTTTTTTATTTTATTTTACACGACCCCGCTTCACGTCTACAATACGGATCCGAGCACTTCTTACATTCCAATCGTTTCCTCGCATCCATCATCCACGAAAGTTCTCCAACTTTTACATGTGGGCTCGGCTACTGCTTGAGGTTTTTCGTCTCAACTTCAATGTCGTAGAAAACTGGTGGTGGCGATTCTCCCTAGAGACCTGATATAGCCGCGTTAAAGCGTTCCGAATAGGATTGAAGAGAGTAATTTCTTTCCAAACAAGTCCGAAACCCATTTTCCGACCTCGAAGATATGATAAGCTTGGTGAGCCTGGGGCGAGATCGAACAAGCAGCGTACTCGTGAAGATCGGCATCACTACTACTGTACTAATTGCCTCCTGAAAATATCACACTTAGAAATGATAATGGGAAGCGATATGAGTCAAAGGAGAAGCGTGGACATCATTAAAGGTGTTATATAACGTAATAAGAGAAAAAACGAGAAGAAAAAACCATGATATTAACAAGCTACTGGTGTGTAGGCGCGCAAGAAGTTTTATTCTACGTCTAGCCAACCAGCCGACGTACTACAAGTAATCTCTTGAACCGTTAAGCTCTCCACACTATAGTTGGTGCTATTTTTATAAATATTCCAGATATTTGGAAGAATTATGTATGGTTGTCAGATGTTGGAGAGCTTTCACGCATTCCCACTATACCGACCATTTCTTGTCTTCAAAGCGCATCCATGATTTGGTTTCTATTTCTATATCTGAAAAGTGATGGAAATCTTAGCTTTGCATTTGTTTTTATCTCCGGTCAATCATACGGATTTAATTCGCTGCTGACAATTGCCATTCGTGACTACCACTAAATATTTCAAGGATTCTTTTTTTATTTGAACCTCCTCCTTCAGATAGGTTTTTTGGGTAGCAGTTGTTCGTCTATGAAGTTATTGGTATCCTCACCTTTCTCTACCCGGGTACGATATTGCCACCAATGCACTTCTTCGCTATGTGTTCATTTTTGCTTAAGACTGCCAGAATAATAGGATTACAACGGCACATAGTGTACTTTTCTTATGGGAGCTCTCCACATAATGTGCTTATGTTGGCTAAGGGATAAGCAAGTCCGTGCTTTTGTTTTCGTAATACCTCATTGCCATGAATACAACACATCTTTTCATTGTGCCTACATGAAAGTTTTACGCATTGTTTGCTCCTTAATTGAAGTGATTCTCCAAATTTCCTCCTTTTGCGGTCTCCTTCCAAAGTACAGCCCATCGCTTGATGAGAATATTCAAGATTAGAAGAATATTCCGCCACTTTGATCTGCCCACGATTTCTACACGTTCAGAATTGAATAAAACTGAATTACTCATCGGATTTTGTAGGGCTCATTATCACATTTTTTGAATATTTGTAGAATCGGCTTCCATTTATCTCGTCATAGATAACCAATATTCTGTTCTGTTCATAAGTCTATAGAAGATTGTTTCAAAAAGAGCATCATAGTAACCAATGTTTCGGCTCCTTCGTCTTCTTCTAAGTCGAATAGTTAGTGGAGTCGAGTACTCATAGCAGTTTTTCCTTGCGATGTGGTATTTCATAATACCATCAAATAGAACCGAGTGAAGCGGAGTATCGCACGAAGCTTTTGTTTTTTTTTCGAAGTGAATACGACGACCCACATAGCAGGAAACAACTGCAGTAGGCACATGACCCAAACCATGGCCGCTCTGAAGAAACCTAATGTACCGGAATATTGGTTGTTTTTACAACAACCTTCTGTTGGCTTGTGAGCACAGGAAAATATTTCTGAAAAATATCTCATAACACAAAGAATAGCTTGAAAATTACCGATTATTGTTGGCGAGATTTAATAAAAGTCTGTTTTTAAAACATTATTTGTCACTCTACTTGCCAGCAAATGAAGTACCGACTCCTGCTGGACGCACTACTTTCCAAAAGTAGATCGTATTGGAGGCGGGAATCGATCAACACCCTTCCTGTGCAAAAGCGCACCGTCCAGTGCGGCTCATTCATTCGATCGGTGCTCCAATGAATTCCACTCAACGCGACTACGAACACCCGCGTCGCGACAACGACCAATTGTGGATCATTAACTCGGATCAATCCGGCTCTAAAAAGACGAAGACGTCAAAACGTAAGCCGAATAAAAGTTTTTTATATCACCCTCGTAACGGCTCAATCATATAAAAAATTACTCATAAACAAATTCTAAAACTTTTCTAAAAATGAACAGCAATAATTTATTCCACTCCCTCAACGATTTGCCTTCTATTTTATGGCGATGGGAATTGTTTTTAGGTGTGGAACTGAGCTATACAGCAGGTGTTATCCACTGGGAAACTCGGACTCAAAAGAGTCATGTAGATGTTAACGAGTGCCAGAAATAGCTACCACTGTAGAAGTAAGAAAGTTATGCAGCAAGCTTCCCACTTACCAGTTGCGCTGGACTTGAGCGGATCGACGGGCGTCACACTTTTCGGATGACGTACCTTATTTCAGTTATTTCTTTTTAGCCAATATACTCACGGCCCGCATGACAACATCTCACCGGTCATTCACCAACGTGTTATGCGCAAAACCGAAATGTCTGTCATACAATTCACTTCATTCTATGATTTTGGTCAGATCGATACACCGTGTAATATCCGTGCACACGTTTGCACATCCATGCTCTTATGTGTGGATGTGGGTGTGTGTGATTCCGGATGTATATGGGAGGTACTGTAAACGTCAATGCGCCCAAGGAGAAGCTCGTCCACTTGCGTCTTATGGGAGTTCCACGATCGTTTTTGCTCAGCGCTATAATGTCTTTTATGGAATTTAACTATGTCGATGCGCTTCACATGAATGAGATCCGTGGTATTCAGTTGTATTCAATATAGTATAGACAGAAAGAAAGTAGAAGGTCGATAGTTCACACCAGTGCAGCCTATGTTCTCCATAAAGTTGCTTGATATTCCATGTAGCAGACTGTTTATAAGTGCTAGTGTCCTGCGGAACATGCAAAGTCGTTGGTTTAACCCCGTCTTTCGAGCTATTCAATTCTTACATCCTTCCGGTGGCAGAAAATTGTTACCATAAGGAGTATAAAGCACGGACTTGTTATTTATATTGTTCTTATGAACTGATCTTGAGCCGATGAGAGGTTAGTATAGTTGTAGTCGTCATCGTCGTTGTTGTTGTTGTTGTCGTTGCTGCTGCTGCTTCTGTTGTTGCTGTCGTTGTTAGTCAATGGCCGACGTTTCGACGTTTCGGCGACTTTGTCTTCAGAGCCTGGACATACTTCATACAAGAACAGCTTAATAATTTGGTGAAAAAACCATGGTGCTAATAAAGATCTAACATATAAAGACACGCCATATTGCTCAAAAACTACTCATCGTGCTGCTACGAGTGGGATTGCCTGCGTGTTGTTCACGTGGGTTGACAAGCGAGACTCAATCAGATCAAAAAATCATTCTGAAATAAGACGACAGATCGCGTGTGACAGTGAGTCATTCGTCTTTTCAGTTCACCTTTGGATTTCTGAGTTTTATTCAGAAGACCTCAAAAGTCTTGTGCTCTGATGTTTCTTTTTGATGTGACATGAAAAAGCCCATGCGCCGTCCCACGAATTAAAAGCACTGTGACTAATCTTTGATCAACATGGCGTTTATTTAAAAAGTTGGCCCTCAGTAATGCTATAGATATTCCGCCGAATAAAAGGCTGCTGTTGCATAAAATACGTCCAAACTCTGAAGAAGGTGAAATCGCTGAAACGTCAGACATCGACCAACAAAGGCAACAACAACGAAAACAACAACAACAGTAACAACGATAATAACAACAACAGTAGCAACGACAACAAGGACAACTTATACCAAGCTCGCATCAGGGTGGCTCATGCTTCGTAACCATTGGAAGTGGCTACTTTTCGTGTCAGGTTCAGCGATTCCTTCCTTTCCTCTTATCCTGTGTCCACATTTTTAGCTGTACGGTGCATGTTTTTGATAAGTGCTTTTTTCATGTGTGAAGGATGAGAGGAGAGGTAATGAACTAGGATATTTTTACTACTTTGGCATACGATACGATTTTGTTATATAGTCACTTTTTGAGAGCTTTATTTGGATGTTTAAGAATAAAAGCCAGTTTTCGGTTGGTTTTTCCCGTGTAAATTTTATATACTCTGACTGTCTAATTAACTATTCAAAGCGCTCTTCCATCTTCTCGTGAGGAACTGACGATGGAACAGTCGTCTATGTATCGACAGTGACGGTCAGCGATCGAGAACTCGAGCTTCCATGTTAGACGCGAAACCGTTGACAAAGTTTGGTGCTAATCGCTGTCCCATGGCCAGCCCCCTAATTTGTGCAGAATGTTTTCTAGGCCACCTAAAGATTGAACGACTAAGACAATATTTTAAGAGTGTCATTAGTTGCGCAAGCGACAAGACGTACATTTTCATTTTCTGACTCGTTACATCGGTAGGGCAACGAAAATCGTTTTGAGGGTCATGTATGTATTGTCGCCTCTAATAATGCTTGATGAACCCGAATACAAAGCACACCCCTCAGGGGTTGTTCAACGCTGAACGCTTTATCCTTCTTATCCTTCCATATTTTGAATACTAACTTGCCGTGATGTGGGCATTTGCTGTAATAATTTCATACCTCCGGTTACGCATACCATTTTTTGATTAGAAATGTCTGCGATTGGATAACGAAAGTATAAGCTATTCTTCTTTTGTCACTGAACAACATCTTTCATGCTTCTTGCTCTTATCTACACGTCATCGTGCAGATGTTTCTTGATCTAGTAACGTGTTAGTAAATGAAGGTTAGCTAGACAGAACTAGTTTCCATAGTATAATTAGATCATTGCGGAATTCACGTAACATCAATCCATTTGAATTCATTCTCTGGTTAAAGGTCTGAGGTTGCAGATTGCTTTAATGATTGGTGGTTGAATAAAGTCAATTATTATGTGTTTATCTCTAAGTCGATTAAATTGAGACAGAGCGGTCTTTTGTACTCTCGCGATACTTCAATACTTTATACTTTCTTGCCATGGATACTTTGCCCCATTTACGCTCAACTGAACGAATATCTCCGAATGCTCCAGTTATGTCTATCTAAGTCGGGAAATCAATATGATGAACAACCTAGTTCCAGAGCTGAGAAGAAGGAAACGAGCGGCTTGGGGAGCTTTCAAGAGCATCGAGGATGTAGTGAAGAGAACAAAGAACACCCGACTCCGCGCCCACCTTTTCGTCTTAACGGTTCTTCCTGCCCTAACGTATGCGTCAGAAATCTGGTCGCTACGCAAGCAGGATAAAAGATCACTCAGCGTTATCGAACGCGCAGTCGAAAGGACAATGCTAGGAGTATCCCGTTTCACACAAGTAAGGGATGGGATCCGAGGCTCCAACCTACGTCTACGATCAAAAATCAAAGATGCTGTTCTATACGCCAAGCAGTCAAAGATAGGTGGGCCGGACACGTAATGCGTATGAATGATACCGATGGACAAGAGCTGTTAATGACTGGATTCCACGAGATGTCAAACGTACTGCAGGAAGACCACCGACCCGATGGTCAGAGTTCTTCACGAAAAGCCTAGAAGAAAGATATGATGCTCGACGAGTCCCTAAAGCGAGCAGAACCCACTGGACGACTCCTGCACGTCACAGGGAAAAATGGAGGATTTACTGGCTCCCGTTCGGGTCAGTCGACGATCAACGGGACTACAGGTGATACAGGTGATGTGTTTATCAACTGTAGTATTGCCATAAAAATGCCGAAGGACTACGGTAGCATATGCACTGGAGGGTGATGGGGTGGTATTTGTTTAAGGCCCCTTCATCCTTTTCTTAAAAAAACATTTACCGTTGATCATTTTCTGATTCGCTGAGGTCAGAGGACCGTTGTCGATTAACATCTATCCGTCCTATAGAGTGCATCCGCGTGATGTCACCGAGTCGTTCATGACGAATTATGTACGTTTTTCTTCTCTTTCCTGTCGTAGTGAATACGTAACATTCGTATGAACCAATAAAATCATAAATAATACTTTTTAGCTGTTGGAAAAATATTTACAATTTTTAATACTCAAATGCGTTACTTGACCCACAAAGAAATATCAGCTACCGTAATCAATATGTGTTTGCCACCGACACCGAAATTTACTCGTAGGATCACATCCCAGTTCTCTTTAAATCGTATGGTCCGCACATGGTGAATTCTTTTACCTTTTTTCCTTTGAAGAAACTGTTCATTCAGCATTTGCAATTTTGACTGTACTGCATCGAGTCGGACATTTCCAAGCAACAGAATTTGTCCTCTTCGACTGGATGATCCTTCGCCGACGTTGCAGCTTATTGTTCATTTCTTATTTCTCATTACTCTTTTATTATGATTTCGTTAGTGCTCATCAACATGGTCAAGTAAGTGCTGCCACTTCCCCAGCCGGAGAATTCCAACACAATCTTTTTTACCGCTTAATTTACTTCTGAGAGTTCACATTGCATTATTTTTATCTACTACTCAATGATGGTCACTGCGTCGTTCAGCACCTTCATAACAGTACTGTGTCGAAAGTTGGAAGGACCTCATCAGATGCCCTCCAGAAACTCTTATTCAGGCGTAGACCTGTACGTGCGACGTACGTGTATCGTTCTCTGGAAGCTCTACAAAAAGCGAAAGAAAAAGTTTTTTGTAGAATGAGGAGCAGAAGTAACCACGCAGAAAGAAATGAAGTCAGAAAAGACCACTTCGCAAATCACAAAACTAAGATGAGATGTTCTCCTGCTTCGAATGACCTACTTAATTGTTTTGTAGATGTAGAAGAAAGATTTATTAGCGACATCAACTCTGTCCTAATCAACAATCGTGCCGATATGCTCTTCCAATGTCTTCGCTTCATAGTAGGGAAGAAGTATCTGTGGTCCCATCAGTTCTTTCTTCTGAAATTTAGGGTACTATCTCGTCAGTGTCCAGGAGTACTCGATTTCATTAGACCTTCAAAACTTTCGAAGAAACCAATTACGAAGTCTTAAATACTAGACTGTTCACTTTCTATCAACTGCCTATTCTTTTTCATGGCATAGAGAGAAATGCGAAACCAAAGACACTCATCGTGTAGTGGTGAACGTGTTAACCATTTGAAGGAGAATAGCTTGTTCGATCCTCACCACATACACTTGCGGGCCTGAGTTTTCCGAATATCACAGCGTCATTGCAGTTAAACTAGATAACTTTCCATTTTTCTTGTTGACATTTTCACGCCCTCTCAGTTTAGCCGTGTACATCGTTCTCGATCACTCGGTTGAATAACCAGATTTATTACTACCGACCTGGAAGAATCTCAGTCGCAAGGAAGCAAACTTGTCTCCGATTCGCAATGGCCAGAATGAAACTTGAGATTCCAGGGAAGCCCCCTCAAGCGGCGTTCATTATGTTAATGTAGATATAGGACGATAAATCCCAACGTAGCCGAGCCCACGCACCAACCCAATAACTTTTGTGGGTGATGGTTGCGAAACAACAAACCAGGTGGAACAATTGCTATAGTGCGCTCGGAACAAGACAAATAGATAGCTAACTTTGTACTAACTTCGTTTATCACTGAAGAAGCATCGATTTTCAGCGGGGTAACTCTTCTCTGAAATGTGTATAGTTGGCCTTACTCATGTCCTTTCAATCCTTGAAAGGTCAATTGTTGTCTTCCCACCCACCGTAACTTTGACGTTCCTCATCATTCTCAGCTGTAGTTGCAAATTTACCTCACCATCATGTGAAATGCCATGCGCATTGTCGATTTTGTTCCTCATTCTGCCCCCATAGAAAAATTATTCCCAAGCCCTCCCTAGATTTTTTCCTGCTTCGGAATTAGTTTTACATTGTTTTTAATTTTGTTAATAGGTGTTGCATTAATTTTCCTTAACTGTTTAAGGCAAAATATCAGAGGCAGAGTACTAGAAAAAATGAGAAAGGAAAAAAGAGCAAATCTGTAGCGAAAATGTTCCTGTCTGCTCTCCTTAGACATTTTCATTTCGGAGTTACGGAATCAAGAAAAATCGCCCTAAACTATACTAAATTAGTGCCGTCACTTATCAAATCCCAGTAGTCTTTATTTTAACCTTACCTTTGATTAATAATTCATTCTTTTTCTCGATGAGCAAAGACGAGCTTGTCATTATAGCATTTGTTCATTCATAGCAACTGATGTTTCGGCGGTTTCGTCCTCCTCTGAGCCTGAAAAGGTCAATTCGACATACAGTCTACTCAACCAAACACTTTTGTAAGAGCAGATAAAACCTAATACATAGTTCCCAAGATCGACTTTCTATTAACCTCGGCACTGGATTATGAATGCGTCGTTTTCTTTCTCAGCAATCGCGAGGCTATTAAACAGCATACGTTCATAATCACATTTTTAGCTTATTATTTACTGCCTACTCTTTTTAATAGCAGGTTATATATTGCGAAATATAACTTTAATGATGCTGAGATGATATTCGCAAAACTCCGGACCGTAGGTGTCTGCAGTGGGGAACGAAGGCGCTATTATCCTTTCCGGGGAGTAACGCGTTCACCACCACATCATGCGGGTCCTTCGTTTCGCCTGTCTCTCAGCTAGTTCTATCGATCTTTTACCATCAGCAATCACCCGTCAGTGGGTTTGATCTGGAGAGCCCAAACCGGCAACGAACCCAGTTAAGCTGAGGCTACAGTTATAATCACAATTTTAGCTTATTATTTACTGCCTACTCTTTTTAATGGCAGGTTGTATATTGCGACGGGTGATTGCTGATGGCAAAAGATCGATAGAACTAGCTGAGAGACAGGCGAAACGAAGGACCCGTATGATGTGGTGGTGAACGCGTTACTCCCCGGAAAGGATAATAGCGCCTTCGTTCCCCGCTGCAGGCACCTACGGTCCGGAGTTTTCCAAATATCATCTCTCAGCATCATTAAAGCATACGTTTACCTCCATACAATAACACACACAACACAATCGCAGCTGACGTTTAGGAAGAGTCGCCTTCTTCAGAGAATTCTCTACTCAAGAAGAGATGGACAAACGCTTCGAGTTATTGAATGAGCAGTTTGAATACATCAAGTTTACCCAGGAGAAGCCGAAAGAGAACTGGCTTTTATTTCTTAACGTTCAAGTGAACTTATCGAGTAGCGGTTACGCACTTTTGTAAGAGCAGATAAAACCTAATACATAGTTCCCAAGATCGACTTTCTATTAACCTCGGCACTGGATTATGAATGCGTCGTTTTCTTTCTCAGCAATCGCGAGGCTATTAAACAGCATACGTTCATAATCACTCCTCGTTCATTTCCTTTCTTCCTATTCTTCACACACAAAGAGGGCGATTGTGAGAAACATGTTTCGAACAGCTACCTCCATGTGCAGAAATAAGGAACTAAAGGAAGAATCGTGCGACCTGGTTCGGCAAATAGCCATCTCCAGTGGCTACGAAATAGTAATCCGTTGAGGTAAGTTTAAAAGAAAAGCGACGAATAAAATCCCTTTTATCTTGCCCTTTATTAGCGGTGAAATAAGTGTAGCGATGAAACGATGCCTAGGAGGGGCAGATCTAAAGAAATCGGCAGCACATACGTTCATAATCACATTTTTAGCTTATTATTTACTGCCTACTCTTTTTAATAGCAGGTTATATATTGCGAAATATAACTTTAATGATGCTGAGATGATATTTGGAAAACTCCGGACCGTAGGTGTCTGCAGTGGGGAACGAAGGCGCTATTATCCTTTCCGGGGAGTAACGCAATACCACCGAATACTCTTCGTCGTCAGTTAATTCGTAACCGCCTACATAACCATCTATGTGAAGCACAAAATTGAGTAATTTGCCCTTATGACAGGGACGGTGACTGCCTGAGTTCAAGTACGATATACTTGATCTCTTGTAATGACTGCAGAGCCAAATGTATTGGCGAGACGGGCAGACCTTTGTGTATCCGCATAAAAGATCACCTAGATGGTAATCAAAAAGCAAGATAAGGCACGCATAGGATACAAAAGGATAGCGGAGACGATTTTGATATAAAAGTCGCCATCCTCGCACAGGATACTGAAACACCAACGCACAAACTCCTCGAGGTTTTTTGGGGAAATGCCAAAATCGTACAATGAATAGCACGTAGGAATGCCCCGTGATCACAAGTGATCTCGTCCCTTACCTTCGTATCGATCGTGCTGCAGTCGTCAGCCATATGCGACTCTGAGCGGCTGTTCTTCCTCGGTGGAAGACAGATGAAAAAATCGGTGGGTTTTTTTTTTTTCGAGAAGCCGTAGATGTTGTAATTATCGCTCAGATTTTCATCTTTCTGTTTGTGCTGTTGAAGTGTTTGACCTACTAAGTTGCGTATTGGTGTACCCTTCCAGGCTCTCAAGAAGGCGACTCTGCTGAAACGTCAGCTACGATTGTGTCGTATGTGTGTTATTGTATGGAAATAAACATACGCTGCTTAGCAACCTCGCGATTGCTGAGAAAGAAAACGACGCACTATTACATAGTTTTTTATTGGCGTAGTAAATTTGCTGTTCAAGAAAGCTGTGAATTAGTAACGCCATTTGCTGCATTTGCATAGGTATTTTCTTCTTATTCCTTTACATAATCCGTCCTCACATGTCTTCAACTACCAGCACCCGTTGCATTCCATTCGGTTTTACCAATCCATCATCACGATGGACTTCGGAATTTTTTGCGTGATTCTTTGAGGTTTTTTAGGGTTTATAAATTCCAACGAATTTTGGTCGAGTTGATGCTGCCTGGAATCACAAAATAACTATGCTAAAGCTTTCCGAGGACTCTCTCACAAGCAGTAAACTGACTTCATGAGATATAAGGCGCTTGTTTTTGAAAATTTTGGCACAAAAATACCGGACGTGAAACGCTAGGTGGCTCTACTGTTCCAGGGCGGAGTAAAACTAGTGAAACTGATTGTATTTCACGGTGTCTCGTATCATGACATTTCCCACTCCCTATATAGGTGTGGTTTTTCCAAATTTTCCGACAATTTTCAGAAAATGTGAGGGGAAGAACTGGAATAAAATCGCATGCTGAACTACTTGAACGGCCACGATGCTCAGTGAAATTGATGTGACACCGCATCTTATCCAGAGCATGTGATATAAAAGACATATTTCATTGTATAAAGTCAAAACTCTTTAATCGTTTTGCATTGCAAACACTTGTTTGCAAAGCACTTTCAAATGACATCTTTAGTCTTAGTCCAAATCCATTTCAAGCACAGTTCTTTTCAAGATCTCTTTTTTATTTTTCTGAGCGATGAATGTCGAAGTTATTTTCAGAAACGATAAAAACCAGTTAGGAGATTTATTGGAACTTCTCTCAACAGAGATAGCCTACCCATATAGGTATGCCTGAAATCCACTGCATCTTTCAGCTTTAAACCGGCATAGCTTAAATCATAGTTAGTATTTCAATTACAATAAAGGTCGCTGCAAATCTTTCTTTGCTGATTAAAAGTTCTCTTACTCTTTGAAGATGGAATTCCGATTTTCTGGAGCCCATGACATATATTTCTTTCAGTTTTTTGCCTTAATGCCCGTGTTTCGGAAGCGAAGGATACTAAACAAACGAAATTTTTTTTAAAAAGCAAACAATAGTGTGTTCCTTAATGCATTGTTTGTATTTGCAGCGCCGCGCTCACGTTGGAGAAACTTTAATTTTGAACAAATTTCGAGAATAAGAGAATGAATAACAAAAAGGATAAAGCTCTCGGCATTGATCAATCCCTGAGAGATGCGCCATGCATTCGACGTCGCTAAACATCGTTTGGAGATCATTGAATGGATATCTGACCTATACTGAGAATTCCACGGATCTCCCTCATATGAGCGATCTCGAGCCGGTTAGCCGCGATGCTACGTAGCGCGTCCCCAGGTGGCGGAGAAGAGGTTAATCGCAGACCAAAAGACGAAAGAGACTTTCCATAAGACGCAAGTAGAACCAAGAAATGGACTCCCTGTTTCTGCTGCGCCGATGTGACACATACTTTCTGTATATGGCGCAGTGGTTGGAGGCGCCATTGCGACACACACGTGGAATCGATTCATGCGCCTATGGCCGACTAAGCCTTCCATCTCTCCGGGGTCGGTAAATTGGTACCAGACTTGTCTGGGAAGAAAGCAGTACTGGCTGGATACATCGGCAGACCACCACGAGTCATTGTAAAGGACAGATATGCATTCAATCACCTCCAACGATACTTAAAGAGGTCGAATGCATGGCGTATCCCTCACGGATTGATCAACACTTTATCCTTTTATTTATTCACGAATGCGTGTGTGAGTGCGTTCTCGCTTTATGCGGATTGTACTCTACGAGTCAATTCGGCCAAAAGCCTGCAATCAAGTCACAGAAAAGTATATGAGAGGCGGTTAGTAGTCGCCTCCAGCAAATAAGCTCCATGTCCACTCTGGGATCGCCTGGTAAGCTACCCGTGAGTGTACCCAGCCTCCACGTTCAGCGCTCAGCAACCTATACGTAGGTATCAAAATGGGAAACACAGAAAAAGAAAGCGGTCCTCATTACTCTGATCCCGAAAGAGCCCCTCATTTCGCAGTGTTGCGTAGGACGTGTACGGAGAGGCTGCTAAAATCTCAGGACCAATGGAAGCTGCCTGGAACAAGAACTATGGTGACTATCTATACCTACAATGCACGTACACTTGCATCCGAGTCCTCGATAAAAGATTTGCTCATGCAAGCAAGATTGATAAGGTACGACGTCATTGGTCTGGCCGAGACGAGATGATGCCACCCATTCAGCGCCGTCTATGATACTGGAGAAGAACTGTTCCTCGGAACATGCGACACTAGAGGCGAAGGCGGTGTCGGCGTTCTCGTCAACACGAGTTTGTCCATAAACATCGATTCATTCGAACAGCTTACAACACGAATCGGACGTTTACGATTAAAAAGATGTGGATCAATAGCGGCTTTGACAATCTTCGTCGTTTACGCGCCTACATCATGCTATGACGAAAAAGAAGTCGAAGCGTTCCACATGGACTTCTGGAAGTTCTACAGAGAAGACCATACATTCTTTAAGGTTATGACTGGAGATTTGAATGCCAAGATTGGACCAAGAACGTCTGAGAAACGTCACATTGGGACCCAAGTATTAGAATGGAACAAACAGGGTGAGCGGCTCTCTGAGTTTATCATGGCAACCAAGACCATCCATGGTAACTTGCAATTTCAAAAGCCTCACCCTCAACACTGGACGTGGTAATCTCCTAATGGAGAGTACCATAACGAAATAGACCACATCATAGTAAATAGAAAGTTCTGCCTAACCGATATCGCTGTTGTCCCAAAATTCTACACGGGATCAGGACACCGTCGCCTTCGTGTTAGATTCTATTTCTCGCGAAAAGGATGAAAAGCCGCTGTATTCAAAAACTGAAGTACCAGAACCACCACAAACTGGGACTTATTCAATCTATTAGTCCGCTGTTGGGAAGCCGCCGTTGTTGACAACATCGACGAGAGATTCGATAGACTCATTCAACATTTTCACATTAGCGCCCTGAAAGCTGAGAGTTCGAAAGCCACCCAGAGACGTCTCTCTCCAGGAACACTTGAGCTGGTACGCAAAAGTGGAATCCCACGAGCTGCAAGGAACATCGAACTAACGTCCGAACTTGCGAAATAATGCAGACAAGCGAGAAAAGATTTCAAAGAAAGAAGAGCAGCAGCAATGGCCAGAGCTGTAGAGGCTGATACACGCATTCTCAAGGCTCACCGTAGCTTCGCCAAATACAAGACCACGACGATTGCACTCCGACGCCCAGACGGAACAATAACAGCGTCCAGAAAGGTAATGGAGAAAATTATTCACGAATACTAATCAGATTTCTTTGATAGGCACGTCCACCTCCCTTCATATGAAATAAAAGAGGATGGATGTATTGTACCACCGGTTCTCCCTTCCGAAATCCGACATGAAATTTCGTCGGTGAAAAATCGACCAGCACCAGGTTGGGACAGGATAAGATCAGAACACCTGAAGAACCTTCCGCAAGTCCTCGTAAACACACTAGCTCGATTCTTCGCAAGTTACCTGTCTGAATGCAAGGCCCCTACTCCGTAGAAGACCTGCAAAGCCGTGTTATTGTTCAAGAAAGGGGTTCTACACCATATCGGCAATTATCGCACAATCTTCTTGCTGTCTGTGCTCTCCAAACTTTTTGCTTGAGTCATCCTAAATAGAATTGACAGAACACTAGACGAAAGACACCCATGGGAGCAAGCAGGGTTTCGAAAATGATTTAGCACGATGGACCACACTCACACGATAACAAGGCTCATTGAAGTATAGCGAGAGTACGAAATACCGCTCTGTCTCACTTTCATCGACTTAGAGAAGGCCTTCGACTCAATTGAGATAGAAGCAGTCATGGAAGCCCTTGGTAGTCAAGGAGTCCCTACTCAGTACATAAAGATTCTTCGTGAGCTGTTCAAAAATTTCACAACCAAAATTTCACCATTGTACAACGATATTAACGTTGACGTCAAATGAAGAGTTAGACAAGGCGATGTAATCTCGCCAAAATTATTTACCGCCACCCTCCAGAACGTCATGCGAACATTGGAATGGGATAATATGGGAGTGAAAATCGATGGTTGGCAGTCGCATCACTATAGTTTATAGCTATCGTTATGTCTATCTCTCCCGGAAAATCAATATGGTGAACGACTTAGCTCCAGAGCTGAGCAGTAGGAGACGAGCGGTTTAGGAGCGTTCAAGACCATCGAGGATGCAGTGAAGAGAACATAAAACACCCGACTCCGTGCCCACCTTTTCGACTCAACGGTTCTTCCTGCCCTGACGTATGCGTCAAAAACCTGGTCGCTGACTAAGTAGGATGAAAGATCACTTGGCGTTATCGAACGCGCAGTCGAAAGGACGATGCTAGGAGTATCCTGTTCCACACAAGTAAGAGATGGGATACCAAGCTCCGACATGCGTCAACGATCGAAACTCAAAGATGCCGTTCTATACGCCAAACAGTCGAAGATAAGGTGGGCCAGACACGTAATGCGTATGAATGATAACCGATGGACAAGAGCTGTTAATGACTGGATTCCTCTGAATGTCAAACGTACTGCAGGAAGACCACCGACCCGATGGTCAGAGTTTTTTACGGAAAGCCTAAAAGAAAGATATGATGCTCTACGTGTCCCAAAAGCGAGCAGAATCCACTGGGCTACTCTAAGACTGAGGTTGCGAGGGCGAAAGTGATGCTTCGTTGTCAAGCTTCGAACGATGGATGGGTTCACCAAGGCTTCCCACTGTGATATGGAATTCATGACGAGGAAGCTTTATACTAACTTTTTTCTTTTCACCCTTTCTCTGTCAGATCGTGAAATTTCCTCCGGAGAAAAATCACACGAAACTCTTCCGTTTGATGCTCGAGTTATGATAGGAATCATTAAAAAAATGCACAGCTCCCGGACCTCATAATATCACAGATGACTTTCTTAGAAACGGAAGCTACAATTTAAATGTACTTCGCGTAACCCATGTATGACATTTAACCTTCAAAAGTAAGAAATCCCGGATTGGCGGAAAGTGTCACGCTAGTCATACTTCCAAGAAAGATGATCGAAAGGATCTTCACGGTTACTATCCGATATGGTTGTTTAGTGTAGCCTGCAATTTTTTTTTACCTAGGCAATCCTATCGCGCATATGATACGCATATAGTACATCGGATGAGATGGAACCAGTTGAGCAAAAACCGTTACTACAAAGATTTTGTTGTGTGAACCTCATCGAAATCGTGTTCAGGTCGTAGGAGCTTGTCGCAAGTACCACTCTCCTAGTTCTCTCTTTGCCGACTGTGAAAAAGCGTTTGACAGCATCGAAACGAATGCAATCCTGTAATGGCTATTCGACCAAAAAGAGAACTCGTCCTACGTAAAGACTGTTATCGGAAATGTGCTATGAAAATACAGCTTTTCCGGCGACCTCTTACCACACACCCATAGGAAACGAAATTCGACAAAGCGACGCAATATCGCAATGTTGTTCGCTCCCACATTACAGTGAGAAATGAAGTCACTCGATTGTGACGAGGAGTGCGTACATAATGATAGAAGAATTTCTATCAAAACTCCTTTTTATTAACGACGTTGTCATTTTTTTTGAGGAATGCAAATGGGACAGAGGAGATGATCAACAAGTTGAATGAAGTGGTAGAAAAAAACATCAGACTATACAAAATTCCTAAGAGAACCCATTTTGTGATAAATCCATAGTGCGAAGGCAAACAGATCAAATCTGATGGTTTTCCGATTACGGAGACCACTTCGTGCATGTAGCTTGGGCGTTCAGTGAGTGTGGAGAATAGCGTGTTGGAGAAATTAGAGAGAGAAAAGAGCAGCACGGGCCGCATTTGAGGCTTTCAGAGAAACCACCAACCAACTCAGGAGGCGAAAATTCGCGATCACCCTTTCATTTCAGCAGTACTCCCATTGTGCTGTTATACAGCAGAGGTGTGGGCTGATGCCACAATCACGTCAAGAATACTCGCTACCCACAGGGCACTTGAACAACGTCTTTTGAAAGATAATCAATACACGCAATAGATAGCCAGAGTGCGACGTCCTCATCTTCGAAATCGATTTCGTCTTCGAGCGCTAGAAGAATAGACATTGATAACGAAATGTTGATGGACTGGTCGTATAATGAGGACGGAGGACAGATCCACAAAGCGAACTTTAGAGTGGACTTTACGAGGTTGCAGGCGTCTCCTAGGACGAATCGGAAGTATTTATAAGTGAGATCGATCAGCTGTACTCGACGCTGCCAATGTTTTACAAAAAAAAAGAAAAACTAGGAAAAGATGGTATGAGACTCCCACTCACCACCATGAACATCGATCACGAGGCAAATAAATGAATGGGAAATATGCTGAGGTCCCACAACTCTTGAAGACGGGCCTTCCAAGCAACCGTGTATAGTAGTATAGTTACCACTTTATTCCTAAAGTATGCATTTGTTAAACGCTCTTAGAAAACAAAATCCACACATTTTAATGGGTGCATATTTGTATTGTATGTTTTTCCAACGATGTAATGTGAAATGTTCTTAACTGCGGGGTGTATTTCATAACCCCTCCAAGGAAGCACCTTTCATGTGCTAATGGTCACAGGCTCTTTCTTCGCCCTCAACCAAGCTGGTTCTTTATGAATCGTCCACCACTTAAATAAACATATACAGTGGCTGATGCCACAAGTCGTTTGTGCAGACTTAAACCGCGTTTCTTCTGCAATGTACGTGGGAATTCCTTAGACTAACATACATCCTGCTTTTCTTGAAAAAAAAAAGTTGCCAGTGTTTTCTTCTTTCCAGAATGGTCGAATTGGTGAAGGATTTAATGATTAGGAAAAATAAACGTTCAAACTTGTTTTGCGGAATTATTTGTTACTATTTTTGTCCAGGCTAAATCTTCACTCAGACCCTCAGGAAAAATGGAAGTTTAAGACAAATGTGGAGATTGAGCACGATATGACTTTGTTATCTACCTTTTTAAGGTCGTTTTAAATATCGAGAAGGTGTAAAAATGTATCATAGAGACTTCACTAGCATCACACTTCTTATTTTTCGACGGTCGTGCTTGAAAAATTGTATTTCATGCAAAGTCTTCCGTTGGTGCCAGTTTTCCATCGGTTTTAATCAAGTTTATACATTCTAGATTCTCTGTTTTATTTGTTTAAGTTTTCTTTTCCTTCAAAACATTTATCTGCAGTATTGATTTACTTTGTTGCAAGGCGCATGTGGCGTAGTGGTCGGAGGCTCCCTGCGATACACACATGGAATCGATCTCCGCGCCCATGGGTTACCAAGCCTTTCATACCCCGGCGTCGGCAAATTGGGACCAGACTTGTCTAGAAGGATAGTGGCGCTGGCTCGATACGTTGGTAGGCCACCGTGAGTCATTGTAAAGGCCAGATCTACATTCAATCACCTCTAAACGATGCTTAATGAAGTCGTATGCATAGCGCATCTCTCAGGGATTGATCAACGCCGAGAGCTTTATCCGTTATTTTTTATAGAGAAGCATTTGCTTCAATAATTCATTAATCGTCCTTCCGCCCCCAAAATTTTTCACAATTTTGGGTATTCAGTACGTTTAGGCATTTTTTTTTAGCAA
>MQTX01000202.1:1041049-1083016 GCA_009735665.1 Angiostrongylus cantonensis
ATATATATGTTTTCTGCAAATAAGTTTTCATTGAAAGAACTTGCGACCTGTATCCTTGTCTTCCTATTGTCTCTGTCGTGATCTTAATTCAATCACGAACTGGCGAGCTCTCTAAATCTGGTCGTAGTTGGATTCCGGATAAAATATTCTCGATGTAGAGAGAATGGATTTAGGAAATAAATTGGGTAATGAGCGCTTTAATCAACAGTGTAATTGCATAGTGCAATGCAATGAAGCCCCATTTGTACGCACTTGGATAGCTGTTCGATCCCGTCTGCACTTATCCAGCCTAAGCCTCATTAGGAATAATAATAGCCGCCTATACTATTTATAGCTAACGTCGAGTGTTCATTCGTTGTCAGTTTTTCTTCTTTACATCCGTTCTTTTTCGCTCACTCTTTTTTTGTTCCTGATACTACAGCAATGGCCCAGTCGTCTCAAAAAGCAGCCAATTTTCTACTTTTAATATCTTCTCAGTGAACGCAACAACACAGATACTTATTGCATAAATTTCTATTCAAATTAATATTTTGAGTGTTTTTTGTCTCCGAACAATAATAACTTACTATTAAAATGATTGTCATTTCACCGTAGTTCTACGCTGTAACTGAAAGTTGAGAATTCGGCATTTCCTTCCGGAAGATGATAGGCCTGTGCGACAGCAGAGTCCAACAAGCCTTTAGGTGCTTTATCGCCAAAAAACAGTAGAGAAAAACGTTGTGAAAAATGTAACGTATTACGTCCTTTGAACAAGCTGACGCCAATTTACTGCTATGGAATGCGACAAGGGCAATTGAGAGTGTTTCTGGCGCCTCGCTCGAGGTGATTGGTAATTAGCGGGTTCACGGATGGTGCAAATGAGTAGCCTGTTGAGATAGTTGAATGGCCTTTTCGCAAACTTTTTCGAACTAGCACATTTCCTATTATCGCCGTAACGTTATCTGGACAATTAGTTTCATTTGCAAAGAATCCCAAAGTGTTGCTCCTAGCCTTAATCATGGCAGATCGGATATTCCCCTTTTCGATTTTTCAAGGCAACGCAATGTGTAACGTTGGTTTGCGGACCTTATTAACTGTCGAATCCTTACTGATTCTGGAGAACCGTTTGTAGAAGACCTCAGACTGTATGTCATCCTTCAGTATTTGAGAACAATATCACTACGCTAGACGGTAGAAGGGGTTCATGTGTGAGGGACCATAATTCATGACAGTTATCAAAATCCAATATTCGCTGTATATTGTCGCTCCGAATGACAATTGCGCATTCGCTCCGCTTGCATGCTGTTATTATTGCTGAATATTTTTGAATCCATATTAACCGAATGAGCATATTCTAATCTCGTGACATAAGATTTCCACTCCGTGAAAGGCAGCTGCTCCCAACACTGACCCTATCATTTACATCACTGAAATGATCAGCAGACCTGCTTAGCATTTGAGAAATTCTCAGTCATCGGCGTTATTTCATCGCCATTGTCTTGGTGTTTTTGTGTATTGCCTTTATTGAGAGCGGACTTTGGCAGGGTTCTCAAACGGCAGATTTCTGCTGGTTTCACGAATATGGTTTCTTGTTTTACTCCCTCATCAATATTTAATTTGAGCGGCTCATACCATTTCAATACAAAAAATCTAACAAGTAGATGCAAAAATAGGAAACAATAAGTGCAAGTAATTTGATTTTTTTCCAATGGTTTACTACATCATCATAGTGGGGGTTATTGCCGAGAGTGTTCTAGGTGTTCAACAGTGACGTACAACGAGAACCTAATCTCCTCTGCTGGATCTCTTAAGCTGGGGATTAGTTTTATACGTCGTTGTGGAAGAATAACTCTAAAATGAAGAATGATGGATATTACCGCTCTGTCTTAATGAGAGCTTTAATAGCATAATGAAGAATTTTCGGCTGTTCCATAGGTGCCTGCTACTGCTCCTCTTGGTGACGACTTAGCAAAGCAGCAGCGCGTCTGTCCCCAGACTCTCCAAGAAAAGGAATTCTTACTCAACCAGGAGTATAACAGTCACCTGAAACGCATTCTAGAGACCACAACATTCTTTCTGAAGTTAGAACATTCAAGTGTTTAGTTAAAGTAAATGATTTCACTTTGGAGGAGGGAATAAAAACGCAACATTCTAAATCTCTTATTCCCAAACAAACAATAAGACCTTGTCTAGCGGCTAATAAGGTTAAAGCTTTAGCTCAGTTTTATGCATAGTAGGATGTAGTGCTGGTGCCAGTTTTAAATTCTCAGTTGTTGGTTCGATATGAGTCTCAAACTCACAAAGCCCGCCGCGTTGAATCGATTGCAAGCTAACTAGTCCATAAACTGTAAGACATGGACGATTTTACTCACTAAGCCACTGCATGTCATTTTCACAGTTCCAGTTCACCTTCCTGCTTGAGTCTCTTGATTTCCTTTTTTCTTCATCATTATTTCTTGACATTTAAGTCTATTATTCTCTACATAATCATCATATTCATTCGTTGAACCATTGTCGATTTGGCTATGTTCTACGTATCTGTTCCGCTATATTTTCTCTCATAATTACTCTTTATACTCAATATGTAAAACTAGTCTTGACTGAATTGTAGACAAAACCTCTCACAGCTGTTAAATGGTTTTGGGTTGAATACTGAAATATTTGCTGGTTGAATAGCCGTACCGAAATTCGAATATTCGAATATATTCGAGCATATAATCGCATCGATAACTTTCTGGCTGTGGTTGGGTTAATCGTGGACTGTAGGCTGTCGTCGGTAAGTTTGACCTTTATATTCGGCTTCGAAGCATTTTGTCGTATTCACTTCCTGCGCACCTCTCGGCTGAGGAGTACGGTAGTTTGAAGTTTCTTCTGTGATATCGCAAAAGAAACTCTTTGGGTGTAGTGAATTCCCTTTGCGTTCTCATTTCGTCTATTCTTTAATTCGACTGTTTTTAGTTGATAATATTGTTTAAGGACTTTCGGATTCAATTTTCCCCATGGTGATAGATTTCTTTTCTACGTCAACATATTTGAACTAAATGGTGTGCGTTTGGAATTTTTCTACTTTACTAATGTAATCTCAACGACCTGGCCCCACATCTTCGGACCAATTTCTGATGTGAGGTGGCGCAGTTATCAACCATATGCGATTATAATCAACTGTTCTTACCTTCCTCATTGGAAGTCATGTAAAAAAAGCGGTGAGTTTTCGACAAGCTGTTGATCATGTAATTGCCATGGAGTTTTTCGTCTTTTGGTAAGTGTTACTGAAGTGTCTGGCCTAATAAGTTGCATATCAGTATACTCTTCCAGGCTCTGAAGAAGGCGAAACTGCCGAAACGTCGGCTACTGTTGTATTGTATTGTGTGTTTTTCTATGGAAGTAAATGAATGCTGTATAACAACCTCCCGACAGCTGAACAAGAAAACAACGCATTCATATTCCAATGCTGAGGTTAATAGAAAGTCGATCCTAGGAACTGTAAACTCTACATTTTTGTACGTTTTGGAGTTTGGTAGACTCTGGTGAAACCCCGGCTCTTTGACCTTCTTTTCAAAGAAAAATAAAAATGTGAATAGTAATTCAAACCACGTTACCCTTATTTTCCAGGGCATCGAATGCAAGTAGGTTACGCCCATTATTATGACGTGTTCTCTCAGTGACAGTTCATTCTGGTACGATGGGAATCACACGAACTATCATGCGTTATTATTTTCAGTTTCTTACTATCATATTTTCTATCATTTATTACCATAAAATGAATAGAGTTTTGCCGAACGGTCGGTTGTTGTCAGGATTTCGAGTTCTCCTGTAATCAACATTCATCGACCCAGACATGCTCATTATTTCGTATCTATCGAAATTGCCCCAATCGTGCTTACACCGTCCCCTTAATGTGTCTTTCATGATGTCCCTAGGCCACCACTATTCCATGTTTTGCCGTTACTGCTGTAATGAGGGTCGCTGAAAGGCCTTATTGACTCTCCGGAATTTTCCGGTTGGTTTTTTTATTGTGCATATCTTGCTCGTTTCATTATGTATCCTATCAAATGAACTTTTTCTTTTTCTTTTCTTTTTTTTTTCGAAAGCTAGAATGTTTCGCTGCCTCTTAGAAAATCTATTGAGTACTCCATATGTATGCGATGCTCACATATGGGCTTTGGCATAAATTTCATCGGCAAAGGAGGAAATGAAAACAAAACAACTTAGTAGGAGGTTTGTGTAGTAAATCAATGGGTGTGTTGTTCCCACATTTCAAAAAGTATTTAGTTGTTCTTCGTTTTTTTTTCACCTTTCTTCATTCGTCGTTCAACGCTTTTCCTCCAGACCTTATACGATTGCATTCGAGGTGCCGAAGACTATTGCCGTTTGACAGTCTGCTTTTTCTCTCAAAGCAACTGCTGTGCTTGAGATTTTCATGGTTCTTTTTCAGCGCTTTTTCCCTCTATGACTTGAACTATGTTGACACGCGAAATGTATGTTTCTCATATTTATCACGTTGATTATAGGAGAACTCGAAAAGTTTTCGAAAAAACTTCATATGATTCAGACATGAATGGTAGTAGTTTAGCTCTTTAACTTAGAATTGGTGTATATATGCTCATAATGAGCTTTATCAAACCGAACAGAAGCTATTAGAATCCAAAGGTCTTAACCAAAAAGGCATACTTCCTTTTTATTCTTCCACGATAAAAATGCTAGACTTGTGAAGTCCAGGATTTCTGTATCATTTACTTTTTCTGCTCTTGTTTTCCATAGTTCCCATGTCAAGGGGTTATGCGATGATAGCACCGAATGCATTGTCATTGTGAACAGTTGCCGCGTTTGCATAAAAATCGTTAAATATGGCCACCTATCACCTATCTCTATTAATGTGGTCCCATTAATCATCGAGTAACTCGAGCTCACACCGGTAGACTCCATTCTACACTGTCACGCATCAGAGCTGCTTAATTAACCGCGAATAGCGCCACGCTTATGGTATGGTGTTTCCTTAAGAAATTGTTTTTGGTGAGACTACCCTGGAAACGAAAATTACACCAGTTATAGTTCCATAACATGGTATATACTGCAGGAATTACCAAAATACCAAGTGGCTATTTCGCTGAATTCTGCCATGGCATGCCTACTCTTCACTGGGGCTCCAGCAACCCTGGAAATGTTGAAGTGCTCTGTATACCCTGAAGCTGCAGCTGTGTATTTTACGGCATCCTGGAACATTCGTAACCACGGCGGAGACGGTAATCTCTTTTTTTAAATAAACACAACCTATTAGCAAAAAATAGAAATTTGAAAAAGAAACAATAGCTGGAAAAACTTAGGTTGACGCATCTCACTTCTTTCATCCTCAGAAAAGATTGTCAACATGAAATAGTATGAGGGAGATAGCGCCTAACACACGATGTTCAATGTCTTTCAGATTTATTTCGATCTTATTGTTCCCACCATTTTTCTACATTACTGTACATTTTGCTGTGGATCGTAATAAAACGTCTCTTCTTGAACATCTATTTATAACTTCACTATTTCTATCTCAGGCATTTACATAAATTTGCGAGGCAACGTAAGAATTTCAAATGAGTCGACGCATTGGTAATGAACTTGTCATGGCGATTATCATAAGTACAGCCATGGTAAAGCATTGTAGCGCATCTACTCTGTATTTTAGTATTTTAGTATATTTTAATATTTTAGTATAAGTATAAGTATATATATAAGTATTTATACTATGCATGCAACTTTATTAAGCATCTCCAAAGTGATTGAAGGCATATTTGGCTTATATGGCAACTTGCTGTGCCCTTACGACCTATCAAGTCAGTGTTTTTATCCTTCTTGACAAGTATGGCAGCACATGACGACCACGGAGAAATGGGAGTCTAGATTGCTATCCACGGTCGTAGGCTTAAACCGAACCCATGTGCGCATTTAAGAGCATCATAAATGTGTCAATTTTCGCTTTCTTCCACAATAGATGGTCATTTATGCAAATCAGGCTTTTTTTTTAAATACCTTATTGAGACACTTAAATGCTCTGTATTCGCAGACGTCCTTTGTTTGTCCCAGTAGTTCTTCACTTCGTTTAATTGTCTTATCTTTTCTAAAACAGCTTGACAGTCTGCCCTCTTTTTGCCTCACTGACACTTTTCACAGCTTGTCAAGCCTTTGAAAAGCCCAGCAGAATGATCAGTAGACTTTTTAAAGCTGCCATTGGCAAATTAAACTGTGAACACTAGAAGCTCAAACTTTGGTGGTTAAATATTGTATTAGCAATAAGTCAGTAATATCTTGAGAACTCTACTAGAAAGACTGAAGAATTGAGGCAGAACTATATGGTGAGGAACCGTTAGGTTCATCGGTGTATACCTTTTGGAATGGCATGTTCTACTGCCAAGAGATGAAATTCTATGACAAGGCATCTTTAGACACACGGAGTAATGGGCTGCGAGTGAAATGATTCAAATTATCCCTTGGCAACTCATACTCAGTGCCCGAGAGAATGATCATAGGAGGCAAGAGAAATTGCGACGCCAAATGGAGATTGAATATTCCAGAGTACGAAACCCATGCAAGGAAGCTAGTGACGTGATATAGGCATAAGGAGATAGAAAATATTAGATAGTTACTTAGACAGCCTATTTTCATACGTCGTACAGTTCCCGATACATCTTTCAATCGTTTCATGCTGTCATCCACGGAATTGGTCGTGTTTGCTTCTGGCTTGAGTTGCAGTTTGAGGATCTATGAAGGTCGGGTAGAACTGGTTTACGCGAGTGATGAACACATTAGCCTACCTTCTCGGTGTTCTTCTTCGATGTCGATTTGACTCCGTCGGTATCCACTCTGGTTTTTCTTCATCCAGCCTTCGTTCTCTCCTCGCTTTATGTGAATGTAGATCTCATAGAGAATTCCATTCCATAAAATAGAGAGTAATTCTAATTTGACATAGAATTCTGAAATTGCCGTCCCAGGCCGTTCCATGTTTCCAAAATAGGTTATCTTCTGCCTTTGTATGTGAGATGTCGGAGAAAGTCGCGGGGCGTTGTAAATTGAAAGGTATTTTGTCTTGCAGATAATATGCGTCGCAACAGTGCTAGCTGTGATTAGTTGACTGGCCGGCTTATTGTGGAGGAACAAAAACATGAAGGTGTGAAGTTTGCCAGGCGATGGGATTTGCAAACAATGTCGTGTTATGAGCTTCTCAAAACTTTCTTTCTTTCTTGAGCTTTCTTTCTGTTTGGAGAGTTCTGTAATTAAAAGAAACGGGACTACATCATTCCAACCAGATGTTAAAAACATTTGGGCATAACTAATTGGAAGGGAAACTGTTATAGTGATAGCAATGTTTTGGAAGGTGTTAAAAAAAAGTGATGCTTATTTATGGAAAGCTAAGACTTCTTAGCCAAATGAGGGAATTGCATGACTAGTCATTATTGCCATCGTGTGGGTGCGGGCTCTTATGAATAGGAAGACCATTGTTGTGTTTGTCGCGATCTTTTTAAATGCATGAGCAACCGTGCGGTCATACGGTAGTCCAAGTTTTGAGAAGCTCATAACACGACATTGTTTGCAAATCCCATCCACATCAGAAACGCTCTCACTTCTACTCTTTTATGAAAGTCATTGGCTCTTCTAGGCCTAGTAGACACAGGGGACGGCTAGCATTTCGTGTAACATCGTTCTTCAGAAATTCATTTTTCTACGATTAAGTGTCTGCAGACACTAACACTACTTGCTTCGTAAGAATCGCTAACCCGAACAAAAACCGTCGTTGAGTAAATCCTTCACCAGTCGATGTCATCCATATATTTTCTGGTACTGACGTAAGCGACTGAAACGTTGTTCCTTAATCAAGTTTCTCACCCCTCAGCATCAGTATATTGGTACCTAAGTGCACTTTAAGGACAAAGACAGACTTGTTGCGGTAAGCTATCGCAAGTCAGTGGTTATGTTTTGCTTAGTTCACTCCTATAATGTTAGTTAACCTCGAAACGCATGGCGTATACCTTAAAGGATTTGTCAGCTAAAAGTGCTTTATCCTTTATACTCCCTCTTGGTTTTGTGCATCGACTACAAAAGATTCATAGTCCTCCAATACCCACGGATCGAAAGTTGACTATATGTAAGCAAATAAATTGCATTAAAGTGCTTTAAACACTGTGTGTTAAGCGAGAAACCTTTCAAAGCTTCGTCTTCGATAAAACATAAAGAATAAAATGGTTTTTTTTCGCTTTAAATGGCCTAGTAAAAAAAATTAGCATATCATGTAAAAAGACATAATTGTCAAACTTAACAAAACTTACAATCTGCAACTGTTTAATTTCATAATTAGTTATGAATGAGGGTCTGCCGTCATTTTCCATACCGTCATCAAATAGTGCCGCCGACGCCAGGTCAACAGCATGTTGAAGGTATTTCCGTAGTATAGTCACTGATTTGTGATTGCCCTTCAGGCTGGTCCTGTCTAGTTTTCACCTTCAAGACATTCGGTTGTGACCATTGTCACCAAAACGAACGTCTACAAGTAAGGTCACATTCAGCAAGACCTATAAGTGGTTGTTATATGCTTGTAGAATGTACTTAATTGTACTGAATTCCGTAAGGTCAAAGTCCATAAAATTAAAATCACGTTGGTTGTGATGTTCGTTCAACGCTTCCGACCTAACATTTCTATGACACAAGCTTAGCATCAATGGCTCCACATGGCGGAAATGAAAATTATCTGGCACAAAGCATATTAATGCTTCGAAACCGACTTTCTTTGAACCTCGGTGTGCCTAATCAATATGTATTCTTTCTTTGATGTGCTTACACGAGGTTGATAATAAAATACAAAAATTTGGCTGTTGGCTTACTTCAACTCGAAGCAGCCACACGGGTCAGCCCATGCGAATAATATTATTATTATCAACCTCGTGTAAGCTCATCAAAGAAAAAGTACATATTGAAAATTATCTGTTTTTGGCCAAGTTAGCTTAAAAAATCAGGAAGATATATCGGTTGTGTTGCCGGGGTTCCTTGTCGGCTCATCGTCTGCAGTAATTCTATCGCTTTTCAGTGGAAACATTGGATTATTAAGTTAACACGAGGTTCATGAAAAAGTTCATTCGGCTGAGATTTCCACTTCGTCTTCTTCAGATCCGATGATCCGAATCGATGGTTCATAGTCGCTTGTCTTCTCGATATGATGTGTTTTCCGTTTTGTCGAGTCGAATCCTTTTCAGTGGACCACCGTGCCAATGGACGAAGCTTATTTGGAGGTGCACTTTTATACAAGACGGTTGTTGATGATAGTGATTGCCCGTTGATAGTCATTTGTTTGTCTCAGAACAATCCATCTTACAACAATCTGTGACATTATCTGCTAGCACAGAGGTTCAACAACGGTCGGTTTTTTAAAATATTGTTGCGTTCTATGATAGCCTATCAATAAAGTTCATCTTCCGGCCAGCCTGCCTCGCTCACGAGGGCGTGGTTGTGTCACGAGTTACTTCGTTCTTTTGGCTCATTCTTTACCATCTACTGGCAGCTTTTTAACAGTACAAACCTTTGAGCGTTGTGTTTTTAAAGGTCTCTTTCGAATTTTCACTTGCAACCTCATCTCTCTGCAACGTCTGTTCCACTGTATTTCGTTTCATTACATCCTTTGTCGTCTTTGTGTGCGATAGTGTAATTTATAATGATCATACACTACAGTGATAGATATTATCGAGCTATTCTGCCTCTGAATTTCATCCTCGCAGTTGCCGTCATATTTACATTACGACAAATTCCTGACAACCTCTACAGTGATGTACTAAATGTCCTTGTAAAACCTTTCAATAGGCGAATTGGTTCGAAACCGGTACCACAATAGGCAACAAAAATACGTTTTACTGATTTCCTCATGTTATTTGGTTTTTCACTGTGGTGCTGATTTTGTTTCAGACATGTAAAAAGTAAAAACTAAACACTACTGTCGAATGACGGTCATGTGCCGACCAGCCATTAAAGTTTAGTGTAATTACGGACTTCGCTCGTATTTATAGCCTAACATGTTCCTAACTCGAAATACTCGGATTAGTTGAGACTTTTGGATACTTTTGCATTTTATTCTGGTCTTTAATCATGATGTGCTCCTTTTCTAACAGTTTTAGTGAGTCGTTCTTTAGTAATCGAATCGAATATTCGATTACGGTCGTTGTTTTAAATTCTGCGGTATACGCTTTCGTGCAACCACGACATCTTCATGGCTGACTTGTTGTTTTTGAATAACTACCTCAGCGACAGTTGAAAAGTAACAAGTGGGACGGATTTCTTCGGTAATGTATGTTGTTCTAAATTTTACAGCCGTATGTTTTCGTTTTGTTCAAAAAAAAGCACGTTGGCTTGTCTACGGCTTGGCCACAACGAAAGTGCGAATAGCTTCTGAATGAGAGAATGGATGCATTCCCGTTCCTAATCAATGTCGTAGGAATTCCGCTGCTCGTGTGCACTTAAAAAATTCACTAAGCTAATGAATGTTAGGTTGTTCGCGGTAGTTTACCGACATCATTCGAGGGACAACTAAACATTTTAGGCTGTTTAGATGGGTCTGTTATCAAGCAAACTTTTACCGCCACCACTGAGACCGGTGGAGGTGCGGTGTCGGATACCGTGACAAGGCTATGGTCACCTGTCATCGTTACCGCTCTGAACAGCACCGCTCCACGAATCAGCACTGGTTTTTAGAATTCATTAACAGTCACTAGAAAGTTCTCCTTTAAAAGTGGTCGTTTTTGATGTGCAGTATGTGCTTCTTTTTAGAGGATATCTTCCTCTCTTTATTTCTCCTACATTAAATATCCAATAGCAACGCTAAAAAGAATGGCGAGATTTTGAAAAATTGGGAACAGTGGAAAGAAAAAAAATTTGGTAAATAATTCGCCCTACTAAGAAATAATTCGAGCTATACCTAATCGAAACATGGTATGTAGCTTTAGTAAGAAACGATAGTTATTCCGTTGTGTTTCAGAAACCAGAAGCATGATTCTCGTCCACTGATACTGGTGAAGAGCATCCAGCACATCGTCGCCTATTCCCACTCATATCTGTCACCAACATATTCTTAGTATCTTTATTGTTAGTGGATTTGAATTGCATTCACTGGTGGGGAACTCGGATGACAACGAGCCGAAAAAACGACGACTCCGACTCATTTATCGACACTGGTGGGATGATGTAATGATGTTGCGGACAATAGGGATGTACGACTGCCTTGCCACCACTATGCACATTGCGTGAATCAGGTGTCTTTCCTTAACTAGCAATTGTACAATTTTCTATTCAAACCAGGTGTTCGTTCAAAATTATTGCCATCGAAGGTGTTCGAGAGTGAAAAACGTGTTTTAATGAGTGATCGATAACATTTTCGACTGAAAATATCTCGAGATGACATGATGAGAGATGGATGACATACGTTTTTCTTCTCCATCATGTCTATTTCCCCTTCATGCCAACTTTGCAGCTTAGCGTTTTTCACGTGTCTCTGCCAGTAAAACGGAAGGACGAAGTAGTTTATATCTTTTTTGGCATAGTTTTGCAGTTCTTGGCTCTTCTGATTCCAAACGCATGTCCTAATGATTTATGCTTTTACTATGCCGTATTCCTTTTGGTCTTACCGCTACCGACAAAGTTTTGCCTACTGCTCTAGTGCTATTCTGCTACTACTCTAAAACTCTACTCTAAAACGGTCGAAACTAGTCGATACGCATTAAATGTGTGTGCGATGCAACACATTCAGTTGGGACGTAAAATATGTCGCTTCATTCATTTTATGTCATGCAGTACCATACTCATCTGTGTTCTCTGGCCTATATTGTCGCACTCCATGCACATTTATGTGTTGAATTTCCTTCTTTGTGGTTTATACATTGACTAAATGATTTACCGCCTTTTGCTTGTAGCTGGCAATGCTTACTGGTGTTTATTTGCGATATACAATACGGAAGTCCATCACGCCACCAGTGTCTTTCTCATGGAAGAATTCAACATTTCCAGCCAGAAGGCCGGCTGAGCGTAAACCAGTGACAGAATTCATTGCTATCATTGAAAAACTAAATCACTATCTGACAGGTGGTGGCTACCAGGCAATCTTAGCACTCTTTTCGAGACTCTTTGGAACAAAAATTTTTCCAAACCACCATACTACAATTTCGAATGGGAATTGTGCTATCGTCCGCACGACACGATTATTCTCGATTCGTAGGCACGGGTCATTCAAGTATGCCACTAAGTAGCACATTTATAGATGTTTTCTTCCGTTTTTCTTTTCATCGGCGCCGTCTTTGCTGTGAAAGTTCTATTATGAATGTGGGTTAAAAAGTTTTCTTGTCGACCGACTCTAACAAACAGTTCACTTAAAGCAGATGTGAAGTAAGCAGTTTGATGAGATGATGGTCTTACACTTTGCACGCTCGTCGTTTTTCTTTTGTTTCTCATTCATTTTTTTCCGTTATCTTGCACCATCTGATACCGTATCACCGCTGAAGATCTGTAAAGATCCTTATTTGTTTATTGACCTTCGGTTTCCATGTAATACATAAGCAACAAATATTTTTAAATAGTCGATAGTCACATTTCGCTTGTTGTCTGACTGTTGAGTGATCTGTTAAGTCAACATATTCACAGCGGAGAAAAATATTTTGAGACTCGTAGAAGTTGCACCCACATGCCTTATTAAGTTAGACGAGACGCAAGGCTTTCTTTTTTGATGACAGCTCATCAGAACCACCACTCGTGCACTTCCCACTAATTCTATGGCAAGCTTTTGATCAATTCGAGGTGCTGGATTCAATTCCCATAGATAAATCTACACTCATCTATGAATATGATTAGTTGCCGAAACATAGCTACAAGTCAGTTCGACGTAGCAGAGGTAAGAAGTCCATCTCCAGAATTCATCCATGTCTCATGACGTAATTTATACGGTTCTTCTTCTTCTCATTCGCAAGCATCGGTAGATGCGTTACGTAGCCGCAGTACCAACTGGCTCGACATCCTTCCAGTGATGGATGCCAACAGTTTATAACCAGGAAGAACAACATCTACGCAAGGCCTACAGTGCAAATATTTGTTGGATTTCCTCTGGGTACTATTCATTTTTATCAGGATCATTGGATTTCAAAGAGATGATAAAATTTCAGTACAAGCGTAGTTAGCTTCTTGTTCGTTAACTTTGTTAATTATTCTTGCTTTTTTTTTCGTAAAATCAATGAAATCAATACATTTGGGTCTGATATGTTCTCATGGACACTGGATTTTGTATTCATATGTACTGCCACTTATTTTTTTTTCAGAAAGTCTTAGCAAAGAGTTCGGAACTCTATTATACCCATATAAAGCGACGCTCGTTCTTCTTCGTAATTTACTATGTTCCTTAGCTTAATCATCATTTTTCCTTGTTTTTGCCTAAGTCTTTAATGCGTTGTTTTCTTGTTTAGCAATCGCGAGGTTGTTATACAGCATACATTTATTTCCATAGAAAAACACACAATACAATACAACACAACAGTATCTGACGTTTCGGCAGTATCGCCTTCTTCAGAGCCTGGAAGGGTATACTGATATACAATTTATTAGGCCAAACACTTCAATAACGCTTAAAAAAAGACGAAAAACTCCATGATATCAACGTCTTCTCGAAAAACATGTTTCGAACAGTCACCTCTGTGTGCAAAACCAGGGAACTAAAGAAAGAATCGCGAGACTTGGCTCGGCAAATGGTCATCTCCAATGGTTACGAAATAGGTACCGCACGAGATGTTGGCCAAAAGAAGTCTCATGTCGGTCCCGTTTATGTTGCCCTTTATTAGCGATGAAACAAGCATAACTATAAAACGATGCCTAAAAAGCGCAGGTCTAAAGGAATCGGTAGCGTTAGTTGAAATAGCGCCGGATCATCTACGTCGTCAGTTAGTTCGTAACCGCTTGTATGACCGTCTATGTGAAACAACAAATTGCGTAATTTGCCCTTCCGGCAGGGACGGTGATTGCATGAGTTCAGGTACGATATACCTGATCTCTTGCACGGATTGCGGAGATGAATATATTGACGAAACGGGCAGATCCTTGCAGTATAAAAGAACACCTAGATGGGAAACGAAAAACCAGACGAAGTAATCCACTAGGCATGCACGCATAAGATACAAAAGCATAGCGGAGACGATTTTGAAGTTAAAGTCAATATTCTCGCACAGGAGACTAAGACAAAAACGCGCAATCTCCTCGGGACTTTTTGGATAAATGCCAAAACCCCCGCCATGAATAGCAAGGAGGAATGACCAGGGGTCACGCGCGACCTAGCCCCATATCTTCGGATCAATTTCTGATGCAGAGTGGCACAGTCATCAACCATATGCGATTATAATCAACTGTTCTTACCTTCCTCATTGGAAGTCATGTAAAAAAGCGGTAAGTTTTCGGCAAGCTGTTGATCATGTAATTGCCATGGAGTTTTTCGTCTTTTCGTAAGTGTTATTGAAGCGTTTGGCCTAATAAATTGTATATAGGTATACCCTTCCTATTAGGGGCGCGTGTGGCGCAGTGGTTGGAGGTGCCACTGCGACGCGCGCGTGGAGTGCGCCCATGGCCCACCAAGCCTTCCATCCCTCCGGGGTCGGCAAATTATTACCAGTCTCATCTGGGAGGATAGCAGCACTGGCTCGATACATCATCAGGCCACTGCGAGTCGTTGTAAAGGCCAGATATGCATTCAATCACCTTCAACGATACTTAATGAAGTCGAATGCATGGTCCATCCCTCAGGGAATGATCAACGCCAAGAGCTTTATCCTTTTATCCTTTTATACCCTTCCAGGCTCTGAAGAAGGCGAAACTGCCGAAACGTCAGTTACTGTTGTATTGTATTGTGTGTTTCTCTATGGAAGTAAATGTATGCTGTATAACAACCTCGCGATTGTTGAACAAGAAATCAAAGCGTTCATATTCCAATACCGAGGTTAATGGAGAGTTGATCCTGGGAGCCGTTATAAGCCTTTAATCACTGCATGCGATTTCAAAGCCTAAACGAGTCATAGCCATTGGTCTGCTATGATTATTGAATGACTTCGTTAGAAGTGCTGCTTTTTGTGGAAATCCCTCACATCGATACTTTCGAAGAGTCGAAAGAAAGAATATCTGGGAATGCATTTTTATTAAAAATAGTGAATTTAAAAATAAGTAGAGGATGAAGGGATAGAGCTCACGGCGTTGATCAATTCCTGAGGAATGGGCCACGAATTCGAGTATCGTTGGAGGTAACTGAATGCATATCTGGCCTTTACAATGACTCGCGGTAGCTTGCCGATATATCGAACCAGTGCTGCTATCCTCCTAGACAACTCTGGTACTAATTTGCCGACCACGGAGGGAAAAAAGGCTTGGTGGGCCATGGGCACGGGGTATGATTCCACTTATGCGTCGCATTGGCGCCTCCAGCTACTGCGCCACACCCACCTTTATTAAAAATAAATAAAAATAAAAATTAAAATTAACAACAAATAGTATTTAATGAATGGTAACGGATATCTGCGTTCGATTAGGTTCGATTCTTTTCAATTCTTCAAATCAATGAATAAGATCGTGTTGTGTCATTCAGCAGAATGAGATATTCGTTCCCTTGCCTGGTAGGGTTTAACTCATCCTTTTTATAGAAACTTGAGTGTATTCCGGCCTTTTTCGATGGGTGTGCTACTGTTTATTCCGGGTCTACACCGCATTTCGATTTGGTCAAAGGTTTCGATTAAGGGACTGCGACATCGTGATATCTATGAGAAACGAGGTTAGTTCCAACGAATAATTCCTAAGCCTGGTACTGTAGAGGTCAACATCACCACGTGAGTGCAATCCTTCCTAACAGCTGAGCTAGAGAGGTTATCACTAGGTACTGTCTCAAACTGTATTCGAAAAGCTGGATGCTTCTCGGGTTCCTCGACGGAGAGGTTGTATATGAATGGCCTTGACATAAGTAGTAAAGACATATTATTTCGTTTATTATATGACCCGATATCCCGTATGCCACATTGTGCAGTTTCTAGCACTTTTGTTTACGATTTATTTGCTCGCATCCCTTACTCACAAATGTGATCAAAGTTTTGATCATGAGTTTGGCTGCTGCTTGACCGCTTTTCTGCCTTCGTGCATGAGCTTCAGGGAGTCAGCTGATCCCACACAGGTCTACAGCCAATTTCGCAACCTTGGTGCTGTGAGAGGCTTGTTGGGTCTAGTGCGAGGTCGAACCTGGGTTAAATAGACATATATGTTGGATGCGAAACGGACTCAACGGTTCGGTAGGAGCCATCAAATTTTAACGATTACAAGTTTTGAAAACTTGCAAAATGGCATTGTCAACAGTGAACAGTATTCACTGAGTAGCAATTTTTTTTTGGAATATCCTCACCACACATCCGAAACTTCAATACTCAAATGACAAGAGTTACTTTAACGGGAAGTCTATAGTGGAGAGAAATAAATCAGACTGCTTTTCTTTGTGGAGTATGAGTGTGAAGCTCAGTGGTCACTGTGCATATTTTCGCGATATAGGTGGACTCGTCCTAAAAGTCTGGAACTTTCCAACACTTTTGCGTAATTTTTTGAAGCAACTCTTTCCTTTTTATAAGGTTTCAATTAACTTTCCGATTACAGATATTTGTATTTGACAAGACAGAGTTATTCACATGACCGAGGCGATTTGTCTTCAATGACATCTCCCATCCTCTCTTTCCCTCAGGCAACAAACTTCATTAAGAATTCCATTTGCGATGCAATTGACTATGAATGGTGTAAAAATAACTGCCAACAAGAGAAATGCTTTGCAAATGTTTGCTAGAGAATATTGCAAGACTTTAATTCACCTGCAGTGCTTTGTTTATCACTCCACTTGAGAAGATCCCGATTACATTTTGTTAGCCTACAGTAAGAATCGAGTCATTCATTCATTCAAAATCCTATTCAGTCACTGCCGTTCGAATGACTCCACTTTTTCTGTAGTTTTGAATCCCTGGACATCTTTCTGGATTATGAAACGGGCTGTCGTGAAACATTATTAATATAGAAATGAAATGTGCCTGCCTCATCTAATACGCTCGCTTTCACAAATGGCATTCAAAACAGAAATGGGGACGCATTCTTAAGAAGTTTCTGTTCTGTTGAATGAGCAGATTAGTTAGGAAATACTACAATCGGCGGGTCGGACGAGTTTCTCGGTGTGGGACAAACGATAGACTGATGACTAATAGGTGTCCGTCATTGTCATCGCTAGTCATTGGCACCTATGACCAATAAGTTGTGTGCGTTTTGTCCATGTTGGACAAAACAACTTACTTCTGTGATTTTGGTTCTTCTTCTGTTTTATTTGCGTCCTTTAAACCAATGTTTTGTGCAGCCAATCTGAAGTAGTCGCACTCCTACCTTAGTGTCAATGCTATAACCATCGTTATCAGTGCTTCCATTATCTATCTCTCATTTTTCATAGAACAAAAGTACTACCGAATTACAAAACATTCTTTCTCGGAGTGTCTTTATCAATGTGTTTATGTCAAATCGTATATGTCATTCGATAGTTGTTGGCTTCACTGCAAGACTCCATTTCCTGGTTTTTGCTTCTAGGTTAAAATCTTTGGCTCGAGACATAAAGCAAAAGTCTGGTGGAAAACCGTTCCTTGCTCCTCATGCATTTAATTCGGTAGTAATACACTGCGGATATTGGAGTAGCCAGTTATGGGGAATGTTTTGTCTATAGTTGAACGCCTGGAATACCAGTAGTTGTGATTCGTGGATCGAGCAAAAAAAAAACAAACAGTTATGGTTGTCTTGGAAATTTTCTTTGTCGTTTTTAATTTTCCCCGAGAAATGTCACATTAAGGGCGAAAGATTACTCGTTTCGCTCTGATTAGCCCTTTAGAAATCCATAGAGAGCTGTCAAATCAAGTTCGTGTCGTTTTCTTCACTCGCATATACAAGGCTACCACCGATGAGCCAATTCTGGAAAAATTGTGGAAGAGGAAGTGCTTGGTGTGCCCAGGGAGTCTGCACTTGCTGGACTACTGACACCCCAAAATTTAACATATCTCATAAAAATAAGAGGAACATTAACATAGAAATAAAAGATTAATGTCTGCTAAGTTGTAAACGAGCCTGTTGGCTTGGAAGTGTTGAACTTCGTGCGAGAGACCGTCACTCACAGTAAAATGGGTTCAAAAACACCTAGTATGAGAGGTACATATTCGATAAATGTACTCTTTAAATGTTTGCCTTGTCCTTTACACTCATGCAAGCGGTGCTGACAGAAGCTGCAATGGTCTCAAAACAAAGGATTTAAACATCGGCAGCACGTGGCAAGAGCTGTTTTGCTACTGAGTTTTCTCCATAAGTTTACACTTTTTTAATGGTTCCATGAGAAACTTTTTACTCATTGTAACAACTCAGGGTTTAAAACTGTTACACAGCACCGAAGACTACTAAGACTAGGTTCTTCCATGCTGAAAAAGTGACCTATCGTCACTGCGTTGATTGGTTCGCCGAACAGTGGAAAACACAAAGCATTTTCTGTTCTAATCGAATGTTTTTGGGCGCACACAAAGCGCAAATAATTCGGCTATGAGAGTGCTGTAGAAGTGGCAGATTTAGGGTGTATTAAAAAAAAAGGACGAATAAAATGGGAAAATAGCCGATGAACTCAGCGATAGGCAGCGCTGCTGTGAGCTGCACTCGTCCCTGTCGGTCGTTGGACACGATGAAGTTCGCATTTCTGAAATGGCGACCTTAATTTTCGCTACATTTAGTGAAAAGGTAGCCATGGGTGGATTGCTAGATCATGCCGTCATATGGACAGCTTATAGATGGGCTTCCAAATGGAAATGTTGAACTTAGGGTACTCAGCTGTGTACTACCAAGAGGCCCCGATGTAAATTGTGGTTCGGACTCTATCTTCATTATAATTGATTACTTGAGAAGATTGTATATTAGCTATTTGTTCTCTCAGGGCACTCATCAGTATGCTCCATTAGAGTTTTGCATGGTTCTCCATGACATTAGAAATGAACGTTTGATTGATGGTGTGAGCTCATGATGAAGATGAAGAGATCAGTGGCACTTTAAAGCATCGCAGGGTTCTAATTTCGACAAAACGACAACATATTGTTACAGATTGCCTAGGTGATAGATTTGTTATAAGAATTCTTGGTTTTGGCATCGGACCGATTGTTACTATCATAAGAGCTTTAGAGCTCGTCTTATTGTAGTCTTAGACTTTATTGGAATCTTTGTAGAGTACTGGTATTCCTGGCTATAGAACGGATATAAACATCGGTTGTTTCCTAGCAGTTACGAGTCTAGCGCAGTGGTTAGAGGTGCTTTGCAATACAGATGGAATCAATCCTGCGCCGCGTCTCTCAGAGATCGATCAACGCCGAGAGCTTTATCCTTACTTTGAGAAAAATTGAACATTTTCCTCCTCAAGGGCAAACAAAGAGTGGTCTTATGCTACGGTAGAAGCTGGTGAACTACTCTTCGCTATCGTTGTTGCCTAAAGGCGATAGCTCTGATGTGGAATGGGAAGAAATGAAGACTTTATTTATGTCTACTAGATGAGGGAAAACCTCTATCGCGACTCGCTGCTGTTCGGAAAAGTGCCCATTGAAAATTACATACCTTCTAATCTGGCAACTGCATCTCTCGACGATTAGGAAACACTCTGGCGCTTTCATTCGTAGCTCTGCGGGACAAGAAATTTTGCAAAAATAAGGCAATGGAGAATGGATCGTTCGGCGTTGATTAATCCTTTAGAAATGCCTCATGCATTCGACTCCGTTAAGCATCGTACAGGTGGCTGAGTGCAAACAAAACGCTAAACAATGACTACCGTGGGCCTCTTGTTGAGAACCAAGTGTGTTTTTTAGTCTTTCGGACAAGTCTAGTATCAATTCGCCGACGCAGGAAGAGCTTCAGGTTTGGTTTTCTATAGCGCAAAGTCGGAGTAACGACTAGGTGTGTGTTGCAGGACACACGAAGCCACAGCGAAACATACTTTCTAAGTGGAATCATTTAAATGGAAATCGTATTGAAACCCACACGATTAGTTTCAGGAAAAACTATTCTAATATTTAAGTAACTGCAGAATGTAGATTTTGTAGAAGCTACAAAATCAGTAGGTATTACTTGTTGAGACTTAAACAGAGGCCTTTCCTTTAGATGCATATCGCTTTGTAGTTTTTATTTGGCATGGCGACGAGCTGCTCTCGGTCATTTCCTGTGAGTTCATTTTCCAATCATCATTTCTTCTCAATTCACTACTTTTTCCGTTGATCAATCATCTCGTGACTTACAGTGGCGTCTTTCTTTTGTTTCGCTATGCTGTGATTTCTTATAAAAACATTTCATGCTCATATCCTGAATATCGTTTCCAGTAATGTTTATAAGCCAGACAAACATTTTCTGTGACAAGCATGCGTTCAGAAATACAGTTGATGAAAAACTGAAGTAGGTTTCAAATCGAGCAGCTTTCCTTTTCAAATCCGACATTTTGTTTGAAATCAGCCACTCCACAAGAGAAATTGCTCCTAATGAAAGCATATTTCATGTTTCACTATTAATTTGACTTTATCACCAGCTTTCATCATAATTTGGGTTTAAGGAAACGTTAAGTAATTGAAATAAGTGATTCTTTGCTTCAATAAAGAACTGCACCGTAGTCTTTAAAAATCAGCTCTCTTGGCGTAGATTTCTATTGGAAGTGATGTTTCTCGAATTTGTTTAACGGCGGCGAACAAGGCTTAATGATGTCGTCCGGTCATTTTCGTTTCATAAATGTTGTCATAACATTTAAATTTCTGCTGAAGTAAGAATTAAGCAGTTTTTCCGAGTTAATTCGTTCCCCGTTATCTTTTTTTCGAGTTAACAACAAAGAATTTTGTTTCGATTCCATCTTCATGAAGGTTTAGTACTGTTACGTGGCGCAGGAATACCTGAATTCCGCATTGAGAAACAAACCAGAAGTTCTTCTTCAAAGGTTAAATATTGTGTGGCAAACATGATACGAATGGAGGAATATGTAGGAAAATCGAGACGAAGATGGTTTTTCGAAGACAGACCGCAATTTTCCGTTAACAGAGTAATGGAGGAGTCGCGAACTTTACAAACTCATAAAAGGGACTTTGCTCTATTACCTCCCGGAATCAAACATTTCAAAAAGCCGGGTAAGAAGTTTTGAAAAGCTTCGCATGTAACTACATTTGTAGGAAGCAGCAGCATTTGGAACACAGGTTGGTACCGCTGAAAGAAATCCCGCTCCTCAGTTTCTTCCTTGCTCCTCAAAAAATTAGGATTCCATCGTAATAAGATTGTAGACTTATATCTTATAGGCAAAGACCTGTAGATTCTATCGATCTTTATTTCAATTAATTATGTTCGCTAAGATTCCCAACGGTTTACTGCTTCACCACGGCTGGGAAGTTTTTCTGGGTGTTGGGCTGCGATGTACAGCGAGAAGATTCATCATCCCAGCTGGGTCTCCTAATTTGGAAGAGAGTCCGGTGTTTCCATCAGGAAGCTTAGCTAAGAGTAAACGAATACCATGATCCACCACCGTCCTTCTAGCAAACTATCCGTATGGTGGCAAATTTCCCTCTGATCCACAAAAGCTGCGACTGCAAGTGATGGTCACGACCTGGGGCAGACTTTGGCCATGCTGACCTCGGGACTCCAGGGAACTGCAATAGCTAGAGCAGAAAAATTCCGTAAAAGTAGAAATTGTACTGGAGCCCGCACAACCAGCGAAGATGGGCTATCCGATTGTCCAAGTGAGCATGTTCACCAAGAACTGAGTAATGTTGGTTTGAAGCTGAAATTGGCCATTATTTTTTGCATAGAATGGTTTCAAGAAAATTTAGAACGCATAGCATTGAGGTCCGTACGTCGACGCTAATGTGTTAAACTAAAAAATGTTGCTGATCCAGAAAATCTCTACCCAGTTTTCAACGTTCTCTTCATGCTTTGCGCTTATCGGGCAGAATTAAGTGTGAACGGATCCGATTTCAGTGTACATACAACCTACAAGTGAGAAATGAAACACAATGAAGAAAACACCTAGGCGATTGGTGTCGAAGTGTAACTGTTCGATAGAAAACTAGTTGAGAGACAGGCGAAGCGAGGGACCCACTTGGTGTGGTGGTGAACGCGTTAACTCTCGGAAAAGGTAATAGCACGTTCCGTTACCCGCTAAAGACACCTGCGGTCCGGAGTTTTGCAAACAGCATCGTTGTGGTTGTATATCGCATAATACCCTGCCGTGAAAAATTGTGGTAGGCAGCAAATAAAAAGTAAAACATTGTAGTTATCCATTTTTCTTCACAAAGAGATTCTGCTACTAACAAACTCGTAGGCGCTAATACTGGTACCAATATCGAACTTCTATGATCTCCAATAGAATCCATGAAAATGGCCAACGTTTTTGATCAAGTCTTTGTATTCGTGCAAAGGAATTCCTGCATGAAATCTCTAGGTGATCGTGTCGGACTTCTCAGAAGCCGACTGTTCGTTCTGGGGTTCCGTGGCCTCTACGGAATTCGTTGAGATGGTTCCTCGTGATGAACACCTGACAGAACACGACAGTCATCCGCACTCTGACCGTCGTCGGTAGATCATTAACCTCCGAGTCACGCGACAATCACGGGCACGGTGGCGGCTGCGGCGGCGGCCCCCCGGTTCATCGATCCCTCTTGTGCCCTGCTTCTCTCATCGACCTCGTCACCTCACCGGCAGCTCTGATACCGCTTACCGATAATTTCATCCTCATCCGTTCTCTCCTTCATTCTGTCTCCTCTCCTACCATCTCTTCTTTTCGTTGTTCATTGTAAATTTTCTAAATCCTTGTAAAAATCCACAGCTTCAATTTGATGAGTTGTTTGATGGTTTGAGTTCGTCGATGCTATCGAATTTCATCAACAAGGCCGTAAAGCTTCTTGTTTCCAGCCCCTTTTTTTCTAGAGGTAGTCTTTGTTCTCCAAGTTTTCTTCCTTAGTGGAAGGTAAGAAGTTTGAGAAAGAATTGGCTTATTCACTGATGAGTTTCCAGTTCTGCCGCTTGTCCAGCCACCCACTCACCCTACCCCCTAACTTTGTTGAGACGTTGATTGTTGCTCTAGGAAACTACGTGTATCTTTTAAATATTAAATACTTGTGTCTTTGTTTTCTTTACAGTCACCGTTGAACTCTAGAATTGATTTCGACAACTGTGCTTTCCTCGAATTTCTTCCCGGACTTGTGATTCTTCCAGTTCTCCATTCCTGGCTGGGTGGTTTTCTCTCTACATAGAATATTTTTGACCGTTTTCTACACTCAAAGCTTCTTTCAGAAGCAAACTACTCCTGTTTCATGTAGATTTTTCACTGTAGTTGAGTTAGTGCCGAGGTTAATTTAGTGGTTTTCGATTAATGTAGGAAATTTTGAACCATCTTCGACTACGTGTGTATCGATTTTTGGGCCTGACTTTTTCTCTGAGGCCAGCCGATCGATAACGATACCTGGCATGGTGGCGTTGTTGATGTGGATTGTCGTCATGTGTCATTTCGTCGTTCGTTCTAAATTAATCATTGGGAATGTCCTCATTACTCTTATTGCTTTCTTACTCTTACTTTCTAGTTAGGTTCTCTTTTGATCATGTAGAATCATTCTATGATCATTTCAGTTCTTCCGTGAATCGGTCTGACCACATATCGCTCATTGTCTTCTAAGCGATTACCGTTGTTAGTTGTGGAAGAAGCCATTTGCTGTTGATCACCTTATCTTCAGTAGGCGAACATAAGATGTTCCAGACGAACGTCTAATGGGTTACCTTTAACACTTGTTAGCATTTTTTCTAAAAGAAAACTCGGTGAAGATGGAAGGAACTGGGACAAATTTTCAACAGAGATGGAGTTCTGACCTGTTCATAGCAACTGTGAACGGCTTGTTTGCCACTGAATAGAGTAGGTAGAAAACATATCCATAAAATCGTCAGCGAATGAACGAGCCATTACTCCACTCCGTTGCTACCTTCATTTTAACTGAGTTGTTAAGTTGCTACTTTTAAATATTGACCGTTTCAACTATTCTCATGTCTACTATAGTGCTGGGATTTTTGCAAAACTGTTACACCAGACCAGATTCGAACCTACGATTACCTTATTAGGGTCATACATGTTACTCCACTGCACCACGAAGGTCCTCGTTTTGCCTTCCTGTCATCCACTTTTCTACCTAACGGTACCATCAGCAGTTACCTGTCAATGGGCATGATCTGAGGAGCACATATCGACATTAAACCTGGTTCAGCTGAGGCTATTGTCGAAGTCACAAAGTTCACTTTTTATTTACTGCCTGTTATTATTTTCTCGGGATGGTATGATGTGAAATCTTGTGTTCTCATGTTAGTTCTGGAGTTGTAGTTCTCCATTTGAAATCATCAAAAGAAGTTCTATTGTGTACTATTGATTTTAGATCAGTATAAATAGGAAGTGGCCATAGAACAATCCAAGTTGTACTTATCAGATGATTCGCACTGATTCATGCAGATGAATGAATGCCATCGTACCACATCCGAGGTGATTCGGGTGTCTTCGTTTACTGGAAGCTGTGAATGCGAGTTTTTGTTGTTTCCTATCGTCTATCGGCAACTGTCACTCTGTGAGTATTTCTCTGTAATCGGGGCGAATTGTACTACAGCCAAAAAATTTACCGATTCAGTCGAAATTGCCAGTGTTCGGAGATAATTCAGTTAACGACGTCTCCTTTCGGTCACGTGAAATGAAAGTACAGTGTCAGACAACACCAGTCCAGCATGAGTTGCGTCATTTGTGCAAGAAGTTAGGCAAGTGTCGTATTGATGTCATATCTTCATTGCGTCGTGCCATCTGAATGAACTTCCTTGACAGAAACATGATCACGAAGGAAAATGTCGGATTTAAAAGGAGCGCCAAGTTCACTAAAAGTGCAAGTGAGTTTTGCGCCGAAGCGGAATGTCATTGGCGGGAAACGTGGTAGGAATACTTCCCCAATTTCGTGGAGTATTCGAATGACTAATAAATTAAATGGATATTCCTACAAGGAGAAGGGAAATATTATATAAGAAGATAAAGATAACGTCTGTGAGGAAAACGTGGATCGATGTCACGAAAAGACGTTGTTTAGATGCGATTTCAAACACTTTTATCGTTTTGATTAATAAGTTTGCACAAATTTGTTGTAAAACCTTTTTGTTGCCACACTCTGGTGGCATCGTCTTCTTGAGACCTGTGGTGATTCAGTTCCATGACAGCTTTCTCTTCTGAGGTGAAAGATTCATGTTTGCTATCACCGTCATCGTTTATGAGTCTGCCTCATTTTGTCTGCGGATATATGTTCTTCAAATGACATCCCTAAATTTGACATGGCATGCTGCTTTCTCTGTTTCCCAGGGATGTTTTGCTGCGGTGTATTGTGTGGTCGGGTCCATCCCTAACTAATATGGGTGCTTTTGCATCGAGAAGTAGATGCATGATAAACAGTTCACAAAAAGAACGATAAAGAGAACTAGTCCCGGGAGAGAATGAAAGAGATGGAGCGGTATATGGTCGCTTTTTTAGCTAATAAACACTACAATGTTGAAAAAAGATTTGTGAGGTTTCGCGGGGATTCATTAAAGGTGTGTTTCGTCGGAGATTACCGCTGATCAAGGCTTTCCTTCATCTGAGTGGTGTAAGCCGATTTGTTGTAAGGGTATGTCCTTCGATAATATTGACTTATACGAGGTGAAATCTGAAACAAGAATATGTGTGCTAGTTTGGAGCGGACGCTTTGGGATCGGCTAAGCTAAATTCGGTTGAAAAATGAAGGAACCAATGTGTGAGATCTTTACCCTCAATATGTGAGCCTCAATGTCGTAGGGTGAACTGCTGACGGAATTGAAGAGGATTTAATGTGTCCTCATAAGTACGACTATTATGAGAATGAAGAAGACTATTCAGATGTCTTCAACTGAAAAGGAACGAATCATTTAGTATTTTTAGAGACTATTCTAGCCTCTAGTTAGTTAGATTCATAAAATTTCCATCTAAAGCTACAATCGGAAATCTAATCGAAAAACACGTTATGAATTTCATACATACATTTTAATTTAGATTGACACCGGTTATCGAAACGATGAACGACCAGAAGGTTTTTGCTTAGTAACCATGGTTTTTATAGGACTCAAAAGCTTCATAGCTGGAGCTTTTCTGCTATAGAATCTCGCATTTTCACAAGAACATCGTCATAGATGTAAACAAGGGCGTTCGATGGGGAGGCACATCGTTGCTTCTCAACATGTGTATATATATGTATATATACATATATATGTATATGTGTATATATATGTATATATGTGTGTATATATATATGTATTTATATCCATACTTGAACGACCCGTCCTCACTGGTTGTGTGGGCCCTAACATAATCTTCATTTTTCGGCGATGTGTTGAATAAGTCATTGTGATTCTTTGGAATCCAGAGGTCAGCCTGGCCAAAGTTTGTCCCTATATGTGCATTTATGTATTTATTTATTTATATATGCATATAATGTGAAATTACGTATGTAAATATCTGTTATGATCACTAGACCAATTTTCACCGAAGGAGCCTTTATTTCATGTCACTGTTTCGTCTGGGAACATTACTGACTGATGAGTCTTGGAAACATGACCGCGGTAGCTTATCTAATGACGATAAGCGTCCGTCATTGAATGCTTTTTTTCTTTGTTTGATACAGAACCAATTTCTGACTAGTGCTTTTCTATCTTTATCAAATTTTTAGTTCCGAATCTGTGTGTAAACAGGGTCTCACAAGATTTGTTGTGGGGTTTTAGCTCAGAAGCTTTTGCATAAATAAGTTTCCGATGGTGGACTTGTTTTCGCAAATTTTTCCGAAGTAGTTTTGCGGTCTTTTTGTCTGGACTATGGATTTGCCGAGAAAGCAATTTGATTGATGGACGAATTTCACGTGACTTATTCAGTTATTTCGACATTGACGTATGGAAGTGAGTCATGAGCGAGGCAGAAGGGAACGGTTGAAGTGCAGTTTTTGTAAGCCTCTGCCTTTGCGAAGAAGAAGAGAGATGAGTTTGCCCACCATGATGTACTAAAATATGACTGGCAAGGGAAATGGCGAAACCGGGGATTTTGAAATGCGTGCGATTTTTCGACATTTTGTCAGAATCTCATATTCACCGTCTTGCAAAATGGATAAGAAATCCGTCTTGGAAAGTGGATGAGGAATAAGTCTTTTGGCTTTTATTAATCTATAAGGGACTCGTCGTATGTCGAGTATAGGTGTCGAAGAGATGATTGAATGCATATTTGATCTATATAGTGGCTTACTTATTTAAAAAGCCTTTCTTTCTATCCTCCCAAAGAAGTCTGCGGCCAATTTGATGATCCCAGAGAGATGGAGAGCGTGGTTGTACACGCAGTGTCGAACAACGGGTCCTGTGTGTATTGGAGTCCACCTTCAGCCACCTCGTTACACGAATTCTTCATCTTTCAAGAACACTTAATCACACTGTTTTTCCTTTTTTACCAAAGATTTTTAACTTCCAATGGATAAAATCGAATATTGATAGTTTGATTGAGTTCGGAAACTTATGATGACCCATGTCGAATGCCGTCATGGAAGTGTTCATCCTAAAAAAGGTCGCGTGCCGAATCACCATCGTTGTGTTACAGTGAATAGTTTGATTCAACGACTTGTTTATCCTTCGTTAAGTTCAGCTATGACTTTGACTTTGCAAGAGTTTTTTCATGTAAAGTCGTGTCATGGGCTTCTTACAACATGTCTTTACCGGTTGTTTCATCGCCCATTCGCATGTATTGTTGAAAATTTGTTAAGTAGTTTCAAGTAGTTTCATCTTTCAGCTCTGCTCTACGTTTCCTCAGAATCCTCTTTAGCGACCAAAAATGATGTGATGATGCTTATGATATTTTCTGGGAATTAAGAAGAAAAGCTAACTGACTGAGTCTCCCCAAGACCGATTCGGTGACGAACCGATGACGTCATTATGTTTCCGTCACGTTCGACGCGGCTTCTCCGCCATCAACTCGTTCGTGTTATTCCCATGTGAAAACCTGCCTGGTCACGCGACATTTGGCTTCCATGAAAAAAAGTAAAGATTCAGATTTATCGATTTATTATTGCGTCGACCAAAAATTAATGCAGCCTTGACTGATGTTTGTTGTGTTGTTTTCAAACTTTGATGCTTTCTCTGTAAATGAAGTCCGATTGAGTTTTACTTCGTTTAGCTATTGATTATTACTTTTTTCAACTTCTATTCATTTATTTACATTTCGTGCCACCCAATACTACATATTGGGCGGATCCAATTCTTTCATTCGCTTTGCTGTCATTCATCCATCATCCACGAGAAGAACATGCATTTGTTCGGCTTGCACTTGAAGACTTTACCTTTTTTGTGAATATCGTTGAATGCTGGTCAAGCTGATTCTTCCTGGAATGCCGGCATAAACATATCGAACGTTCGCAAATCCTCACTACGTAACCAGCCGTTGTGGATCAACGGTGGCGCTTCCTTTACAAGTTTGAACCAGTTTTCCGACTTCGGGTGCATTGGGGTATGGCTGACTTCGGATGTGCCCAAGTCGGCGTTCATGCTCCTACATTAATGCTCGACACGTCATCCATGGCCACAGGGGTTCCCGCGCTCCGATTATAATTCTTCGGCTGCGGACACTACAAACTTAGTAGCTTTCTGTTAAAGCAGATTTTTATCCCATTAGTTTTTTTATTTATATTAGATACTGTGTTCATACGGTCGTCAACCTCTATCTTGATGTGTTTTCATTTGGAGCACACCGCATTGAATCGCTGTAAAGTTTATTGCTGTAAAGTTTTGAATGATTCTGTAAGTACACAGCTGTCGTCACACCGCGGATAACAAAGCTTTCGATTAACGTGTTTTTGTTTTCGTATCGCAATGAATGAATAGCTCGAGTTTGAACAAAATGAGGGTCCTATGGAGAACTTCCTTACTGTGGGTTCAGCTGCGGCATTGACATATTTTTTTGTGTTGGAAATAACGTTGAAGGAGCGAATCGACGACTAAAACGAAAGAATTGAATCATGGGAAAGTGTAGTGGAAATCTGAGCTATTGTGACCGCGCGCTTGACTGACCGAAATGGCACTTCTGTGTTCTTTGATGTGCATATTTATGTTCAGTCCTGAAGTTCATTTTGTTGTTTTGACCTTTTTGTTGTACTCTGGCTTTCATTTTCCCTCCGCCAGATTCTCCCTTAAACCAGTTTGATACGCATTGTTATGTTTACTTGGTTTTTGTGATCTTTTTATCCTAAAATTATCGCTGCCCTTTGTTCCTCTCTCTTTGGTTGTTCGTCTTTCCTTTTGTTCACAAAAACAACTGTTAAGTTAGCAATAGTTAAGATGTACGCTAATGTTAGGGACTCCCCTTGTATGTACCTTGTTTCATTGGTAATCTAACACGAGGTTGTTACCGAATATTTATTTGCCCAACGTTTCGACGTTTTCGTCTTCAGAAACAACGATCCGACCGAGTCAACATCCAGAGTTCTTCGTACTCTCGATATGGTGTCTTCATTGTCGTATCGATTCGGACCTTCCTCACTGTATCATTTGGTCGAATGAGGCAACCTCACCGACAGCGTTCTTTCATACAGGACGGTTGTTGTTGACATGATTGTTCGGTGATTACTTGTTTTTTTCCGAACAATCCATCTTTTATATGCCGGTATCATTATCACATTGCACACCGCATCATGGTATCATTGTAAACCGACTTTCATTAGGCCTCGGTGTAACCTCCAACTGTAACAACCCCTCTCATATTTCTTTATTTGTTCCTATTTTATTATCGTTTCATTTTCTAACATGTCAATTGTGGTCACTTAATATCGTCACATTCATTTTTTTTCTCGAAAATAGGAAGCCTGATAGTTCAGTGCATTTCAGTTATGGTGACGATTAAAATAGAAGCTGATTGGCCCAGGAAAGTGCATTATGGTAGTGAAGAAATTTTTTCTCCCATTTTTTTTTCGGTGATGAAAAACCATTGTTTTGTTTCTGTTTTCTCAGTCTGCATATCTCTTCTTTTCCATGTGAATGTCACCTACTGCTCGTTTTTCATCTAAGGAGTGTTCGAGATGCTCCAGAAAAAGATGCAAGTCATCCTGGAATGCTCGTATTTCTTTTTTGTTATTTTACAATCTTGTTTCCTGTTCGGTTTTATGGTTGTGTTGTCCTTCTTTCGGCTTTGTAAATCATCCTTGATTTTAGTTCGAGTCGTTTTTGGATTCATGTCTCATATCAAAAATGTTTTCAATTGAGAGTCGTCTTCACTGTTTGATTTCATGAGTGTTGAGCTGTCAGATTTTCTTCGGTAGTCGAATCCGCGAAAATGTTGAATTATCAGTTCCAGGTCCTTCCCTCACTCATTTTTGTTTTGCTTTTGGCTTCCGCAGTGCAGTTGTTGGTGAGTTGTTAAGTTTACAGCAGGTGCTTTTGTACCCACCAAACGTAGATAAAAAACTTATGTCTAGACTCAAGCCATCATGACAGTCGGTTAGATTGTCGCAGTTGTCATACATCTGATGTCCTCCCGACCCTCATTATCGTCGTGTCGTCATCTCATCGCGTCTTCACTGTTCTCATTGTCGTCTTTGTCGTCTTTGTCGTCATCTTTCGGCGTTCTTCCGATCCTCAGTATCGTCGTGATCATTACTTCATCGTGTCTTACCGATCTTCATTGACGTTGTCGTCATCTAATCGTCGCAAGCCGCTGTTTCTCGCCTAAAATAGCGACAAGTCGGCCGCGCTCTCTCACTTCAGCCACGTGCCGTCTGATGTCTATCTCAATCAGCCTTACGGCCTTTCCTCGTGATTCCCTCGCACTCTGACGAGTATTAGAAAAATTGTATGGGTTTGATGTCAAAAATCATTGCATGTCTTCTAAGAGTCCATACAATCATCGTTGTGGAAGTTGATTTTAAAAAGGTTAGGCTAGGCCATCGCGAGTCATTGTATGATCGAAATGTTAACCTATAACGATGATTAACGAAGCCGAATGCTGTTGCTTTATTTCCTGAATTTAAAATTAGTGCTCTCTTGCGAATGCTCCTTTAGCGAATTACTGGTCTCAAATTTGTGCGGTTTACGGTTTTTCTAAAGATGGAGATAACGCAGTGGTTATAGATGCTGTCGATCAGGAAACAAGGGTGCTAGTTCGATTTTCGCCTTAAGGCCATCCTCCAATCCACCTGGGAACGTCTTAACTTGTCTTTCTTCAAGATTGCAAAAAGAATTGACTCTATCGGCATTCTAAGACATCCTCAAACAGCCAAATGTCCAAAAACTTTCGTGGATGATGGATGCGAGGAAAACAAATCGAACGCAAGAAGTGTTGGGATCTACGTAGTAGATTTGATGACGGCTCATGTAAAGTAAGGGCCGTTTATTTATTTATAAATAACAAGTAAACCGTTATTTAGTATGTTTTCATACACTTTCCTATTAGTTTCTTGTTCTAAGCGTTCTAAACATATTGTTTATGTCTTACTCTTTCTAAAGAGTTTGCCTTTGTATTATTCACGCTCTCGATTTTCTTATAGAACTACCGCTCGAATCGCTCAAGGGAAAAGCAGTTGCGCAACGTTTTAATCATCGTAAATGGTGTTAACAGTTGATTATTTCCTTACCGTAAAATTCTGAAGTAGGCAAGTTTCTTTTGCTGATATGTGAACACATAAATGGTAGTTCTACCAAATACTTGGATGGTTTTTATGCTAATCCATACTCATTCTTTCCACTAGCGACGAAAATTCGGCGAAAATTCGAGTATTTTGATGTCGAGAACTTGGATATATCGTTGTACAAATAGCTAAACTTTGAGGATGTTTTCATTTCAGAAAGGAAAAGGAGGTGCTCTTAAAAGTACTTGCCAGAACTTGGAAATGTTTTTTGTTTTTTTTTTGTTTTTTTTTTTGAAATGTTTAAAAATGTTAAAATGACACACCTTCCAACCGTTCACAGCTTAATCGTGGCTGGTAGGTGTTCTCCGGTATAGAGCTGCGATGTAGAGCAGAGGATTCATCCACCCAGCAGTACCTTCAAAGCTGAGAAGGAGTCTGGTGTTTCCATCAGGAAGCTCAACTAAGAATATACCAATAGAATCTACCGCCGCCTTGGTATCAAATTAGTCGCATGGTGGCAAATTTCCCTCTGATCCACAAGGGATGTGGCTGCCTGTAGTGGTGATGACCTGTGGCAAGCTTTGGCTAGGCTGAGCTCGGGCTTTCAAGAAACCACAATGGCTAGACCAGCAAAATTCCGAAAAAATGGAAATTATGCTAGGGCCCGCATAAACTGTGAAGTCGGGCCATCCAAGTAAGTATGCAAGTAAAATGACGCAGGTCCTTTTTATCAGCTATGATTACACGTTATCATAAAAGTGTTCTTGTTTAACAACCTGATTCAACTGCTATGAATCTTCAGCACGGAAAGGGATTAGAGCTTCTGCTTAGTTGAGAACTCACATAGTGCATCCTTAGATTGCTGAATATAGAAGTAGAGGCGAGCCTAGGATAGCCATCTATTTATCCGAAGTAAATTCAGCAGATGAAAACTCATTATTTCTGTTACGACCGAATAACGTTGTGTTTGATGCATGTGAGCAATAGAGGACAAAGCGTTTAGTGTCCATTAGGAATGCACACCATCCATTGGTCTCCATCAAACATCTTGAGACATTACTTAATGAATATTTACCCATAAAGGGATTTTCAGTGACCTACCGATGGAATAAGTCAGTGTGTTTATCCTCCTAGATATTTTTTTTTACCGTTATAACGACTGCGGAGGTATGGAGGAATTGGTTTGCTCGGGGCAAAACATCGAACCAACGAGCAGTAGTCAAATACAAGGAACCTTTAATCACTACGCTACGCCTATTGATTTGCATGTATATGTTTGCGCAATCATATGGCTTAATCATAAGAGTAAATGCATACTGTGCTGCTGTCTACTCAAGTTGCTGAATAGTTTATAAGATTACATGTCTCAGGTGAAATGTACGATTCAGTAGACGTCCTTTCATCAAGTGTCTTTCATTGCTGTCCTCTATGAGACGATGTAGTTCATTTGTTTTCGAGTCTACTGGTAATATTGCGGTTCCACTTAGCGAGTATTCTTAGTTAAATTAGAGCTTATGAAGAATTCTGTTTACTTCAGAACGACATATTCGCATCAGTTCCGTATTCGAATCAAAGACACCAAAAAAGACTAAAGTTCATAATTCACTGTCTGGGAGCTAGGGAATGGGGGACTGTGGAATGAGCGAAGGTCTTTTAATGTCAGTCGGGAGATCAAGGCTCAATGATAAAGACATTAAGAAATGTATACACAGAGATATAAAAACAGAAATACGTAAAGAAATTGGACACCATGGCTGGAACCTTTGCTCTGATTCGTTTCTCATTGTTTTTTTTTAAAGAAAATAAATGGCGATCTACGAAGAATCTCATCATCTGACTGTTTGTTATCCTTTTTTACGAGCGCAAAAAAATCCTCTTGGCTTCTTAGCATCGTGCGCGTTTATGCAATCACTTTTTTAATGAAATAAGGATTAAAGAGGCGCCTTAGGTTCTTGTAACCTTTCATGTTTCTGCAACTGCGACTGCTACTAGCGGACTTTTCTATTCCAACGATTCCTTCTTTCGTACTGCTCGCGTTTTATGTCCTTCATCGTGTTCTTGTCTTTTCATCGCTTTTTCTCCAAAAAACAAAAACAACTTGTGACTGATTTACAGAGTTTTCCCGTAAAAATCAAGCAGACACTGGCGCCAAATAGTCGCCATACATTCGGGCCAATCGAGTCTTGGTGGTGCGCCAAAGGGTGCCAATCAGACAAGAGCACAACGCTGGACGCACCGGCGACGTTCAGTATGCGAATAGGTGGACCGTTTTTTCTTTATATCATTAATGATACTGAGATATGAGAGTGAAGCTCATAATCTAAGGTGAGCTTCGTACCCGCGATCACCGCTATCCGGGAGCTCACGTGTTATTTATTACCCCGACCGATGCGCTGGCTTTGGCTTTCCCTCAGCCGTGTGAACTCTATCGGTGCTAATAGCAATCACCCGTTAACGGGATTTTCTTTTTGTTGTTTTCTAGCGTTAAAGTCAACGTTAGCCAAAGTGGAAATGATTAAGAGAAATGTAATTTTGTGTTTTACATTGACAAACACATCCTTAGCGATAGAAAACAATAGTTAACATAGATAGATAACATAGATAGTTTAGCATAGATCACCAGAATTCGTGAACTGAAATTTTACCACAGGCCAAAACAACGAATAGAAATGACTCTGCGTTAAATGTCAGCGTCGGAAGCAGGTTTGATAGGACACTTGCCTATTTGATGAGTTGTCATCCTTTGCGATTAGTCACTGTTTCTGTATGATTTTATTATCTGTAATTCGATGTGTAGGAGGTACCGTAGAAAGCGAGAAATACAGTATTTTTGCAATGATATCATTTGGTTGTATCTCTCGTTGTCTTTTTATACATTAAACATAAGACTTTTTCTCGATAATCAGTGTTATTGAAACAATAAAACCACAATAACACTGAGATATTTAGGTATTTGCAGAACTCCTTACCGCAGGTGTCTATTGTGGTGAACGAACGCGCAATTACCCTTTACGGCGGCTAACGCATTCACCACCACACCATGCGGGTCATTCGTTTCGCTGTCTCTCAACTAGTTCTTTCTATCACCGCCATCAACAATCACCCGTCAGTGGGATTGATCAATGGAGCTCAATTCGGCAACGAACCCGTTTAAGCTGAGAGGCAGGCGAAACGAAGGACCCGCATAGTGTAGTGGTGAACGCGTTAGCGCCGCGGAAAGGGTAGTAGTGCGCCCGATTCCTATCGCGAACACCTGCGGCCTGGGTTTTGCAAATATCTCAGCACCGTTGTGGTTGTATCACATGTAATACCTTGCTATGGAAAATTGTAATAGGTAGTAAATAAAACAGTAGGCAGAGTAAATAAAATTCTGTTTTTGTTTAGGTGATTTGAAACGAGCTGTCGAAGATGTGATACTACGGCCGGATCAGAATACTCTCAACGAGCTCGATAAGCGTGACACTATCGCTGCTCTCGACTTGTGTCAGGTATTTGCGGATGTTTCGATTTTGGAAGCAACGGTGAATTTCAAAAATTAGAATGACCGGCTCCCAATCATTTTTTTTTATTAACATCCAAGTGATGTTTTCTTCTTGCAATTTGTCTGATGAGCTGATATTAGGTCCTCCTTTTCAATAACTAACGTTTCGGCAAATTCATCATCATCAGAGCCCTTTCTGGTTTCGAATCAATTGAAACCTCTAGATCGCTGTTCATTTAGGATGATGGATAGCATGTGGAGTTCATAGAAACCAATAAGGAGGACGATAACGTCTAATATTCATTTTAGATGTCGCGCGTATCTCACATTGAATAATTTCTACTGAATGATCTACATAATTACACGAACCTACTGCGAATGATAGCCAAATAACGGCAACTGGATATGTGACTGTTTCGAAACGAATTTATTGTCCATTAGGTTGAGCCTAACGGACAGGGAAGGGGTTCGATTTGTTTCATTCAGAAACGAGCCTATGACCTGACGCACGAAGACGCGCCCTTATTGTACTGAGATATATAATTTAGTTTTTTCTAATTTAATACACTTGCAGCTATCCAATAAAAGAGTAATCAATAAAGAAGTGAATGGATTGAATGAGATAAGCGGTTAAAGTGTAAAGAACAGCTGATAAAAGAAAAATCTTATCGCATTGGTTTTTTTTTTTACCAATACAAAACGTCGAATCAATGCGCATTCTTGTGAATAGTTCGTTGCGAAATGTACTAGAATTCTAGTTTGCCCTCTAATAGTCGATCTCATTTCGATAAGAATAAAACTGCTCAGTTCTTTCCTTTGTGATGAATAGTCATTAACGACCACGATTGCCAGTTTCCCTATATTAGATCAATTTCGTGTACCAGATGCTAAAGAACTGTCAGATTCAGCTTATTTTTACAAAGTCGGTTAGGTTTCTGTTATTTTATAGATTTCTAAGAGTACTGAGCATACGTAGATTATTGCAGCCGGAGCCATCGCCACCACTACCAACTTGCGCTCCATCGGCGGCTTCGATGAACGCCTGTTCGTGTTCGAGCGAGACTGTGCCAGTGGACATGCCCAGGCCACCACCGCCGCTCTGCACGAGTACTAGTCTTGACACCATTGTGAGCTCGAATCTCAAGTCGTAAATCTTATAAATAATCGCATAGCTGTAATATGTTCACAATCGCGCTGTTCATTTCCGATATATTATTGTCAAACTTTACACAGTTTTCCGGTTAATCGTGTTAGTGGTATCTCTGAATGTCAAATTACGATGAAAAAGAAGTGGATCTATCATCACTTAATGAGAGGGAAATAATATTTCCATGACACTGACCTAGTACCATCTTTCTGCCCTATATCTAATCACTGCCTCTATACGTTGACTGGATTTCTGTAAAAGCTATGAAACAACTATGAAATTACCATCATTACCTAAGAGGTAAAAGGGAAATAGTGATGGTAACGTCTGCCACATCTTTTGCCAAACAAGACTAAAAGGTGTGGAATTGCGGTCAAAGACCAAAATGCAAAATAATGCGCAGCACACATCAGCTCCCAAGTGTCATCGGATGTATCATAGTGTGTGCAATCGTTTATCAAGGTGGTAATCGAAAGTACAAAAAAGGCTCTCAGCGTTAATCCTTGAGGGATGCGCCCTACGTTCGACTTCACTAAACATCGTTTGGATCGACTTCACTAAACATCGTTTGGAGGAGATTGGATGCATATCTGGCCTTTACACTGGCTCGCAGTCACCTAGCGATGTATCGAGACAGTGCAGCCATCCTTCCAGACGAGTCTAGTACCAATTTGCCGACCCCGGAGAGATGGAATCGATCCCATGTGTATTGTGCGGCACCTCCGGCCACTGCGCCACACGCGCCCATATCGGGGGTATTAACGGCAACCAAGGCTTTTCTATGGTTAATGGAGCAAACACAACCACTGACCCAATTTGCCTATTCGTCGCTTTACTTAACCGTGATTTTCGCGAAATAGTAGTTAGTGAACCATGTGATCCATCACAACCGGTGACGGACAACTCCTACACAAAGTTTGATTATATTAGATTGATGTTAAGAAAAAAAATTTCTGTCGGCTTTCTGCGATAACGCTAACATTCGCTTCCACATTAACGCTGCATATAGGAAAAGGACGATATGGAACAATAGGAGAGTCTAGAAACGAAAATCCGATGTGCTTTAGGCTTAATTTTATGCACTTTTCCCACGGTATGCTCACTGACTGGAAGCCGTTGTAGCTATTGGAATGTATAGGAAAAAATAAATAAAGTTTTTAAACAGGTTTTCTGATTTTCTGTGAAAGTCGGATTTTTTTTTTTGCCAATTTGGTCTCCCCAGGTCAATCCCGCTAATGGGTGATTGCTGATGACAAAAGATCGATAGAACTAGCTTAGCGACAGGCGAAACGAAGGACCCGCATGGTGTGGTGATGGACGCGTTACTCCCCGGAGAGGACTATAGCGCGTTCGTTCTCTACCGCAGACACCTGTGGTCCGGAGTTTTGCGGATATCTCAGCATCATTAAAGTTATATTTCGCACTATATAAGCTGCCATTAAAAAGAGTAGGCAGTAAATAATAAGTTAGAATTGTAAAGCGAATTACTTTGAACTTGATAGCCATTCCATAAATGTGAAGAGGAAAAAAGCAGATACAAGTTTAAAAGGTAGTTATTTGAAACAACTACTGCTTTTTAGGTCAGTACAGTATCCAGGAGACGACAACTCCACAATCCGGTTCGACATCGGCGCCACTGAACTTCGATCCTTATTTGTCCTACCGAGAGACCAGAGAAGACGAGGAAATGGAGTGTGACTGATGGATGCTATCATTCTTAAATTTGACCAGCGAAAACTGTTAGAATCAACTCCATTATCTCTAAAATGGAACTGATAAAGATCACTTAATGTTTAGAGCGAAATCTACACAAAATGGTTTCTAATATGTGAAAATAGGAGGGAATTTGTTTAAATACGTTGCAAATTTGTACTTGGAGCAAGTAATGTCTTTGTCTAAACTATCCATAGTTTCGATTTCAAATCAGGAAATGTGGTTGGGAGTTTAGCTTATTTCTTAAACTTTCTTAAATCTCACAAAGTTAGTAGGCATTCAGTTAATAGCGAAAGTTACCTTCGTTAACTACGATCTAATAGAGTAAATAGCTCATGTAGCATCCCTCAGGGATTAATGAACACCGAAAGCTTTATGCTTTATCCATAATATTCAGAATTCCATTCTAGCGTTTGGATTTCATAAGGCTACTATCGATTTTTTCCTTGACTTTCAGGTAATTCACAGCGATCTTACTGTACGCGATTCACGATACCGATTATACGGGCAACAAACATGAATAAAATGGCTACGTACGGTATATGTTAGATCATCCGATTCGAATTTGTTTTAATTGGCCGCTCTTGCTTTAAATGTAGAAATTCTGTTAGGAAATTTTATAGAAAGGATGGGAGAGAAGGGAAAGAATATCAGAAGCGTTTTCTTCATCGTTGTTGTCTTTGTAGTGCGCTTCGTTTTCCTGCTTTTTTTTTGGATTCGATCAGACCCCGACTAACTCGGTCCTACCGGCTCGAAAACCTTCCCGTAACGATTTCTGTCTTCTCAATAATTTCCAGCGTTTCTCCTTAATAATTTCTCCTTATTACATCCTGTGCTGATCGATCAGATTTTGAATGCCTTTCTCTACCGCTATTACAGCCCAGTATTTTCTAGAACTTTTTCATATAACTTTCTCTTTTTGTAATTGTTCGTTTAGTGTTTTTATGTGTGCCGATAAACTGATAGTGTGTGTCATCAGCCTTCACTATGACTTTGTTCACATCCGCGAGCATTCGTAAGCTGCCGCATCTCAGCTCGGCGGCTCATCTGCATCTTTGTGCTGTTTTTTAGTCGCTTTTTATATTTCTCGTTATTTCTCGGTCTGCTCCTTTTTCCTCATCTTGAAATGAGTGCTCTAGGTCTTAGCCTTGCTCTTGCTGATTGAGAGTAATTTAGACAGAGAGGGAAAGAGGAGGGAAAGAAAAATTCTATAAATGATCTTAGCTTGTATGTGTAAGATAAACACCGGTCACTCCCACAAGTATTTTCTCTTTATTTTCGTTGTTTGTCGTTTTACTTTTCATTATTATTTTTTATTATTCCGGTTTAGTTTTCGATTTCGCGGCATCTACAAATGCATTTCTAGTCATTTCTTGTGAATCATTTTTCATACCCTTGCCGTTTCACTCTCAATAAATTCTTTTGGTTATATGACTTTGCATGTATCGTTGAGGCAAAAAGGGTAGACAAACATTCCAGTCTTTTCTCCTGGAAGATGCAAAGGATAAAGGATAAAGCTCTCGGCGTTGATCAATCCCTAAGGGATGCGCCATGCATTCGACTTCATTAAGTATCGTTGAATGCATATCTGGCCTTTACGATGACTTGCAGTAACCTACTGATGTATCGACTTAGTGCCCCTATCCTCCCAGACAAGTCTGGTACCAGTTTGCCGACCTCGGGGAGATGGAAGGCTTGGTGAGCCATTGGCGGTGGGATCGATTCCACGTGTGTGTCGCAGTGGCGCCTCCAACCACTGCGCCACACGAGCCCTTTTTCTGGAAGGTGTAAGTGAACTAAAATGGGGGAGGTGGAATGAGGTGTTCAGCCTCAGCTTACCTAGGTTCTTGACGATTTGAGCTTTCTAGATCAATCATGTTGATGGTGGTTCCTGACGGCACTGATCAATGGAAAACTAGCTCAGAGACAGGCGAAATGATGGACCCGCATGGTGTGGTGGTGAACGCGTTAGCCGCTTGAAAAGAGTAATATCGGAGGAAAATTGTGGTTGTAAAGTGAGATACTTGATTACCATAGAGGTTTTGTCACGAAGTTGCCTCTTCCGGGAACTAATATTTGTTAGGATTTGGACAGCTTCAGAAAGAAATTTCAATCAACACAGGCTGCTTCAGTTAGTTGATCCCACATTGATTAGGATTTATCGGTTTAAAAGAGGCGAACTTTAACATGATGAGTCAATTAAAGGTTTTTAGATATATGGTTTGTGTGCAGTAGGTGAACTGGAGTCTTGCAATCGAAGACAAACACCTCATAAGAGAACAGATTTCAGCCATGTATGTAGCGTTGGGTGCGCGTGTGGCGCAGTGGTTGGAGGCGCCACTGCGGCGCGCACGTGAAAATGCGCCCATGGCCCACCAAGCCTTCCATCCCTCCGGGGTCGGCAAATTGGTACCAGACTTGTCTGGGAGGATAGCAGCACTGGCTCGATACATCGGCCGGCCACCGCGAGTCATTGTAAAGGCCAGATATGCATTCAATCACCTCCAACGATGCTTAATGAAGTCGAATGCATGGCGCATCCCTCAGGGATTGATCAACGCCGAGAGCTTTATCCTTTATCCTTTATGTAGCGTTGACTGCTTCCAGATAACTAAAGAAAGCAGACGCCTCGAAACGAATAATTGTGCTTCATCAACCTCGTGTTTGCTAATGGTTGTGGAAAGTAGATAGCTTTTTTTTCTATTTGGTTACTACCAGATGAATGGCGAGCTGTTTCCAATCTACCAATCATGGTATACCTCAGTTGTAGTAATGGTTCTTTGTGGAACAGCATCGTAGTGTTCAGTGTAAAATACCGATATACTCTACCGATGCAACCAAGATGCCGTTTCACATGGGGCAGAGCGTCGTGCGTAAAATTCAGCAAAGGTAGAGTGCAGCCGATGGATATTGAAATGAAGTAGCCATCGGTGATCGGCGATGTGTGGCATCCATGCTAGTCGCTTTTCCGTTTTATTTTGTTATTCCGTCGGACTGGCAAGAGCTGTTTCCACAATAATTCTTTGTCATTCTCAGATAACCGATTTTTCACATGAGCAGGGAAGCAGGAGTCGCCTTGTCAACATAGTGGCCCTGTCCAAAGTTACAGAAGGCTGAACCGCCAAGATGGTCTTGATGAACTCTTCACAATTTGTTCAAAAGAAATCAAAAAGCGGAAAGCAAGTATTATTCTTTGAGATTGGCTAAAAGGGCTTTACTCTCAATCTAAGACATAGACAGACTATTACATCTGTGGCTGCAGGGGGGGCTAACAATCAGAGATGAAATTTAGAAGATTGCAAGATATTGTGGGCATAATAGACGACATTGGTTGCAGGGCATAATAAATCCTACTTCTAGTTTTGATTTATGAGGGACTAATATTTTTAAAATTTTTCCTATACATTCCAATAGCTACAACGGCTTCCAGTCAGTGAAGCATACCGTGGGAAAAGTGCATAAAATTAAGCCTAAAGCAAACCGGGTTTTCGTTCCTAGATTCTCTCCTATTGTTCCATATCGTCCTTTTCCCATATGCAGCGTTAATGTGGAAGCGAATGTTAGCGTTATCGTAGAAACCCGAAGGAATTTTTTTTATTTACATCAATCTATTATCATCAAACTGTGTAGGAGTTGTCCGTCCCCGGTTATGATGGATCACATGGTTCACTAACTACTATTTCACGAAAATCACGGTTAAGTAAAGCGACGAATAGGCAAATAGGGTCAGTGGCTGTGTTTGCTATTAACCATAGAAAAGCCTTGGTTGCCGTTAATACCCCCGATATGGGCGCGTGTGGCGCAGTGGCCGGAGGTGCCGCACAATACACATGGGATCGATTCCATCTCTCCGGGGTCGGCAAATTGGTACTAGACTCGTCTGGAAGGATAGCTGCACTGGA
>MQTX01000202.1:1084551-1279658 GCA_009735665.1 Angiostrongylus cantonensis
CTATTCTTCAAGGCACCTCCGGTTTCAGGTTTTCGACTACGTTGGAAAACTTGTTTCTATATAAAAAACCTTGTGTGTCTGACAAACAGAATAAAATGCTGCAATGAATTTCCTTTCAATTTTACAACATGTCAGCTTTAGAGAAAAGGCGGTCTCAGACCAGCTTTGAATTCTTGCGACAAGCTCCAGCTGATCATTGGTCACACTCTAGTAGATTTAAAGTAGATTTTAATTCGATGCGTGACCGATTTTTCTCATTTGTCGAGAGCGTGTGTCCAAGGACTTCAAATATATGCGAAAGATTATCTTTCGCAGTATCACTATTACCAGAGTGGAGTTCGTTTAGCCTAGAGAACTGAGGTTGCCTGGCTTTCACATCGCCGTTAATTTTATTGCAAGTCGTGGGCTAACCAATCCCTCAATTCCCCGAGATCAGCAGGTTGCAATCAGCCTTGTCTAGGACAATGCAACACTGACTTGATTATTGGCACCCTAAACAAGCCATATTATAGGCCAAGCATTTATTCATTCATTAAGTTGTCGCTTAATGAAGTTACTCATATCACGTCAGAAAGGAATTGATCAGCACTGAACGTTTTATTCGTCATTGCCTTGTTTTTTGTAAAATGGACTGTAGTGCAGTGTAGATGGAATTCTACTATATGCTGAGCTTGTAACTGAAAAATTATAATGTTGCAGAAAAGTCGAAAACAGTGCCTTATTCAAAAATGGAATAAATGACTTCTTAGTTGCAATTTATCATGAATCAGGCAATTCGAGACGATTAACGTAAAATTTTCATCAACCTGGCGATTGCTAGTGCGAAGTTCTCCGGAAGTCACTTACAGTATTCATTCGTTCTTCCAGAATTCCTAGAACTTTAAAAGGAATCGTTCTTTTCTTCATCCTAGCGAAAGACTGCAACGTTGCTGATAAACACAGTGCGAGAACCAAAGTAGCGGTGCATTTCGGATTAAACTAGTACGTGTTTTCTTCACGTTGGCTTCTGCTTACATTTGTTGCTATAGTCGACTCAGTGAAGGTCAACCACAATTCAGAGTTCTCCGCCACCACTGCAGTCTGACGGAAGCAGTTCTGTCTGTTAGCGTGGGATCATTCAAGTGACGTCGTGCATCATATCCATTGTATCTTCGAAGAGCTTTTGAATATATATTCTTCTAATAGGATGCTTTAAATTACCTCTTATTCATCGTATTGGTTTCCCAGCTGAGCAAGCTCAAAACAAAATTTGTTATTGTTTTTTCTCATCTTGAAATATTATTCATGCTTCGGTTAAGTAATGTGTTACTTGATATCAACGTCCATCAAGCTCGAAAATGTCCACCAGAACAGCTCGGTAGACTTGACGAGCTTCTTCTATCTTGCTGGTAGCATGTCTCATAAACTGCACTATTTGGAACACTATGTTTTGCTACCAATTTTATTATTGATGATTTTACTTTTTGAAGACGAACAAAGCACTGTGTCCATCATTCTAGAGTTACCCCTGTGCATAAACCTTATCGGGTTCGTATGTTGAATGGTTGAAAATAAAACGCTCTAACCTCATCATACCTGAGCTTTGAGATCTTGATTTGTTTCCATCAGGAGCCAAAGCGTTTTCACTTCCTTAAAGGGCACGAGTAGCACCACAGTTTCAACACGACAGCTTAAGTGAAAGTGGGTTTAGTTATTTATTAAATCGCTGTGATCCTATTTGTGAATAAAGTAGAGACAATTTTTTGTTCAAAATTTCAAAATTAGACGTCTAGCTTATCTCAGTAGCACCTCATATCAGACGATGTCGATTCAGGATGCAGGAGAACATAGCGAAGTGATACGTTTCTAGCAGCAGATGGATGGATAACAGCATTGACTTCATACATCGATGGGACGCTGCGACTCACTGTATAAGCTGTATAAGCCAGCTCTGCACTCAATCACTTCTATGTGAATTCGAATGGATGCGAATTCGCGGCGTATCCCTGAGGTATAGATCGACACCAAACTCTTTATCTTCCATTTCGATACGGTGAAAATGCAGTGAATCCATTCCATAAGAAGACGGCCTTCGTTTCACATGAAGCGACTGGTAATGAAGTTGGTAGGATACGATGAGCACTTGCGGGCTACTGAAACGTATTCTAATTTCACTGTGTCTAATGTTGAAACGCTCATTCGTTCCCTCAAATCATCTTTTCGAATAAATTCCTTACGAATCGATCTCGAATAGTGAAGGAAAGTGCCGCCGTCTTGGCGTAATCTATGGCAACGATGAAGACACATAATGCCGATGTTTCTAGTTGCTCTCCGTATGTTCTTTTTAATAGGGTTATCGACCAAAGTTGTAGTTATGATCAGCATTGGATGGTTATCAAAGACCATCCGATCTCGATACCATCTTTCAAGGAACAACCTCTCACGGTCGTTGTTTTCCAGCCGTGCACTCCGAGATATTGCACGAACAGCAATAGTTTCTTTATCGATTCTTTGATTTTTTCACACGAAGCTCATTCGTATTCGCCTCGTATGCCTTCGCTTTTCTTCATTTCCCTTTAGAAGACGAATCTGTGAAGAGACGCCCTTGATCAGTTCCAAAGTCATTGTACATTTTTAACAACAGAAATATTAATGTGCGATATTCAGTCAACTGAGTTTGACAATGCTTTTTTGTCTTCTATCGTACTGACCAATAGATGTTCTTGATGTGATGTAGACCAGAATTTTTCATCCCGTCTATGACATCTCGCCAATGGCTGATAGATTTTCACCTATAACGAAATGGGATGTACAGCATTGGTTTATTCGTCTAGCAGTGACACCTTTGCTTTGAAAGAGAGGTCGACGGTTATATGACAAAGCTAACAGAACAGTAAACTTATGTCATAAGAAAGCCCGATCAGCCATCTTTTTCCAAACAATAGTGAAGAGAAAGCAATATACCAAAAGTGTGACATTCTTCTTTTTCAATTTGAAGGCGCTATGCTAACTGAGCAGGTCTGTGTGATGAGAACGAGTGGCATTCACTGTTACCTGTGCCAGTTACCTGGTAATTAATGAAGTTAGCGGTGGAACAACTCGTCAAGGTGGCCACGTATGATCAGAAATGTTCACGAAAAGTCTTCTGTCGTGATTATCATCAAATACTTTCAAGTTAAATCAAAGCAGAATTGTCTGAATTTCGCTCCCTCGTTAAAGACTAGAACAACCACTGTGTAGAAGTTGACCACTTACGTGGCAATTTGAAGTACATAAACCATCGTTTCATAGCATTCTTTCTATTTGAAATTTGACATCTTCTTAAAGATTTGCTCTTTCTTTCGACTTCATTATGTAATGCTTCATGAGGTCTATTACGTAATTTCTTAATATGAACATTTACCTCATCGCACCGGCATTATCGTTATCTGAGAACAGTCCTGGACCATTTCTCACCTACTTGGCTATTTGTTTACTTTTACTCACTTACTTGCATATGTGCTTAATTAGATACCTTAATTGTTCATATTAATATGTCGTGCAGGTTATTCTGGGGCGCGTGTAGCACAATGGTCGGAAGGGCCCTGCAACACACGTGGAATCGATCCATGCGCCTATGGCCTAGCAAGCCTTTCATCCCTCCGGGATCGGCAGATTGATACCAGACTCGTCTGGGAGTATAGCAGCACTAGCTCGACACATCACTAGGCCACCGCGAGTGATTATAATAGCCATATATGCATTTAGTCACCTCTAACGAAGCTTAATGAAGTCGAATGCATGGTGCAACCCTCAGGGATTGATCAACGCCGAGAGCTTTATCCTTTGTCTTTTGTAGTAACAAACTCGTGTGTGGTTACCAGGAAAACAGCAAACTACGCATCAATGTCAAGAGTTAGATGGAATTCGCCGATTGGAATTGATAACGGCGATGACGTGTCGACGATTTCTCGTTGGTAACTTTTCGGATCAGTTCGAGCGGCGTCTACTCTCCAGGTGCGTTTACTACAAGTTTTCAAAGTAAGTATTAATCACACTCCACTTTGCGGTTAATCATGACTGCTTGGTTAGCGCTGTGATTAGCTTAAAATCGGCCACAAGCACTGAAATTCTTCGCTTGTTTGCCGCAATGGTTCATGAATTCGGTACACATTTTTGTGTGTTTTTGCGAGCTATTTTGCTTCTTATTAGCCAGCATGACATCTTCATACAGCACTTGTTCAACCTTTCTAAAGTATGCGTCCTGCTGGGTAATTCGTTTTGACGAACAGGTTGCTTGATCAGCTAAGCGAGCTACATTGAATTCAAGACAGTGTGGGCCATATATTACAGCATATATATGTCAGTGTGGGATATAAGGTGACATTATTTTGTTATCATATTTTATTACACTCAACGTCAATGCTATTTTTGGTCGACGTCGCACATACTGCAGATTTTAACACTTTTTGCATTTGATTCGCCTCCACGCATTCATCATCTACGGCGGTCCACTGATATTCGTCTTTGGAATCCTGGGATAGCAGTGCTAAGGTACTCCCAGACCTTTGCTGGAGACGGCGAGTTTATCATAGGGAGTTCTTCTATCAATTTTCCCTGCCTGGAAAAAGTTTGGTGCTTGATCGACCCGAGCTGGGATCGAACCAGCCACTAATTGCTCACGCTTATTTCATCGATTTTTTCTGTCCCTAATTCATTTTCCTGCGTCATTGCTTCATGCGAACACACAGCTCCCCGCATGTATTGTGCGCCATCATAGATGATGGGCCAAAGTGGACGGAATGAATTGCATCTTATTCATATCCTTTTCACTAGTCCTTTTTGTTATGCAAAGCTTTTCCTACTGTACCTCACATGCTCTCGGCATCTCGTTCAACGCAGATACTATATCAGGTCTGGTTCATGGTAACTGTTCCTTCATTTAATATTTTACAAAAAGCTTTTTTTTGAACGAGTCCATTTCGCGAGTAGAGACTATTACTGTCGAAGGGAGTGTTCACCATAGAGACGGTTTTCGGTGAAGAAGCGCAAGATTGCCTCTACTTAAACACTAGAATTCAACCTTTAGGGAAACTTTTGTGTTATGTTGAGTTTATAATATCACTCAGTAGAGCTCTTCAGAGTGGTTCAGTGTTCAACGGTAGTGGGTTTTTTAAGGCTTCAACATAGTTTATCATTAAGAAGTTTATCAACTTTTGTTACTTCAGCCTTTTACTGGTGATTTGAACGCTGCGCTGAAGAGCTATTTCCATTCTGTAGTCTCTAACTTAAAATTTACACATAATTTTAATGCACGTATCCCTCACATATTTTTTTAATTTTTATCTTGTATGACTCATTTTCACGTATAGCGTGCGGATCACAGCAGTTCTCACATTCGATTTGTTTCCTTGCATACATTGTCCACGAAGTTCTTCCAACGTTTACGTGTGATTTCGATTGCTGCTTGAGGATTTTCATTTCATCTTAAATGTCGTAAAATGCTGGTCGAGCAGTTCTCTTTAGAGTACAGAGATAGCCGGGCTGGAGCGTTCCCAATTGGACTGCAGAATGATTTTTTTCAGAAAAGTCCGGTACCAATTTCACGACCCCGGAGGGATGAGAGGCTTGGTGGGTCCGAAGCGGAAACGAACTAGCACCATGCTCGTAATGAGAGACATCACTACCACTGTGCTATCCGTCTGGCAAATATTAGTTAATGAATGCAATTTGGAATTGTAATATGCAATTAAGAGGATTTCAAACTTTCAAACTAACAAAATGAATGCACTCCGATCTCCAGTATAGTGCAAGTAGATGTCCTATTGAAGTTATTCGACAACGTTTTCCCACACGCTTAGCATAGCGTTCCCATGCGTTCCCATCAGGCATGTCTTAGTGATCAAATGGAAGAAGAGTCGTGTTTACCTAAGATAACCTAACTAAGCGACAAGGTGTGTGCCTAAACAACGAGAAAGAACAAATGTTCGTAGCACTTGCAAGTCCTCCAGACGTATCGGTAATACATAGCCTTCCGATCACTTTTGTTCACGAATAATTTCATGTGGCCGCAGTTTCCACTCACCGGCGGTTTTGACTTGCTGAGGAAAACGGTCGAGCCATTAACACTAGGCATCGTAATAATGTGAGTGAATCACAACATTTATGTTGCTGCTCATATGATGAAATCTCTCATTATCTTGCTAGTCATCCCACAGAACGTCTGCAACTTTGCGTTTTAAGAATCGCCAATACATAGGAACCTCGCCAGACCTGCATAATTTGCTGCGCATTCTTTGGATAAACTCCATTATTTGTTTAATAGTTCATAATCTGTCTTGTTGCTCATATACTGTGTTGCCAGAAATGCGGAGGTCAGTCGACAAATTTTTTAAATCTCCTTTTTATCACAACATGTGCTGCAATAGAATAGCGTAAAGAAGAGCACTGAAATGGTTTTGTGCATTGATGCAAAAGTTGTCCACTCACACCAGACCGGCTGTTATTGAAAGAAGATCAGTGGTTATGAGGCATAAAATTGCGTTAAACCACCGCTGAATTCATCATCAACGCATTCATCAGGTTTCCTCCATTCACTTCCTTCGGACTCTGACTTACTGCATAGAAGTTTTCAGGTTTCCATCACATATCCAATTTCTTCATTGTCATTCTCCATGAGAAGTCGATAGAAGTGAAGGCCATGTGTTGTCGGCTCAAATGGTCCAAAGACAAAATATGTCAAATTCTTGACTATCTAAATTAATCCAAACATTAGTTCCGTATTCTTCTGGGGATCCAAGTGCAGTTATCTCAGCACTTCAGAGTGCACAGACGCAGCCAACATTCAACGAAATTCACTGCGAATGGAAAATTCTCAAGGACCAGCCGAACAAACACCCAAAAAGCTTGATCTCCGCGGTTGATGTTTGGGTGGAAATGAATTGAGGGCATGAAGTGTTGGGATCCGCACAGTACATGTGAGAGTGCTTTCATTTCAGGTGTGGCCAGAACCAGTTACCCGCTTCAGTGGGCACAGCTTATCTCCTAATGTGCTTTAATTAAAGTAAAGATTGTCGGAATCTAAGAATCTTTCCTAGGATCTTAAGGGGCGCGTGTGGCGCAGTGGTTGGAGGCACCACTGCGACATGCACGTGGAATCGATTCCTGCGCTCATGGCCCGCCAAGCCTTCCATCCCTCCGGGTCGGCAAATTGGTATCGGACTTGTCTGGGAGGATAGCAGCACTGGCTCGATACATCGGCAGGCCACCGCGAGTCATTGTAAAGGCCAGATATGCATTCAATCACCTCCAACGATACTTAATGAAGTCAAATGCATGGGGCATCCCTCAGGGATTGATCAATGCCGAGAGCTTTTAGAGCTTTAAGAATCTTTCTAACAAGCCACGATTTCTTCTGTTTCACCTATTAGCAGAAATTATCGAGAACAATTGATAAACAAGTATCATCCCCCATGTGTGGTTTACGAATTTCTATTCTTAATTAGTAGTTCACTATATTGCTATTTCCAATTGCTGTGATTAGCAGTGGTTATGGTATGACAATGATGCAACCATACTGAGGCAAATACTGAGATACGCCCAACATAAAATACTTTCGAATGCTGGTAGCAATGTGTTTGACTGGTGTACAATAGTTAGATATAGCACGCAGTAGCAGATATACCTCTAAATGGAAAAGGCAAACCATTTTTTGTAACGTTGTAATGTACTCAATTCCGAAAGCTCTCCAGCTATCGGAAATCTGTCGTTCACGATTAAAAACTAAAGTATTGTTCGTTATTTGTGGTGTTTGAATACGGACGAGTTCTAGCATTTGGACAGCTGCCACGAAACTAGGTGCCGTCCCAAGTGGCCAAATTAGAGCGCTGGGCTTTCCGTATTACCTTGATAATTCCACTTCTACTGATTTTTTAAAATGCCCTGATGAAATTTGTCCATTATCTAAAATTTTTCTGTGACTATTATTTTAACGTTGCAGACTGAAAAGTTTCTTTCCCTTTACTAAATCTGGTTTTGGTTTGTATGCCACAATTTGTAGCAACTCCAGTGAATCGGTGCCTCTTAACACATGACGGGCTTGTGGCATTTGAGCTGTCTCTAATCCAATTTAACCAAAATCTGCAAAATTTCGAGCTTTTCCGTCGTTTTTCCGGCTCATTCTCATTTAGATTCTACATGTTTTGACCAAATGTGTCCGAATGTTCGTGTAGAGGAATGAGACCAGTTGCCGCTTTCTTTTCCCATCACTTGTTCTTGCATCACTTCTACCAATGCCAAGTTTGACTAAAAGCTTCTCTTACAGTTTTTTTGCCAACTGAGTACCACTATTCCGATCAAGTGGATTCTTCGCTGGACTTGGCTCCCTGCCAATGAAGCATCTATTATATTAATAAGCGCCTTCCTTCTCATCCTAGCATCTTGGAACGGAAAATTGAGGATTTTTCTGAGCAAATTGAGCTAAGTGCAAATGTTGTGAAAAAATATATTAAGTAAAGACGTGAGCTTTTGACTAACCGATTTCAAAAGGACGGTGGGTAGAGTTCTACCAAATGTATTATTTCCTTTTTTGAAAGCTTTCCACACCACCAATTTAAGAATTACAAGGACCGCAATGGTTTTTTCCTTTTCAAAATTTCATTTATTTTGCACGACGAATCTTCACAACCCCAATAGTTCTTGCAAGCGAGCTATTCCTCTCGTCGACCATCTGCTGTGAGGATTCTCTTCTTCTTTATGATTGTCATTGAATACTAGAGTGAACTTTCTCTGAAATCCTGAAACAGTCGGGCTAAGCCGTTTCCGGGTCTTCATCACAGATGGTCGCTAGCATTTGTGAATCGGAGGGTGATTCTCACAGACAAATGTGGCACCAGTTTGTTTGTAAAACAAAAATGGTATACTATTATATTTATTATATCATTATATGGGGTATATTTGCGAAAAAAACCTATTTTAATCATTAAGAAGTCTATGTAGGAGCCTTCACTGTCTTTCGTCAACTGATCTGATTGCGACTTTCACAGTAAACTGCAGTGATTATAGAGTTGTGAAATGATCTAGAACATTCTTACTGAATATGCTGGTGGCTTATCTACTGCCGAAGAAACTGATAAATAGTCTGATGTGAGTTATGAAAAATTAGTAGAAATCGATTAAGTCTTTCACTTGAAGACGCAAAAGTGTCCCGACTTTCATTTTCCGTTAATGACTGACCTCTCGTTGTCCAATCAATGTAACCTAGCCTATATGTGGAATTGACCAAGAAATACCGTTCTGGATTGTTAAGCTAACACGAGGTTGATAGAGAGATTTATTTTAGCTGACGTTTCGACATCTTCTTCATCAGAGATGGTGATCTGGTCCACAGCTACTCGTCTTCTGGATGTGGCATCTTCGTCTTCGTATCGAGTTCGATGTTCCTCAGTGGAGTATTTCTCGAATGAAGCATGCTCATCCGGCAATGGTGTTTTATAGAGTGCGATTGTTCCTGCTACGACTGTCCAGCGACAACTTGTGTTTCCGGGCAACCCACCCTGCAGATGTCGGTATCATTATAAGTTAGCACAGAACGCAATAGTATTTCAAACTGCAGGTGTCTGCGGTGAGAAACGAACGCGCTATTATCCTTCCCCGGAAGTAACGCGTTCACCACCACATCATGCGGGTCCTTCGTTTGGCCTGTCTTTTAGATAGTTCTACCGATCACTGCCATCAGCAATCACCAGTCAACGGGATTGATCTGGGGAACCCAAATCGGCAATCGAATTTATTTTACGCTCAGCATGAATGATCAACAATTGTTTAAATTATTGGGCTTAAATCGTGTTGATAAATAAGCTCTACTGGCCATCTGTGGATCATTGAGTCGGATCATCTGCTCTGACGAAGACGAAGGAGTGGCAACGTTAGCCGAAACAAGTTTCTCTATCAACTCCGTGTTAGCTTGGCTATCGAAGAAAGTATTGATAATTGCTGCGAAGGTTAAATGACCATCGGTTTGAGAACCATTGTTCAAGTAGTACTCATCGTGTTTATCTTATTACAAAATCTGACCACTTTTAATCAGGTACTAACAAAGATTTCAATGAATTCGACATTGTTTCATTGAGTTGAAAGACCAACAGAGGGGGATCCTCTGGTATCTACTGCACTACAATTTGTTGTGCTCATTCATTCCTCGTTTGTCATCTTCCTCATTTCTTTGGCTTACTACTGGTTAGTATTCCTTTACTCCTTAAGGTCTTTTTCACTTTTTCCTCAAGTAACCCACCCAAAAAATCGATTCATGATTCATTTATTTACACGATCTTATAAGCCGAACTTCTTTAACTGATGCAAGGTTGGTATAGGTCTTCGTTGTCGTTATTGTTGGTTTTGGTGGTCGATGGTTGACGTTTCGGCGATTTCGCCTTCCTCAAAGCTTGGACGTATTTTATATTAGAATATTTTAATTATCCTTGCGCAGGACTATGTTAATCTTCTCTGTATTGTTCCAATTTTAGTATAAAGGATAAAGCTCTCGGCGTTGATCAATCCCTGAGGGATGCGCCATGCATTCGACTTCACTAAGCATCGTTGAAGGTGATTGAACGCATATCTGCCCTTTACAATGACTCGCGGTGGCCCTTTTAGTATACGTTCAGGAATGAGCGGATAATTACCACGGATATCCCTCATATGAGGGATCTCGAGCAGGTTAGTCGCGAGGCTACGTGGCGCGTTCCCAGGTGGCGGATAGGTGGTTAATCGAGGACCAAAAGCGACCTTTGCTTCCATGAGACGCAGGTGGATCCAGGGGATGGACTCCTGTTTCTGCTGCGCCGATTTGGCACATACTTTCTGTATTTGGTAGGCGAATTCATGCATGCGTGTGTGGGTGCGTTCTCGCCTTAGGCGGATTGTATTCTACGAGTCAAATCGGCAAAAAGCCTGCAATCAAGTGACAGAGAAGCATATTGGAGACGGTTAGGAGTCGCCCCCAAAAAATAAGCTCCATATCCACTCCGGGAGAGCCTGCCAAACTACCCTTGAGTATACCCACCTCCACGTTTAGAGCCCAGCAAGCTATATGTGTGTAGCAAAATGCTAAACACAGTAAAAAGAAAAACCGACCTCATTCCTCTGATTCTGAAAAAGCTCCCAATTTCGCAATTTCGTTGCGTAGGACGAGTACGGAGAGGCTGCTAAAATCTCAGCACAAATGGAAGCTGCTTGGAACAAGAACTATGGTGACGATCTGCACCTACAATGCACGTACACTTCTATCCGAGTCCTAGATAGAAGACTTGCTCATGCAAGCAAGAGTGATAAGGTACGACGTCATCGGCCTGGCAGAGACGAGACGTCGCCACCCATTCAACGCCGTCTATGACACTGGAGAAGAACTGTTCCTCGGAACATGCGACACTAGAGGCGTAGGCGGTGTCAGCGTTCTCGTCAACACGAGTTTGTCCATGAACATCGATTCATTCGGACAGCTTACAACACGAATCGGACGTTTGTGATTAAAAAGATGTGGATCAACACCGGATTTGACAATCTTCGTCGTTTACGCTCCAATATCAAACTATGACGAAGAAGAAGTCGAAGCGTTCTACATGGATTTGGAGAGGTTCTACAGAGAAGAGTATACATTCTTCAAGGTCATCATGGAGATTTCAGGGTCAAGATCGGACCAAGAAGATCGGCTGAGAAACGTCACATTGGGACCCACAGATTAGAATGGAGCGAACAGGGTGAGCGGCTCGCTGAGTTTATCATGGCGAACAAGACCATCCATAGTAACTCGCAATTCTAGAAACGTCACCGTCTAAGATGGACGTGTGAATCTTCCAGTGGAGAATACCATAACGAAATAAACCACATCATAGTAAATAGAAAGTTTTGCCTAACCGATGTCGCTGTTGTCCCAAAATTCTACACGGGATCATACCAACGTCTTCTTCGTGCACAAAGGATGGATATGTTGTACCACCTGTTCCTCCTTCCGAAATCCGACATGCCATTTCGTCGGTGAAAAATCGCTCAGCACCAGGTTGGGACGGGATAAGATCAGAACACCTGAAGAACCTTCCGCAAGTCCTCGTAAGCACACTGGTTCGGCTTTTTACACGTTACCTGCCTGAAGGCAAGGCCCTTACTCAATGGAAGAACAGCAAGTCCGTGTTGTTGTTTAAGAAAGGTGACCTACACGATATAAGCAACTATCGCCCAATCTGCTTGTTGTCTGTCGTCTACAAACTTTTCACTCGAGTCATCTTAAACAGGATTGACAGAACACTGGACGGAAGACAACGATGTGAACAAGCAGGGTTTCGAAAAGGATTTAGTACGATGGACCACATTCACACGTTAACAAGGCTCATTGAAGCATAGCGAGAGTACAAAAGACCGTTCTGTCTCACTTTCATCGACTTAGAGAAGGCCTTTGATTCAACTGAGATAGAAGCAGTCATGGAAACCCTTGATAGTCAAGGAGTGCCTTCTCAGTACGTAAAGATTCTTCGTGAGCTGTACAAAAATTTCACAACCAAAATTCCACCATTCTATAACGATTTCAACGTTGATGTCAAAAGATGAGTTAGGCAAGGCGATAGAATCTCGCCAAAATTATTTACTGCCACCCTCCAGAACGTCTTGCGATCATTGGAATGGGATAACATGGTAGTGGAAAATCAATGGTCGGCAGATACATCCCCTTCGCTTTGCTGATGATATCGTTCTTATAACGCCAGACATTAGCCAAGCTGAACGTTTGCTTGCGGACTTTGATAAAGCGTGTGGAAAGATTGTCCTTCGCCTAAATCTCACGAAAACGATCTTCATGAAGAGCGCATTGGTTTCGTTTGCACCATTCACGCTTAACGGAACAAATGTCTCCGAATGCTCCAGTTATGTCTATCTAGGTGTGGAAATCAATATGATGAACGACTTAGCTCCAGAGCTGAGCAGAAGGAAATGAGCGGCTTGGAGAGTTTTCAAGAACATCGAGGATGTAGTCAAGAGAACAATGAACACCTGGCCCGCTGCCCACCTTTTCAACACAACGGTACTTCCATCTTTTACGCAAGCGTCAGAAACCTGTTCGCTTCGTGAGCAGGATGAAAATTACTCAGCGTTATCGAACGCACAGTCGAAAGGACGATGCTAGGAGTATCCCGTTTCACACAAGGGATGGGATCCGAAGCTCCGACCTGCGTCAACGATCAAAAATCAAGGACGCCGTTCTGCACGCCAAATAGTCGAGGATAAAGTGGGTCGGACACGTAATGCGTATGAATGATAACCGATGGACAAGAGCTGTTGGTAACTGGATTACTCGGAATGTCAAACGTACTGCAGGAAGACCACCGACCCGATGGTCAGAGTTCTTCACGAAAAGCCTAGAAAAAAGATATGATGCTCGACGAGTCCCTAAAGCGAGGAGAACCCACTGATCTACTCTTACACGCGATAGGGATAAATGGAGGATTTACTGGTGCCCGCTCGAGTCACTCCTATCAAAGGGACTACAGGTGATAGGTGATACAGGTGATACTTTAATTATTCGGTGGAAAAAGTCTAAAGTATTAATGAAGATCAAACTTTTAAATAGATGGTGAGTAAGGGTGCTACGGTCAAATGTAGTTCTACGCCATATTGAACAGAAAGGCACTCACCGTGATGTTACGAGTAGGACTGGCCCACGCGTTGTTCACGTGGGGTTGCGAGCAAGACACACTCCCGGGGTCAAAATATCATTTTGAAATAGGGCACCAGGTCACGTGTGATGGTGGGGCATTCATCTTTCCTGTTCATTTTTGGATTTTTGAAATTTATTCAAAATGCCTCAAGAGTTTTGCGCCATGATGTTTTCGATTCCTACGCCAGGATCCGCACAGTCGGTTCAAAATCATCGTCGTTGTGGTTTTGTGCCCTATGCCTACCTAGAGGAGTGTTTTGACGAATTTTAACTTTCCCATTTAGGTGTTTTTTTATTCGAGCACATAGTAGCCTACCTTACATTTGATTTGAAGGGTAGCTTAAGGGAATTCTTACTTACGTTCGAAACATTATTTTGGAAAACCACCTTTCGCTTTTGTCTAACCCGAGTGGCTTCTACTTCGTAGCTATTGGAAACGGCTATTTTCCGTGCCAGGTTTTTCGAATCCTTCCTTTCCTCTTCTCCAATGCACACATTTTTAACCGCACAGTGCATGTTTTTGGTGAGTGCTTTTTTCATGAGTGAAGAATGAGAGGAGAGGTAGTGCACTAGTATATTCCTATTACTTCGTATACGATACCATTTTGCTATATAGCCACTTTCTGAGAGCTTTATTTGGATGTTTAAGAATGGAAGCCAGTTTTTGGTTGGTTTTTCTCGTGTAAATTTTATATACTCTGATTGTCGGTTTAACAATTCAGAGCACCCATCAACCTGTTCTTGTGTGGAACAGACGATGAAGCAGTCGTCTGTGTATCGAAAGTGAGGGTGGGTGATCGAGAACTGGAGCTTCCACCTTAAACATGAAAGCGACGGCAAGGCTTGGTGTTAAACGCTGTCCCATGGCCAGCCCCCTAATTTGTGCAGAATGTTTTCTAGGCCACCTAAAGATTGAACAACTAAGACCCTGTTTTAAGAGAGTTATTAATTGCGCAATCGACAAGCCGTACATTTTTATTTTCGTGCTCTACGAACAACTCGAGAATGGCTTGCATTGCGGAGTCATTCGACTCGTTTGGTATAAAGTGAAGTAACATCGAATGACTTCATTACATGCATGCTGTTTAGTTGGGCGCGCCGTAGATGGTCTAGAAATATTTTTGTGTTAGGTATATGGGTTGGAATGAATTTTAGCAACTGGGTCAGGATAAGGCTTAGGAATCACGTTATTCTATCCGTTGGTCCACCTATACAGCTGATGTTAGGTCTAACGTTAAATGATGGGTTCGTTGATGTAATATCATCAGTTGAAGTAAGCTTATGTTTCAATGAGCGAGTAAAGGACAGGGCAAATTGGATGTTTGTTTTTAAGTCGAGAAATAACTGAAGAGTTTAAACCCGCGGCCTTTGGCGTGTCGACCCATTCTTAATTTTATTTTTGACTCATGATGCTTCAACTAATACTCCTTTCCTCGCTTTGTTCTAATTTCTTCATTTTTACAGCTTTTCAGCGGTTGCAATAGAAAGCTTGAGTCATTGCTCTTTATCTATCTGTTCACATTTTTATCAATCAGCGATAGAAAGCACTAATAGACTTCGATACTTCAATTCTCTTTTTTCGCCCTACATAAGGAAAATGGCGCGTGTGGTGCAGTGGTTAGAGGCGCCCTGCAATACGCACGTGGAATCGATCTCTTCGTCCATGGCCCACCAAGCCCTTCATCCCTCGCGGGTCGGTAAATTGATACCAGACCTGTCTGCGAGGATAGCAGCGCTGGCTCGATACATCGGTGGACCACCGTGAGTCATTGTAAGGGCCGGATGTGCATTCAGTAACCTCCAAATGATGCTTAATAAAGTCGAATGCATGGCGCACTCCTAAGGGACTGATCAATGCAGAGAGCTTTGTCCTTTTTATTCTTTAACAGTGAATAAAGTAAATTAATATGTGCGTGCAGCTTAAAGATGTGTGATATTTCCGAACAACTAACAACATGAAGAAAGCCGGCTTTTAATAATACATAATAATATAGAGCTGAATTCTCCACAAGAGAATAGAATAAAACTGAAAAAGCGACGATGTTTCCTCTACAAGAACTGAAAAACACGTGAATTCCAACGATATGGGTAAAAATAAAGGATAAAGCTCTTGGCGTTGATCAATCCCTGAGGGATGCGCCATGCATTCGACTTCATTAAGCATCATTTGGAGGTGATTGAATGCATATCTGGCCTTTACAATGACTCGCGGTGGCCTGCCGATGTATCGAGCCAGTGCTGCTATCCTCTCAGACCCCCCAGAAGACTGATACCAATTTGCCGACCCCGGAGAGATGGAAGGCTTGGTGGGCCATGGGCGCATTTCACGTCCGCGCCGCGGTGGCGCCTCCAACCGCCGCACCACACGCGCCCGTTACACCTTCACGATATGATGACGAAGACTTAGTGAAACTCAGAAAAGATAACATAGAAGTTTGCAAATCTCCAAAAGTAAAATGCGGAGCGCGAATTGCAAGAACAAACTCTTTTTTAGGTCGTGATTTTCAAACGTATTTGTAGGTTGTTCGACTTTTTCTTAACGGTTCAGAGCGACAAGAACCACTATCAAGGATCGCTTCTTAACCGAGATCTAGGATAACCTATGAAGGGATCAGAAATGCGATACTGCATTTTGCAAACCCCACCTAACTTGTCATCGGACGGACGTATGTGCACATGCATATGCAGATAGACGTACACGCACAAACACACATACACGTAAGCATACACATAAGCATTCAGCTTACATTTAGTAACTACTTTTGAATTAACAACGTCATGCCATTAATTAAAAATGGAAAATCGAACAATGCAAACAGAAATTTGAAGATGAATTAATTCTGCTCTTAAAAGATGAACAATGATACTAGACCGTGCTGCTCTTAGAGAAGCATATTGTGGTCCATACATTTGTGCTGTTGGCCAAGGACAGGAACAGGCTTCATGACTTGCGGTTACCTTAGGCGATCTTCAATTGTCGTTAGCACTAATCTTCTCTCTATACAAATACTTAGACTCTGTCACCGTCCACATAGCTGTTTTTCGGCGACTAAACAGCATCGACCGACATTCGACTCAGCGTCTGTGGCAGCGTCGCCCATAGCTTCCCTATAAGGAAAATCTCGCCTATTTGGCGACATTACCCAGTTCTGAGTGGTCTTTCGTAGAGTGGAAAGTTTGTTTCTTGTCTTCGATTAGTATTATAGATATTTGAACATTTCACCTTGAACAGCTTGCACTCAGAACAGTTTGAGGCTAAGTTGCCATTCTCCGTTACCAACCAGAACTGCACTGTGAGTTTTGCTTGCTTAAAGGACAGAAAGCGCACAGTGTTCGTTGTTTAGCCGTCGTGATAAAGTACCAACAATTTGTCCTCGTCGGAAGAAGCTGGATGTTTCCAATTCTTTTCCTTCTTACATGAAAAGAGATGCCATGATCTGATTTTTCATAGCGTACATCGACATGCTGAGTGCAGCGTTAAGAGGTTAACGTACAGTATGGCGTTCTTTGTCTCCTTTACCGGTTTTTCAATGCTTTTGTAGACGTTCTAGACCGTCGGCTTCTTTCTCGCCCGTCTTGGAATCAAGTTATGCAGGAAATGAGCTTTCTATTACGAATGGGCATAGCTAGAGAATACCGAATTCATTACAATAAATCCATTTCTCACGAACTTCACACCGACAAAATTCCATTCTTTGCTATAAACCATGGAAAAAAGGGTGAAATAAGAATTAAGAATGAAGAAAAAAAGAGAAAGGAGTTCATATGGGTCTTAATCACGGATAGAAAAACATTTACAAAGACTAGTAAGCTGTAAAGTCATCATTTTTGTTTGATAAATAATTTAACAAAGGGCAATAGATTAAGATGGCATCAATACACCTGGATACTACCTAGATACTTGAACGGCTCGTCCTCACTGGTTGTGCGGGCCTCAGCACATTCTCCAATTTTCAGTTTTGCTGGTTTAGCTATTCTGTTCCCCTGGGCTCCCGAGTATAGCCTGCGCAAAATCTGCCTCACTACTAATGCCGAGAAAATATTGACGACTTATTTTTATTAGCATAGCAGCGCACAACGTTGGTTGAGTTTCTTCAAAAACATATAACTGGTAATTATCCACAGTGTCAAGGCAAAATCTTGCACGAGGGACCACATTTTTCATGAAGCAGAACTATTGGAGCGATTGAAGGTTTTTTCGGTAGCGTTTTTTTTTCAAAGTTATCAATGAAGAATTTGATTGACTTAAAGACTTTTGACTAGAGCTTTTGTGTTTTCTACTTAGCTGGAAAGACAAAGGACAACAAAAGATCAAGTTCCCATGCAAGACTATGTATGCCGTGACCATACAGAAAGAAAAGGACCGGAACAGAAAAGTAAAACAACCTTTTGTTTGCCAATAGAACAAAAAATGCGCTCTAGCAATTCTGTTCTCAATAGCAGGTTTTCAAAAAGAGCACTTTCATTTCGCCTTATTCAGGAAAAAGGATAAAGCTCTTGGCGTTGATCAATCTCTCTGGAATGCGCCACGCATTCGACTTCACTAAGCATCGTTTGGAGGTGATGAAATGTATATCTAGCCTTTACAATGACTCACGGTGGTCCACCGATGTATCGAGCCAGCTCTGCTATCCTCGCAGACAGGTCTGGTATCAATTTACCGACCCGCGAGGGATGAAGGGCTTGGTGGGCCATGGACGAAGAGATCGATTCCACGTGCGTATTGCAAAATGCAGTATCGCATTTCTGATCCCTTCATAGGTTATCCTAGATCTCGGTTAAGAAGCGATCCTTGATAGTGGTTCTTGTCGCTCTGAACCGTTAAGAAAAAGTCGAACAACCTACAAATACGTTTGAAAATCACGACCTAAAAAAGAGTTTGTTCTTGCAATTTGCGCTCCGCATTTTAGTTTTGGAGATTTCCAAACCTCTTTGTTATCTTTTCTGAGTTTCACTAAGTCTTCGTCATCATATCGTGAGGGTGTAACGGGCGCGTGTGGTGCGGCGGTTGGAGGCGCCACCGCGGCGCGGACGTGAAATGCGCCCATGGCCCACCAAGCCTTCCATCCCTCCGGGGTCGGCAAATTGGTACCAGTCTTCTGGGGGGTCTGGGAGGATAGCAGCACTGGCTCGATACATCGGCAGGCCACCGCGAGTCATTGTAAAGGCCAGATATGCATTCAATCACCTCCAAATGATGCTTAATGAAGTCGAATGCATGGCGCATCCCTCAGGGATTGATCAACGCCAAGAGCTTTATCCTTTATTTTTACCCATATCGTTGGAATTCACGTGTTTTTCAGTTCTTGTAGAGGAAACATCGTCGCTTTTTCAGTTTTATTCTATTCTCTTGTGGAGAATTCAGCTCTATATTATTATGTATTATTAAAAGCCGGCTTTCTTCATGTTGTTAGTTGTTCGGAAATATCACACATCTTTAAGCTGCGCGCACAATCTGAAATGTCAGGTTGTGCGTAAATAAAGAATTGAAACAACACTTTGTGTTTACTAAACAATCACCTGTATCACCTGTAGTCTCGTTGATCGTCGACTGACTCGAGCGGGCGCCAGTAAATCCTCCATTTTTCCCTGTCGCGTGCAAGAGTAGCCCAGTGGGTTCTGCTCGCTCTAGGGACTCGTCGAGCATCATATCTTTCTTCTAGGCTTTTCGTGAAGAACCCTGACCATCGGGTTGGTGGTCTTCCTGCAGTACGTTTGACCTCCCGAGGAATCCAGTCACTATCAGCTCGTGTCCATCAGTTATCATTCTTACACATTGCGTGCCCTGCCCACCTTATCTTCGACTGTTTGGTGTGCAGAACGGCATCCTTGATTTTCGATCGTTGACGCAGGTCGGAGCTTCGGATCCCATCCCTTGTGTGAAACGGGATACTCCTAGCATCGTCCTTTCGACTGCGCGTTCGATAAAGCTGAGTGATCTTTCATCCTGCTTACGTAGCGACCAGGTCGCTGAAGCATACGTTAGGGCAGGAAGAACCGTTGAGCCGAAAAAGTGGGCACGGAGTCGGGTGTTCTTTGTTCTCTTTACTACATCCTCGATGCTTTTGAAAGCTCCCCAAGCCGCTCGTTTCATTCTGCTCAGCTCTGGAGCAAAGTCGTTCACCATATTGATTCCCACACCTAGATAGATATAACTGGAGCATTCGGAGACATTCGTTCCGTTAAGCGTGAATGGGGCAAACGAAAACAATCCGTTCTTTATGAACATCGTTTTCTTGAAATTTAATTGAAGACCAATCTTTCCACACGCTTTATCAATGTCCGCAAGCATAGGTTCCGCTTGGCTAATGTCTGGTATTGTAAGGACGAGATATCATCAGCAAAGCGAAGGTGATGTAACTGCCGACCGTCGATTTTCACTCCCATATTATCCCATTCCAATGTTCGCATGATGTTCTGGAGGGTGGCTGTAAATAATTTTGGCGAGATTGTATCTCCTTGCCTAACTCCTCTTTTCACATCAACGTTAAAATAGTTGTAGAGTGGTGAAATTTTGGTTGTGAAATTTTTGTACAGCTCAAGAAGAATCTTTATATACTGAGTAGGGACTCCTTGACTACCAAGAGCTTCCATGACTGCTTCTATCTCAATTGAATCAAAGGCCTTCTCTAAGTCGATGAAAGTGAGACAGAGCGGTCTTTTGTACTCTCGCGATACTTCAGTGAGCCTTGTTAACGTGTGAATGTGGTCCATCGTACTAAATCCTTTTCGAAACCCTGCTTGTTCACATCGTTTTCTTCCGTCCAGTGTTCTGTCAATCCTGTTTAAGATGACTCGAGTGAAAAGTTTGTAGACGGCAGGCAACAAGCAGATTGGGTGATAGTTGCCAATATCGCGTAGGTCACCCTTCTTGAACAACAACACGGTCTTGCTGGCTTTCCACAGGGTCAAAATTTTGAAATTTAATTGGTAATTATGATATTTAATATTTTTTGATTGTCTTTGATATATCAGAGCTCTAATTTTAGAGTTTTTGTTTTATAAGAGTAAAATTTTGATTAGAAGAAAAATTCTCTTACATTAATATATATAAAAAATATCAAGGTGGTTTGTTGGTTTGATTAGAAAGTTCTAATCATAAGGATATTGGTACTCTTTATTTTTTGTTTGGATTATGGTCGGGTATGTTGGGTACTGCGTTGTCTTTGGTTATTCGTTTGGAGTTGTCTAAGCCTGGAATGTTGTTATCAAATGGGCAGTTGTACATTGCTGAGTTGAATCGGGCTCCTTTTGATTTTGTCGAAGGGGAAAGAGAGTTGGTGAGAGGATATAAAGTAGAGTTTGGGAGGGTGGCTTTTGTTTTGTTGTTTTTGAGAGAATATGGAAGTTTGATTTTTTTTTTGTGTCTTATACTCTGCTTTGTTTCTTAGTTTTTCTTTATTGATAGATTATTTTATGTTTTCTTTAATGATTTTTGTTCGTAGATCTTATCCACGTTATCGTTATGATTTGATGATGAAAATTTAATTTTTAGAAAAAAAAAAACCTTGCATTCAGACAGGTAACGTGTGAAGAGCCGAGCCAGTGCGCTTACGAGGACTTGCGGAAGATTCTTCAGGTGTTCTGATCTTATACTGTCCCAACCTGGTGCTGAGCGATTTTTCACCGACGAAATGGCATGTCGGATTTCGGAAGGGGGTACAGGTGGTACAACATATCCATCCTCATTTATTTCATAAGACGGGAGGTGGACGTCGCTATCGAAGAGATCTGAGTAGTAATCGTGGATGATTTTCTCCATTGCCTATCTGGACGCTATTATTGTTTCGCCTGGGCGTCGGAGTGCAATCATCTTGGTCTTGTAATTGGCGAAGCTTCGGCGGGCTGTGCGAATGCTTTTCTCATCCTCTGCAGCTTCGGCAATTACTGCTGCTCTTCTCTCTTTAAGATCTTCTTTTATTGCCTGTCTGCATTGTTTCGCAAGCTCAGACGTTAGTTCGCGGTTGCCTGCAGCTCGTGCGATTCCACGTTGGCGTATTAGCTCGAGAGTTTCATGAGACAGATGTCTCTTGGTGAGCTCTCAGCTTTAAGGGCGCTATCGTGAAGATGTTCAATGAGGCGATCATATTCCTCGTCGATGTTGTCGACAACGGCATCATGCCAACAGCCGACGAATGAGTTGAATAATTCCCAGTTTATGGTGGTTCTGAGACTTCGGTTTTCGAATTTAGTGACTTTTTCTCCTTCCCGCGAGAAATAGAATCTTCTACGAAGGATACGGTGGTCTGGTCCCGTGTAGAAATTTGGGACAACAGCGACATCCGTTAGGCAAAACTTTCTATTTACCATGATGTGGTCTATTTCGTTATGGTACTCTCCATTGGGAGATTCTCACGTCCAGCGCTGACGGTGAGGCTTCTCGAATTGCGAGTTACCATGGATGGTCTTGGCCGCCGTGATAACCTCAGAGAGCTACTCACCTTGTTCGTTCCATTCTAATCCGTGGGTCCCAATGTGACGTTTCTCAGACGATCTTCTTGGTTCAATCTTGGCATTGAAATCTCCAATGATGACCTTGAAGAATGTATGGTCTTCTCTGTAGAACTCCAAGTCCATGTAGAACGCTTCGACTTCTTCTTCGTCATAGTTTGATGTTGGCGCGTAAACGACGAAGATTGTCAAAGCCGGTATTGATCCACATCTTTTTAATCGGAAACGTTCGATTCCGGTTCCAAGCTGTTCGAATGAATCGATGTTCATGGACCAACCGCCCATACTGTCCCATGTTCCGAGGATCAGTTCTTCTCCAGTGTCATAGACGGCGTTGAATGGGTGGCGTCGTCTCGTCCTGCCAGGCCGATGACCTCGTGCCTTATCTCTCTTGCTTGCATGAGCAAGTCTTCTATCGAGGGCTCGGATGCAACTCTACGTGCATTGTAGGTACAGATCGTCACCATAGTTCTTCGTGATCCAGGCAGCTTCCATTGGCCCTGAGATTTTAGCAGCTTTTCCGTACTCGTCCTATCCCACGCTGCGAAATTGGAAGCCCTTTGTGGATGAGGGTAATGAGGCCTGTTTTTTTTTACTGCGTTTAGCGTTTTGATACCCACGTATAGCTTGTTGGGCTCTGAACGTGGGGTCTGGGTATACTCACGGGTAGCTTGCCATGCTCTTCCAGAGTGGATATGGAGCTTATGTGTTGGAGGGACTCCTAACCGCCTCCCATATACTTCCCTGTCATTTGATTGCAGGCTTTTGGCCGAATTGACTCGTAGAATACAATCCAGATAAAGCGAGAACGCACTCACACACGTATGCATGAATACGCGTAGCAAAAGTAGAAAGTATGTACCAAATCGGCGCAGCAGAAACAGGGAGTCGATCCCTGGATCCATCGGCGTCTCAGGGAAGCAAAGCTTGCTTATGGCCCGCGATTAACCCCCTATCTGCCAACTGGGGACGCGCCACGTATCCTCGCGAGTAACCGGCTGGAGATCCCTCATATGAGGGTGATCCGTTGTTACTAAACAGTGAAATGAAGAATTGCTCGATCAATGCTAAGGTTAATAGCCTCGCGTTTGCTCAACAAGAATATAAAGAATTTTCCGAAATTATTTACGTCAAAACAACTTTTGGAAAACAAGGATCGTTTTTGTTAAACAGCATAAGAGATGGAGCACATTTCTTAAAGTCGCTTCCTCTGGTTTACTTCAAGATCTTCCGAAAGATATCAAACTGTGCTTTTCACTTCTTGAATCGAATTTGGCAGCTTATCAGGAATATCTTGCTTATATCCCGTAGATCAGCTGTTACGATTTGTGCTGAGCATTAAGGTCATCGTCATCTCTAACAGTGACGTGGAGCTTGTACTGAGAGTACCTAAATTGTTAATATTGAAAGAATATTGAGAGCACTTATTTAGCCGCCTAAGTTTCGCTAACTTCCTCTTCACGTCTTTCCTTCACCTCTTCATGTCACTAAGACCCAGAGAATGAATAGGTTGCCTATGAAAAAAATCTGCAGTGTATTTCAATGAGATTGACGAGTTTATTCACTTCCCTTATGAGTTTGATAACTAATATATCAATCGAAGTTCGTTAGGCAAGCTACGAAGTTGATAGTCGGATCCCATTGGTTTTCTGTCGCTCTCTTCGTAGTGTTTGGTGGACTCGTTTCCGTTTGACGAAAGCCACGAGAGCAATGTTTCACATCCGTGGTTTTTGCAAGAAAATAAGTCAAGCCGCCGCAGTGATATGAGAACAGGCTTTAAAAAATTAAAATGTTATACATTGTGGTTTCAACTGCCGCCTCAGCTGGGTTCAGTGCTGATTTGTACCAGGCAGATCGCTGCTGTTGATGGATGATTGCTGGTGTCATCAATAGGGCAAGAAACCAGTATGAGAGATATGCAGAACACAGGCTTCGGTTGTGCAGTAGGTGACATGTGAGCCCCGAGAAGGGTAGTCGCTGGTACAAATCTGGCCTAAGACCCATGTTTTGCAAATCTCAGTATCATCGCGGTTGTATCACCTGTATCACCTGTGGTCCCGTTGATCGTCGAGTGACTCAAAGCGGGCGCCAGTAAATCCTCCATTTTTCCCTGTCGCGTGGCAAGAGTAGCCCAGTGGGTTCTCTCGCTTTACGGACTCGTCGAGCATCATCGCTATCTTCTAGGCTTTTCGTGAAGAACTCTGACCATCGGATCGGTGGTCTTCCTGCAGTACGTTTGACATCCCGAGGAATCCAGTCACTAACAGCCCTTGTCCATCGGTTATCATTCATACGCATTACGTGTCCGGCCCACCTTATCTTCGACTGTTTGGCGTATAGAACGGCATCTTTGATTTTCGATCGTTGACATAGGTCGGAGCTTCGGATCCCATCCCTTTTTGTGTGAAACGGGATACTCCTAGCATCGTCCTTTCTACTGTGCGTTCGATAACGCTCAGTGATCATTCATCCTGCTTACGTAGCGACCAGGTTTCTGACGCATACGTTAACGCAGGAAGTACCACTGAGTCGAAAAGGTGGGTACGGGAATAAGTATTCTTTGCCGTCTTCACTACATCTTCGATGCTCTTGAAAACACCCAAGCCCTTCGTTTCCTTCTGCTCAACTCTGGAGCTAAGTCGTTCATCATATTGACTTTCCGACCTAGATAGACATAACTGCAGCATTCGGAGATATTCATTCCGTTGAGCGTGATTGGGGCATATGAAACCATTCCGTTCTTCATGAACATCGTTTGCTTTAGATTTAGTCGGAGACCAATCTTTCCACACGCTTTATCAAAGTCCGCAAGCATACGTTCCGTTTGGCTAATGTCTGGTGTTATAAGGACGATATCATCAGCAAAGCGAAGGTGATGTATCTGCCGACCATCGGTTTTCACTCCCATATTATCCCATTTCAATGTTCGCATGACGTTCTGGGCGGTGGCTGTAAATAATTTTGGCGAGATGGTATCGCCTTGCTTAACTCCTCTTTTGACGTCAACGTTAATATCTTTGTAGAATGGTGAAATCTTTATTGTGAAATTTTTGTACAGCTCAAGAAGAATCTTTATATACTGAGCAGGGACTCCTTGACTATCGAGGGCTTCAATGACTGCTTCTATCTCAATTGAATCAAACACCTTGTGTAAGTCGATGAAAGTGAGACAGAGCGGTCTTTTGTACTCTCGCGACACTTCAATGTGCGTTGTTATCGTGTGGGTGTGGTCCATTGTACTCACATTCATATTATTCACACCTTATTATATATTCATTCCATCATGTTGTAGTGGAATTTCACATAATACTCTGCTACAAAAAAATAATAAAAAGTAGATAAAAAGTTTTACACTGTTTTACTCTTCGACGGAAGTTTCTTTCCAGCTTATGGCTGGATTATCCGGAAGGAGAAGTCTGTGATCAGATCCAGTAGAGAATCCCGGTACCACTGAGGTGTCATAACGCACCATTCTTTGTTCGTGAAAATATGATCGTTCTCTGCATGAGTCGTGTAGTTAGGAGACTCCCATGTCCATAAGTGGTTTTCGCTGCTGTCGAAGAATGAATTTTCATGAAATAGATGTGCTGCAAACAGAAATCTAACGATACAGTTTCGACACTCATTCCGTTCTTCTCTTTATGTTTGGCGTTTGTAAATGTGGTTTAGATATCCAATGAGGTCGAGAACACTGATGAGATGCTTCATTGCTAAGCTTTGGATGATCAGTATGGTGAGTTTCCAAAAAAGAACTCGAGGCAAAAAAAAAACTGTTGGCCAAAGCAGACAACAAAGCTCTAAATACGTTAACCGAACAATACTATGATTGGCAATTTTATGGTCAGTCTTTTTCATGAAGGCAATCAGTGAATGAAGATAAAAACGTTCTTCATGTTCCACAATTAAGCTAAGCAAGCGAGCAGCTCGAGGAGTCTGCTCAAGTTATCAGATGATTACGAGGATGACAGCATATACAGATCAAATCATTTAATGATTTGAAGATCTGAGGATAGCCGGGAACGAGAGGCCTGAAAATTGGAACAAGTAAAGTTGCTGCCTTGAAAGGGCCTTTATGGGACCAAATACACCGCAGGTTTCTATGGAACTGCGAAGATCTGATTGATAAGAAAAGGCAGGACGAGTTAAGTTGTCATGGAAAGAACGTTTCTCAAATGATTACAAACTGCTTGTCACTGCACGTAGAAGAATGGGAAATGCAGAGATTCTCAAACCGAATGTAAGGTTTTCAGTTCAAGGCACATTTGGTGCAGGGTTCTAGGAATCATTGTTAAAAATGACCTAGGAGTCTTTAAAAGTTATCTAATTATCTCAGATACAACTAATAAAATGTAACATAGACAGGATGCATATGTAGCGCAGTGGTTAGAGGTGCCCTGTAATGCACTTGATTCATCGATCTAACCCACATCTCGATATAGTTAAGGCTATTCTAATCGTTCCAATGAGAATTGGCGTTGCCTGTGAGGATAAAAACACTCTATTCATCTGCAGGCTAACGCAGGGGTCAAATGTGCATTCAATCACCTCTATGGTTCTACGAATGGAGTTGCATGCATGGGGCATCTCTCTAGAACTACTCAATGTCGTGCACGTTACTTAAAATGAATAAGCAAAATGGGAGGTGGAAAACTGGAACTACGTCGTTTAAAAAAAGTCGCCTTTTATATTTTTTTCTCCGGTTAATTTACTTATATCTGTGTGCAGTTTTGTTCATCTTGCAGTACCATGTAAATGCATGATCCCAGATCACTTGATTAAACTCTTTACTCCATGTGAACCATTTTGTAGAATCTTTTCGACACTTTGGTGGATATTCGTTTAAGTTAAAGTTAGGGAAAATTTTTCGTAATTGCAGTCTTTTTTTTTTTACATAAAGGATGAAGGATAAAGCTCTCGCCGTTGATCAATCCCTAAGGGATGCCCCATGCATTCGACTTCATTAAGTATCGTTGGAGGTGATTGAATGCATATCTGGCCCTTAATCGCGTTGGCCTGCCGATCAAGTCTGGTACCAATTTGCCGATCCCTGATGGTTGGAAAGCTTAGTGAGCCACGGGAGCAAGCATCGATCCCATGTGTGTGTTGCAGGACGCCGACCACTGCACCACACGCGCCCTTTTTTTTACATAAATGTAATGAAAGTAGGTATAAGGGAAAAAGTGAAGATCAAACGACCATCACTTTTTGAGTGCCTCACATAATTACAGCTCCTTTGGCAAATTTCCAATTGAATTCACCTTAGGTGAAACATGAGTGAAATATTGAATTGATTTTTCCTTCTTGATCCAAGTGAACCATTCACGGTTTTTTGCATTTTCTATTTGTAAACTGCTCTTACATTGCAGAGGTTGAAGAACATGAAGCACATACAGGTCGATACCACGCTCACCTAAAAGATGCCTATCAAGTAAGCTGACCATTAAAAAATACTCTATTGTAGTTCGATTGCATCTGATTAGAGCTGACTACGGTGAATCGCTTCCCAAGATTCCCTTGCTTTTGTAAAATCTCAATGATCTCTAAAAATGCTTACTTGTCTTTAACGTCTTAGATGATGATTTGCAAAAATGGATTTTATTAACATCAGTTAACTCTGAATTCGTTCTTGTTGCGCTCAATACCTACCCACTGGGTCAGCGTGCTTGACAGACAGGCAGAACATCTTTTTTTGTTTGAATGAGGCACTTTATGAGCACAATTTTTGGTTCCTCGGATTCTCGCAGCAGCAGACATAAGCTTATTTGTTGTTGGGAAATGTGAACCTCATTCATTGTAGCTTGTTACCACTGGCATTTCGGGGTCTGGCTAAAGTTACGTGCAGGGTAAAGCTATCGCATCCGTAGGCCCGACCATTTAAGTGTTTATGGATATAATTATTTTCTTACGAAGGTTATATTATATCAATCCCATAAGATAAAGTCATAAACTTCGTTTCTTGAACGCATTAGTGCCTCATGCTGTCTCAGTGTACGTATATGGTCTAATTTGGTCAGCGCTATCACGGAACGTGTCACATAGCTCCACCATTAACCGCCCGTAGAGAGATTTCCTAGGCTGACGGATCCGTACCAGCATAATACAATACTTAGCACATTCGTAATTCGAACGATTTTTTTTCAGCGCAACCGTTGCATATAGCTCAGCGTTTGCGTTTTGAAAGAGAACTACCAGAGCGAGAACATACAGTTTTCTCCGTTGTCCGTCCTTCCAACAATCGAGGAATCTGACCTCACCTAATGCAACACCTACGTTCAGGGACCAAATCTTTTTTTTATAAAGCATTTCATAAGCAGTGTGTGCGGAAAAAAGAAGTAGGTTCAAAGAAAACGCATTGAAATCATTGCGTATAGTCGTGAATATGTTGTAATATATCAGCATATAATGTGAATTATGTGGTAACATACCCCGGGCTGACAGTTTACACTATTGATCATACAAATTTAGAAAAAGAGAAAGAAAACACAAGGAACAGTCCACTTTTTGCTCATCTCATTGCTTACGGTAGTTTAAACGTAAGTCCATAAATGCTGCAGTTTGCTGCAAATTCATAGTTTATTAGATAATTACGTTGTCGACGGCATCTTTAAACGGCGATAGGTGCAAAAGAAAAAGGAAATCTCGACAAATTCAATGTCAGTTCTCGTTAGCATTCAGAATTTTCCCACCGTAGTTAATTTTTTTCTACTAGCTGAGATCATTGTTAACTGGCCTGTAATTGGTCGGAGAACGCAGCTATTCAAGGGGCTACGCCCGGGACTCCCACTCACTTATGAGTTGGGGCTCATGAAATAATCGAAAACGACGTTCCTCAAACTGATCTTCGTCTTGTTTCTACGTTCCTCTCAGCTAGCGTTTTGATTGGATCTGTAACCAGGGCGCGATTTTCTTTAACTTCATTTTTCTTGTAAACACGTGGTTTTTCCACCGAGAATTTGGAAATTTCTAGAACATTCGCTTCTTTTCCAGAAAATATATTAGGTGCAGATAGAGTCTTGAAAATTAGATATAGAGCTAGCTTTTCTTGCTTTTCCATTTTTCTAGCCATTGTTTTCTCTGCGCGTATATTGGACCGGTTTTTATGCGGTTTAGTGTTATGCTAATGAAATATGCGAAAGAAATATTTATGAGTAGATAGAAATTAACAAAGACACGATTCAGCAAGATGAGTTTAAGATGGATAAAATTGTCAGTTGAGGACCTTGTCTCGTCTCAATTCGAGAAAATTCGGAGTCATTTCACCAATCCACGTAACTCATCGTTCCCATGCTTGCGCTGTTGGTATCCCCACCGATGATTTAATATGATCTACGATAAGTGAAAAATGTTCATGTAATATTCGTGCTATTTATTTTGATTATTTTCTGTTCTATTCTTCATTATGAGAGCTCAATACTATTTGAGGTCAGCTCTCACATCCGTGGCGTTGCATGTTGATTTCAATGCGTAACTGTAAAGTTCTGGTCTAAGAAATAATCGAGTTCTTCAACTTTAATATCTCAAATCTCGGTGAAATCCATCAGCTAAAGTAAAAATCGTTGAAATCTGCAAGGTTTTATCATTTGCTAGAGAAGGATCACTTCCAAAAAATGAAAGAGTAATTTGCGATTTTTGCATGGGCCAGCTTCTACAGATAGGTGGAGCCAAGCCAATCACTGCAATGTGCAAAAAGGAACTAGTTGTAACGAAACAAAGAGAAATGCGAAAGTTTAAGAATGTCACACATGAAGCTGCTATAAAAACGAAAACGTTGTTTGTTAAGGAAAACGAAGAAGAAATGTCATATTTAAGGTTGAAACGATCTTGATTGTGAAAAACAGTTCCATTAAAAGGGTGGAAGGAAACTCACCAGTGAATACAGAAAAAGGTTTACGTCTGTGTGGACTCCTTCTGGAGAGCGCTGTAAGATGAACCGGATGCAAACGATGTGAAGGATTTTTAATCGTGTTCCAAGTCTCTTATGTCCATTGTAATGGATTGGATTCTCTTATGTCCATTGTAAAGTGGGCGTTTAGGAATTCCCAAAGACACGGCATATCGCTCCAAGTATGTTAGAGAAAATTTTCCGGTGAAAAGGAAAGAAGAAAATTAAAAATATCGGCTTTTATATGGAATAATTCCTAGGGAGTTCTGATGAAATGGAAGCGAACGAACGATTTGGACGACTTTTAATCGTTTCCCGTACAGGAATTCTCGTGCGGGCGGCCACCATGTGGGCGGAGAATGTCCGAAAATTTCCAAAGATGTGGCACAAGCGGCCCAGATGGGGGTGGCTGGGTGGGTGGGTCCACCCAGACAGTGTGATGACATCGTAATGATGGAAGTTGTCATTCTGTGTGCCTCTCAGTGTCATCTATACGATCAGTTCCGCAATTATTCGGATTTTCTTCTCTCATCTCTGCAATTTCCACACTACGTATGTGGCCACTTTGAAACATTGAATGCTTCCTTAAATCAAGAATTTCTAGCAAACCACTTATGAATTACTCTTTACAGTTTGTAATACCGTAATTAATAATAGTATATAAAATTTCTTATAAGAAATATTATTTATGGAACTTTAATAATCCTAATGCGGTCAATTAAGCTTGCAGAGTTAGTGGACGAATTAGTATAACATACTACAATTTTTTTTACAGCAGTTCATAACCCTTCTTCTTCTTTTTCCTCCTTTCGTCATCATCATCATCATCATCATCATCATCATCATCATCATCATCATCATCATCATCATCATCATCATCATCATCATCATCATCATCATCATCATCATCATCATCATCATCATCATCATCATCATCATCATCATCATCATCATCATCATCATCATCATCATCATCATCATCATCATCATCATCATCATCATCATCATCATCATCATCATCATCATCATCATCGTCATCATCACCATCATCATCATCATCTTCTTCTTCTTCTTCTTCTTCCTTTTCCTCCTCTTCCTAATCCTCTTCCTCTTCCTCCTCCTCCTTTCTTCCTCAGTGGACGTCACGTCAAAAGTATTAATACTGGATTTGTTATACTTTTGAACCAGCAGTTTTGTTTCGGGAAAATATCCAGCAGTGAAAAAATGTTTATAATATTTTCTACGGCCACCAATAGAGCGATTTCTTACTTAACTCATGATAACATTTTCTTTCTGAATAACGGACATTATTCTCTTGCAATATTTTTTAAAACGGTATGTTATATAGTACAACGTAGTGATCGTCGATCTAGCGCTTTCTTATCAAAAAATCCTGTTTTTGATTTATAAAACAACATGTTTACAACTGACTATTATTTCACCTCTGGACAAAGAATCAGCGCCTTCATGGATTATTAAGCTAACGCGAGGTTGAGAAAGAGCTTCATTTCGCTGATCTTTCAACGTCTTCGTCTTCTTCAGTTCCTTCCTTCCTGATGTTTTGTTTTATTAATCTGGTATTCATTCAGTCTTTTAAGTTTTCCACATGAAGTTTTCTGAACAACTATTGGACATGGTCGAATATCGGCTATCGAATAGCAGTTGAAGTGTTCGTGATCGATTTTCTTCAATCATACAGTAGTCTGAAAATTTCGTTTTCCAATTCCGCCACTTGAAGCAGTTAAGGCTGCGAAAGTGCTACCGATCAGCAGCCGGTCGTTCATCAGTACGTGCACTCTCATTCAGCGAAGTAATTATGACCAGCCGTAGCCATAAAATCGGAACCGCTCATCGCATCGTCACTAAGTCACTCAGGACACGTTCATGATAGTCTGCTGCTTCATAAGAAGTTGTTCTGGTTAAAGGTGAATGAATATCTCAGAGAAGTCCTTTTCCATTACGTCCGCCTCAGTTCTCTACTACTCTAGAGCGTGTACTATTCCACTTGTAATACTGATCTATTTAATATTTTCCTACTTGTTAATTCTAAGCTCAAAGAAACAGTTCCGTTGCCTACTGCTAGCAAATATTTTTTTAATGCAGATGCTAACTTTAAGGTTTATTCATAATCCGCGCTCACACTTTGTTTGGTGTACTTTTTTTTACTCGTGAAAGATAGTTGATAAGTCAGTGAAGTAAAAAAAACACGTCCTTTTCATTTCCTTGTGCAAGAGAATTTGCTTTTCTTAATAGATAAGGAGGATTTTCCAGTTGCTTTTTGTCACTAAATCTGTTTCACTTTTGCATTGTGTCCTCTTCTGATCTTTGTTGTTTTCTTCAATTTTTTCCTCTGCTTCTCCAAATACCTCATATGATCTCAGAGCATTATTCTTGTGTCAGATTTACGTTTGTGTTTCTGGAACATTTTTCGTGAACACTATTAACTAACTTCAACCTGAAAGTGATACGGTCACGCTTACAGTACTCACATGGTCACGACACGATCAATTCGAAAAGCAGGCGAATTACTGTCGAATTCGGTGCGACGGACTTTTTCCATGAAGAAGTGGGAGCATCGGGAACAATTGCATACGTTGGTGGAAACGGTAGGTGACTAAAATAGAACTCATTAATGCAGTACTTAAGGATTTATGATTATTGCTGGAAAAATAGCAGAGAGATGTATAAAAATAGCCCGTGGGGGTTTCTCCCACATATCAACGTCTAACGAAAAACCTACTGGGCTGAAAATCGGAGGCTGCGTTTCCCGAACCGGTTGACAAGCGATTTGATAGGAAAAGGGATTCGATAATTCATCTAGAAAACTGGTTATATCCAGTGTTGCTAATAGAAGAAAACGAAAAAATTTTCTAGAGAATTGATATTCTATTCGAAACAAATTTTTTATTCTAGATGTTGACTCAGACGTAGCTTCTCTCGCATAACTTTAAAGACCTCTGTAATTTAGTTCTTAAACGAATTAAAACTTCCACTTGTTTCTGTCGATTTTTTCTTGGTTTTAAAGTCGACATCGAAAACAAATCCGGAGCTCGGATTTGGTCAGCTATTCATGAAAGCAAAATTATAAGCTAGTTATGTACTTCAGAAAAGCAGCAAATGATAAACTTCGTCGCGATTGAAAACAGCTTCTACAACATTCTACGGTAACCACTTCTCATTTTTCGATTCCATTCTCTGTTTTTTTCAGCGTTTAAGTCATGAACGCATACGCAGCAAACTATTACTACAAAGAGATCGCTGTTTTATGTATCGCTGTTGACATGTTGTTGTTGTTGTTGGACAGACATGAGAGAAAAAGGGAAAACAACATCCCACTTCACGTAGAGATGTTAGGGATGCGATGATGGTTCGTGAGAGCCAGAGGGTAGGGAAAGTGAAGTGGGAAGCGAGGGAGCGAGGGAAGGAGACGAAGGAGAGCGTTCTCGAAAAAATCCTTATTTAGTGCGATCAACAGACTTCTAGTTTTATGGATTTGACTCTGAATGGATGACAATAGATAAGAAAACAACTTTCAAGAAGTCAGAATTTTCATTCTTACACAAGTGTTATTTGTTCAAATACCAAGTAGCTATTTCTCTCGCGGTTACCGCTTACTATTGTATTGTCGATTTTCCTGCGAAAATATTTTACTGATGGCATTGTGGGGTCTCTTAAAGGCTGTTATTCGTCTTATTTGATCTATTTCTTAACTCGAATGTGAAGCTGAAAAAATTTTTTGCTTTAAAAGGTCCCTTTGCGTCCTCAGCTCCACTAGAGAATCGTGCTTCTTTTCCTGTTAGCTGAACACTGACTAGAGCATTTCTTTGTTAAGAGAACAATTTTGAAGAAATTCGAATATTTTTTATCTACCATTTTTTAATAATTAAATTTCACAATATTCAGCCATAACGAACAAATGTAGAGAGAAAACGAAGACTTTAGAAGTCGCTAGAAGATTGTAGAAAAATCACTGAGAAAGTAAAGAGCTGCAGAAAACTTCCTTGTTACCTCAAAATGCAGACATCTACATATTAAATGCTGTCAAAGAAATTTCGATTAGTAGCAGATTTCGGTCTTTTCTTAAATTAAATAAATAAGGTTAATATGGCAGTAAAGCCAGCTCTTGTCTATGAAATTCCATTTTGATTCACTTTTGGTCGCATTGCTGCCCAAGGTTCCACAAAAGAGGACGAAGAAGAACGAACCAAAAAAGGCAATCATGTATGAAATTTATGTTTCAGAATCGGTTCTTCTTGAAAAAAGTACGATGGCAGATTTCTATTCTGGCACATATCGGGTTTGCAATTTCGTTTGGTATTCGGGCGAATTTCGGTGTGGCCAAGAATCGCATGGTGAACAACTTTACCGACGCATACGGTATTTTTCATGTGAGTTACTTTAGCGGGTTTTGTGTTATTTCAAGACATAAAACTAATGAAGCGCACAGCACTTGGTGTTTGCAATCCTTTGACAGATCTCTTAGAATGCCTCATAATCTATCGACTCCAGCATGCACTGCAGAACTGATCGAAGGCATATTCGGCACATACGGGCGCCTACTGATGTATCACTTCAATGTTTTTACCCTTCTGCACAAGTCTCCCACCAAACTGCAGATCCAACAAAAACGAGGGCTTGGTTTTTCGCTTCAAGATCGAACCAAAGAATACGCATTATTGCAGTGTACTTCCACTCACAGTGCTATACGCAACCCTTTTTGAACATAAATCACCTGAACCAAATTATTTTTTCAATGTGTGGGTTTTTCGCCTCTCGAAGTCAACACATGATGCCAATAAATCGGAATTGTTCCTTCCTAAATGCCCTTGTTTGTTCTCGTGACAGCAAACTTTTAGTTGACGGCGATTTTCCTAAACATCTGATGTTCATCTTCATTTAGAATTAAGTGAATGAGACATAAACGGCAGTTCCATGCCACTTTTTTCTCTCTGCCCTCCTCATGTGCCGTGATTTTTATTGCTTTTTTGTCGTATTACCTTTGCTATTTTAAATACTGAGGCCAATCGAAGTGTTTTTCGGGATTTCCTTCCTGAAACCCTCCAAACAAAGCCAGTGCTCGTTTGTATTGCATAAAATGCATTGATCTCATCTATTGAGGCTGACACGTGATAATCATGTGAATTTCCTTCCAACTAATAATATTTACAATTCATTGTTTTTCTTATTTGAAATGTTTCTCACAATTCTACATGGTCAACACATCGATCAACTCCGATTACAGGATTTAACATGAGGCTTCTATTTTATGTGTATCTAACTGTCAATAATAGTAAACCACAGGTCAAAACAGTGTCATTATCAAAGGTCAGTCCGGGGTACTGGTTTTTTTTTATAAGTGTTGATAATATCTTGACAGATAGAGTGCTTGACGAATTGGTAAGCTGACATCATGGTAGGTGAGATGTCGGTCAATTTAAGCCTTTTTGTAAGAGATAAATGATGAAGCGTTCGGCGTTTATTAGTACCTTAGTGATACACCATTCCTTACACTCTAGCCATGATATCGTAGATGTGACTGGATGCATATTTAGCTTAAAAATCTCTCCTCCCAGACAGGTTCTGCTAGGCATTTTCAGATCTGGGAGGACTTCGTCGGCTTGGAGCCCGGAATCGAACCAAGGATTTGTGTATATTGCAGTGTACCTCTCGTCAGTGCTCCATGCTGTCCCTCTTCCGTACAATTTCACCTATATCATCTCTAATTCTTTGGGTGATTGAATTATTCCAGTTATCAACTAGTAAGATCCCCATTTGTTTTTGTTAGATGACAAAGCTTCTCAGTGGCATTAGGTTCAAGAGACACCACAGATTTTAGTACAAGTTCGTACATTTTCACTGTTCTTGGCGATAACCTAGCCGCAGGCTCGGCCTTTGCGGCTGTGGCATAGCTGTATTCTCAGCTGGGCATTTGGTTTAGACGAAATTGCCGAATTCTTTAGTAGTTTTAGTTACTCTGGTTAGGGTTGCATTCACCATGTATATCGCATACCAATACCCAAAAACATTAGCCATACACAGTGAAGTAGAAGACCATTGGTAAAGAAGTTTACCACGAAAAGCCTAATTACAAGTTTTCACTTCTTTCAATACTGAGAAAGAGATATAGAAAGATTTAGAAGTTTTTCTTTGTTGTTTTACAATCAACTTTCCTCTATCACTGTCTTTGTTCAGACATATGCTTGACATAAATCAACCAACTGGAGGCTATATGAACAGAAGGAAAGGGTTAGGGTGCGGTGATGATGATGGTGTCGGGGGACTGCACATAACAATGGAGAACGCGTCGCATCGACTACAATTCGGGTTTTGTCTAATATCATCATCAAATCAGTGATAACGGCTTCTAATCGTAGATCTCATCATGATTTCGCGTATAGATTTATCGCTAGTTTTTCGCCCCATTTAGATGACTATGAAGGAGATGGTGGGAACAGGTCAGTTTTTGACTTGAAAAAAAGTCAAAAGGTTTAAGAATGGGCGAAAAAACGGTGAAAAAGGTTAGTATGGTTAATAGCAGTGCAGTAAAGTTACTCTAAACACAGATTTTTTAAAATACATCGTAAAAGAGGGAAGTAATCATGAGGCATTTCTGGAAGTCCTGGTATTTATCTAAATGAAAAACGCGAGTAGTGAAAAGTATGTGTGAGATACAACTAAACAGCTGGAGCGGAAAGCAAGAAGAAGGTGGAATGATTCAGACAAAAGTTCATCGCAAAAAAAGAAAAAACTCTGTTGAATGAGGGCGATTCCTAAACTGATATTTGCTTTATTTCAGGAACCACAGTTTTTTTGGTCGGCAACGGAGCTGGGAATGTTGGAGAGCTCATTCTTCTACGGTTATGCCATCTCACAGATTCCGGCTGGAATTCTAGCGGCGAAATTCGCACCAAACAAGTTCGGTCTTAATCTTACTTTCACAAAACATCAGAAACCCTGTTTAAAAACTTTATTTGCTTTTTTCTATAAATTATAATAGTTACAACGGCTTCCAGTCAGTGAAGCATCAGTGAAGGAGGGATAAGTGCATAAAATTAAGCCTAAAGCACACCGAATTTTCGTTCCTAGACTCTCTTATTGTTCCATATAGTCCTTTTCCTATATGCAGCGTTAATGTGGAAGCGAATGTTAGCGTTATCGCAGAAACCCGAAAGAAATTTTTTTATTTACATCAATCTAATATCATCAAACTGTGTAGGAGTTGTCCGTCACCAGTTATGATGGATCACTTGGTTCACTAGCTACTACTTCGCGAAAATCACGGTTAAGTAAAGCGACGAATAGGCAAATTGGGTCAGTGGTTGTGTTTGTTCCATTAACCATAGAAAATCTTTAGTTGCTGTTAATACCCTCGATATGGGCGCGTGTGGCGCAGTGGTCGGAGGTGCCGCACAATACACATGGGTTCGATTTCTCTCCGGGGTCGGCAAACTGGTACTAGACTCGTCTGGGAGGATAGCTGCACTAGCTCGCTAGGTGACTGTGAGTCAGTGTAAAGGCCAGATATGCATCCAATCTCCTCCAAACGATGTATATTGAAGTCGAACGTAGGGCGCATCCCTCACGGATTAACGCTGAGAGCTTTTTTGTACTTTCGATTGCCACCTCGATGAACGATTACACACACTATGACACATCCGATGACACTTGGGAGCTGATGTGTGCTGCGCATTATTTTGCATCTTGGTCTTTGAACGCAATTCCACACCTTTTAGTCTTGTTTGCAACTGCACAAAACACATAGCTATCAACTAAATTCAAAAATGCGTGCAGAATTATTTGATCCACGTAGTTTTATTTCATTAACATGTAGGAAAAATCATAGCGAAGGTGATTTTCCGGAGACATGCCTCCCTGCGGTAAGCCATTTGTCACGAAGGTCTTCTTTTTTTCTGTTTCTGAATAGAAGCTTTCACGAAATGACAAACCGCAAACCTTCGCTATGTACGAATTTCAGACTGTTTTGCTTTGGTGTGGGAACGGCCAGCTTGCTGAACATCATCGTTGCATTTGCTTTTCAATATCATCCGTTCACTGACATGATGGTGATAGTAATGCAGGTCATCCAGGGAATGGCGCTGGTCAGCGGACGTTCCCTACTTTATTCCGTTTGCCTCTTTATTTTCAAAATATGGGATCGATCAATTTGGGTTCCCCAGATCGATCTCGTTGATGGGTGATTGTTGATGACACTGATCAATAGAACTAGCTGAGGGACAGGCGAAACGAAGGACCCGCATGGTGTGATGGTGAACGTGTTAGCCCTGGAAAGGCTAATAGCCCGTTCGTTCCCCACCGTAAACACTTGCGGTCCGGAGTTTTGCAAATAGCTTAGCACATTTAAGTCCTCATTTCCGTTTGGCTACCTAGGCAGGTTTTAGATCCAAAATTGGCGATTGCACGGCATTCCAACTCAATAGTACCTAAAAATTTTGACGAGAGAGAGAGAAACTTGTCATTATGCGATCTGTTCTGATGGAAATGTTAAACTTCTCCATTTGAATGTTCGTTGGTTCACTCCTTGAAGCAGTAATGGTGAAGTGGCTTACCTTTGACGAAAAAATAGAGTATTCAGCGGTTACGAAGTTTTTTTTTGAGTTTTAGAACGTGAGAGAAATTGCAAAAACTTCAGGGTGTCACCTATCCAGCAATGCATGGTGTCTGGCGCCACTGGGCACCACCACTTGAGCGCTCAAAACTCGCCACAACCACGTTCACTGGAAGTTATGTGGGCGTGATGGTCGCTTTACCGGTTTCAGCAGCCACAGTCAGCTACTTCTCATGGTCAGCACCGTTCTATGTCTATGGTGAGCTTGCAAAAATCTTGATGACTATTTGTAACCTTTTTTTATTTCTGCGATGATGTTAAGTGCTCGTATAAACGTTGTAAAAAAGATGACCTGCGACATAGAACGCTAATTGGTAACCAAGCATCTCCTGTGTCATCATTCTTATTGATGAAAAGGTTAGCAACTCAAGCAGATCGCAGTAAGTAATGTTTCTAGTCGCCCCTATGACACCACAAAATGGCACATTAAACTCTTCCATATGGAAGAAAATGAAAAGCAATGTTAACTTTCTATTTTAAGCCCACGACAATTTTTCACAGAAGGATATTATGTGGAATACAACCGGAACGATGCCGAGGTATTTGCAAAACTCCGAACCGTAGGTGTCTACGATGGGGAGCGAGCGCTCTATTACTCTTTCCGGGGCTAACGCGTTCACCGCTACAGTAAAAAAGATGACCTGCGACATAGAACGCTAATTGGTAACCAAGCATCTCCTGTGTCATCATTCTTATTGATGAAAAGGTTAGCAACTCAAGCAGATCGCAGTAAGTAATGTTTCTAGGCCCCCCCCCATGACACCACAAAATGGCACATTAAACTCTTCCATATGGAAGAAAATGAAAAGCAATGTTAACTTTCTATTTTAAGCCCACGACAATTTTTCACAGAAGGATATTATGTGGAATACAACCGGAACGATGCCGAGGTATTTGCAAAACTCCGAACCGTAGGTGTCTACGATGGGGAGCGAGCGCTCTATTACTCTTTCCGGGGCTAACGCGTTCATTGCTACATTATGTGTTTCCACTTTCTCTCAGCCATTTTCTATCTACCATTGCCATCAGCAATCACTCGTCTAACAAACAATTATGAGTAGCAATTTTCTTGTTGAGTGAACGCGAGGTGTTATTTTTATTCTTTATTCACGAATACGCTAACGTTTCGGCGGGCTTCGCCTTCCTCAGAGCCACTTTCTACGGGGCTTCCACTGGGTATGTCGCGTGAAGACCAACCGCACAGAATTCACATGGAAGCGTCACGCGACATACCCAGTGGAAGCCCCGTAGAAAGTGGCTCTGAGGAAGGCGAAGTCCGCTGAAACGTCAACTTATTTGTGAATAAAGAATAAAAATAACACCTTGCGTTCACTCAACAAGAATACGAAAAATTACTTGATCAATGCCGAGGTTAATAGAAAGTCGGTCGTGGAAGCTACTGCATTATGAGTAGCATTGTTTTAACTTTTATATACTACTTATGCTTTTTATAGCAGAGTACTATATGATATCTAACTACAAAGATGCTAGCACACGAGCAAAACTCGGGCTCTTAGGTCCGCTTCGAACCTGCGGTTACGTTTTCCAGGCCCTCATCTGTTATCATCTGCCCCAACTGAAGCGTTTGCTTTGCCCTTCTTTCGGCCAGTTTTTTACTCTAGCGTTGTGACCAACAATCATCCATCAGCAGGAATGATCTGAGGAGCAGCTGGATCTCGTTATGCTAAAGCTGACCAGGTAGTTGCGGGTTCAAAGCGTACTTGATGTTCCGTGTTTTGCTCATATCGCAGCATCTTTGTCGTTGTGTTTTACATAATGCCTTGCCATGAAGGAAGAGCAGGCAGTAAATAAAAGGTAAACATTGTGATTTTGACTGCGACTTCGGCTTAATTTGATTCAATGTCGATTAGTGCTTCCTAGATCATTTCCGTCGACGGGCGATTGCTAAAAGTACCGAAAAAGTAAAAAAAAAAACTGCCTGAGAAAAAGGCAAAACAATGGCTTCGGTTAGTGTACACGTGAAGTTCCAGGAACGAAAAGTACGAGCATCATTTTTTTTTCTAGAGCCTTCATTAGGAAGTCTTATATGGTTCTAATTATTGGCTTGCCTGCAGAACACGAGTTACCACTCTGGACCCGGTTACAATCGTCTCTTGTACAACGGTTCGAAAGCAACGTGTTTTCGATCCACCGGTTTTTTAGTGTGTGGGATGTTGAGCAGAATTTCCTCTTCCAATTTCGATTTATGTCAAGACGTTAGATCTCATATCCCGTGTGTGATACGATACGCTTTTAACACTGCATGAAAAATATCTTCCTATTTTGAAATCCTCATAAGCTGACGTTTCGGTGTCTTCACCTTCTTCAGAGCTGTGATAAATTGAGTCCAGAGTCCTGAGTGCTTCGTTTTTGCAATGTGGGTCTTCTTAGTCGCAACGAGTCGAATCTTCTTGAGTGCAGCATCGTTTGAATGAAGTTTTCTCACTGAGTAGAGCACCTCTATGAAGAGCGGTTGTTGATCTACTCTCATCTGGTGTAATCTCTTTTTTCAGCGGTAGTGTGTCCTGCAGCAGTCGATACATGAGATAGCACATAGCGAAGCAATGGTTTGTTAAAACCGATCATTGCACCACAGCATAACTGGTCGATGCTTCCTTGAATTGTCTTAAGACCGACTTTTATTACGGTAAAAATAGCCAAAGTCTTCTTTAGTCGTCAAACTAAAATAAGGTTGGTAAAGAAAATTTATTCAGCTGACGTTCCAACGTCTTCGTCTCCTTCAGAATCGGATTGGTCCTCAACGACGATCCGAGGGTGAACGTCCTTGCGATATGGTTGTTCACTGTGCCATCGAGTCGAATACAATGAAGTAGAGCACCGCTCAGTTAAAGAACTTCAGTCGACGGTGCCTTCTTATACATGATGGATGTTGATCTGTTGCCGTCATCTAATGCCATCCGCTTTTTTGATGGCAATGCATCATTTAGCAGTCGGTATCGCATGCTTTCTTGGACTGTTAAACCATTGCAAAGTTATTATAAAAATGTTATCTGATAGAAGATAGAATAGAAGTACATTTGAGTTCGGTAATACAGAAGCAGGCCATCTATCTATTCTTTAAGTCTATGTGCCTGTTAGAGCAACTGCTATGCCTAGTAGCAACTAGTTATATCCCACCTCAATTCTTGGTCATCATGATTCTCTGGATGTGAAAGACCCGTAGATCGTGAAAGGTAACTGAAATAAAACAATTCCCAACACCGACATTCCGTTAACATCTGCAATGATTGATAATTTGACGTTTTTCTTCGATAAGCAGACATGAGGTTGTTATTTTAGAATCTGTTAGGATACAATAGCTGACGCTTTCGCGGCTTCGCCTTCTTCAGAGACTGGAAAGGTCAGATTGAGATGCGATTTACTGAGCCAAACACTTTCATAGCCTCAGCAGATAAAACTTAACAAATAAATTTGTACCTCGAAACCGACTTTCCTTGAACCTCGGTGTGCTTAATCAATATGTATTCTTTCTTTGATGAGCTTACACGAGGTTGATAATAATATTTATTATCGGCTAACGTTTCGACGTCTTCGTCTTCATCAGAGCCGATGATCCGAGTCGATGGCCCACGCTCGTTATTCGTCTCGATGTGACGGCTTCGCCTTCATGTTGAGTCAGGTCTTCTTCAGCGGTCCATTTCCAAAGAAAAAATAAATTTGTGTTCGCATAAGAAACAGCTCCATTTAAACACCTACCGTTTATTTGTTGGAAGTATATAAGTTAGTTGGTGGATAGCAGTCGCACAAAGTAATACATGTCCGAGGATTGTGCCTGCATCAGGTCACTGGATTAGCCTGAAGTATGGCACGAGGTCACGCGTGAGGACAAGACACTCCTCTTTCCGGTTCATTTTTGGATTTTTGGAATTGATCCAAAACGCTTCAAGAGTTTTACGCGCTGATGTTTTTGATTCGTGCGTGAGGATAGTGACTCCTACTTCAAAATCTTCTCCGTTATGCTCCTGCACCCTATGCGCGCCTAGTGGAGTGTTTGGTTTTAATTCAGATTTACCGACAAGGTGTTCTCTTTTGCGTATGCAGAGCAGTCTACCCGTTTCACCAACGTATTATTCGTCCCTGTAGGCTTTAAAGTTTTACAAGAGATCAGATAGACTATGTATAATGTGTGTATGTGTCGTTCTTGATTGCTGAGATCGAGCCAAATCGACTATGAGAGAACAGAAAGTTTCAGGTGTATCTGGACTTCTATGGGCGATGAGTTGGTGGTATGTGTCGTCATCGTCACCTTGCGATCATCGTTACATCACCGACGAAGAGCGCACATACATTACGGAAAAAGTCGGCACTGTAGCAAGCGGAAACATGACTGTCAGTGACTTCTTGCTTGACTTGCGACTCCTTTTTTATTTTAGTCGGAGAAAATTTTTAAAATCTACCCAGAGGTCTGAATGTTTTCGTTTTACTTAAAATAATTTGTTTCTTCGTGAAATTTTCCTGCGTGTGTGTGCATGTGCATGTGTGTGTGTGTGTGTATGTGTGTGTGTGTGTATGTGTGTGTGTGTGTGTGTGTGTGTGTCTGTGTGTGTGTGTGTGTGTGTGTGTGTCTGTGTGTGTGTGTGTGTGTGTGTGTGTCTGTGTGTGTGTGTGTGTGTGTGTGTGTGTGTGTATGGTGTGTGTGTATAGTGTGTGTGTGTGTGTATGGTGTCTGTGTGTAAGGTGTGTGTATGGTGTGTGTGTATGGTGTGTGTGTGTGTATGGTGTCTGTGTGTAGTGTGTGTGTATGGTGTGTGTGTGTATGGTGTGTGTTTGGTGTGTGTGTATGTGTGTGTGTGTGTGTTTGTTTGTTTGTTTGTTTGTTTGTTTGTTTGTTTGGTTGTTTGCTTGTTTTTTGAAGATTCTCTTTTAAGGATTACTGAGCCAAAATATTTTATTTAAGTCATGCAGAAGAAAGATTTATGGACCATCAATAAGGACTGAGCAATTCTCTAGAAATTATGATACTCTGGAAATCCTTAAATTAGAACCTAATTGCTCCTGATTTAGCGTGATTTATCTTTTGACAATTGATTGCTGCTGCATTGTATCCAAAACAAAGAATCTTTTTGAATATTGAAACTTCATTTGTCGATTCGCAGTTACTTTACCTTTTTGTAGGCGGACACTTCATCAGTCAATTCGCCTTCAGGGCCTGACATTAACTGCTACAAAAGCTCCCATATAAAATTTTTCTTGCAGCTGACGACGATACCTTGGAAATCCATTCTGTTCTCGTTGCCGGTATGGGCAATTACCATTTCCAATTTCTGCCGGTCGTGGACGTTCTTCTTGTTACTAAGCAATCAACTCACTTACATGAGAGATGTACTACATCTTGACATCCGACATGTAAGTGTTCATTTTCCATACATCTACGGAAAGATAAGCCTCCGATAGAATTGGATGGAGTTTTTTTTGGAAATTCTTTCCTTCTTTTTATAATAGTATTTATAAATGTGTGACAAAGGAGAAACTTTTGGGTGCTGAGGTTTGATGTAATTAGAAACGATTAACTAGCCGAAAACTGGAAGATACAACTCTGTCTATGGTAGGAACCCCCAATATGGTGTTGTACGAGTTCATAACTGCTGATATAAAACGATAGGTTATTTTAAAAATGGGATATCGATCGGATTTAAGAAGACTGTTTAATAGCAAAAGGCGCAGGGATAGCGTAGTGGTTAGTGATGTGTCGATCATCAAGTAAAGGTTCTTGCTCTGCTCCCACCCATGTAAGAACGCCTTAACCCGGCTATCTCCAAGACTTTTTTATTTTATTTTATTTGATCTGTTTTTATATTTACTATGCGTATACGAGCACCTTTCACATTCCATTTGTTTCCTCGCATCCATCGTCCACGAAGATTTTGCAACTTTACATGTGGCTTTCGCTGCTGCTTGAGGATTTTACATCTCATCTTGAATGTCGTAGAATGCTGGTCGAGTCGACTCTCCCTGGACTCCTGAGATAGCCGGCCTGGAGCGTACCCAATTGGGTTGCAGAGAGTGAATTTTGCCAGACAAGTTTGGTACCAATTTTCCGACTCTGGAGAGATGAGAGGCTTGGTTGACCCGGAGCGGAGTCGAGCTAGCACCATACTCGTGATGAAGGACGTCACTACCACCGTACCATCCGCCCCTTATCTCCAAGATTGCAAGGGTAATTGACTAGACGAGCATTCTTCGACACTCATAAGAGGAAATCCTCAAGCAGTAACTGAAACAACACGTGAAATGTTCAGAGGCTATTGTGGATGATGGATGCGAGGAAGCGAATCGAATGCAAGAAGTGCTGAGATCCGCGTGATAGATGTGGTGACAGGTCATGTAAAATAGAAAAAAAAACAAGAAAAATATGATAGCACAACCTTTTGAAGTTTTGTGTTTTACACCATAACGAATAATAGTGGCAAATGCAGGTAGAACACCGAGTTAATACTAGCAATAAAGTTCTTTCCATTAAGAACATAAAATATTTATAATTTGACAGATGTATTTCAACTTTTATTTACTGCCTTTCCCTTTTTGATGGAAAGATGTCATGTGGAATACAACCATAACGATGCTTAGATATGAGTAAAAGTCGGAACCTCAATTGCTCCTCGAACCTGCGATAACTCTTTCCGGTGGTTCATGTGTCATCCACTGCACCGCCAAGGCCCTTTCTTTGCCTTTCGCTCATTCATTTTTTCACATACATTTTTTTTACCACTCCACCTTTATTTTCGAAAGTTTTTGCCATTTAACACCTAAAATTACACATGTAGTTTAATATGCATTGATCGATTAGCTCTAAAAATTAATATCTATGCAATGCCTTCTGTCCTCCACTGTGCTTCGTATGACCAGATGGCAATTGTTTGGATAGGAAAACACGTCACTACTTCAGAGCGGTATGATATCGGCTCTTCCGCAATTGATGATGGCTATTGTTGTTCTGATATCGGGACAAGTAGCTGACTGGCTTAGATCGACCGGTAAAATGAGCACTGGCGCCGTTCGGAAGTTGTTTAACACACTTGGTGAGAGACATTTTCGTTATTCACTTGATAATATGTTAGAAATAAGGGCGTTTTTTATATCCGTACTGGAATAAGAAGCGACTAGGATTCCACGTCGTTTAAGAGTAAATATTGTGGGATAGGTTTTTCACCTTTCGTAGAGATAAAATAGACTATAGTATGGGTTACATGTGAAACATAAAGACGATTTTCACATTTTTGTCGGGATACGAAAATATTCTTTTAATGATTTACCGCCTCGTCGTAGTTGGGACGTGCTCCTTGGTGTCGTCCAGCGATGTACAGCGAAGGGACTCATCTCACCGGCTGGAACTCCCTTGCTGTCAAGGAGTACGCCGTTTCCATCAGGAAGTCCAGCGAAGAGTAAACCAATACCATGATCCATCACCGTCCTTGTATTAAACTATTTGCATGGTTACAAACTTCCCTCTCATCCACAAGAGCAGTGACTCCGCGTGGTGGTGACGACATGGGTCAGACTTTGGCTAGGTTGACCTCGTTGCTCTAGGCAAACACAGTGGCTAAATCAGCTAAACTCCTAAAAATGGAGAATATGCTGAGGTCAGCACAACCAGTGAGGACGGGCCAACTTAGTGTCAAAGTAAGTATAGGCAAGTATTAATCAGGGTTTCACGTCGTATAAAGGGGAAGACAAGACTTTTTTGTCTTTGGCGTTGGGTTTGTGTAGCGCAGTAGTTAGAGGCGTCCTGTAATATACATGGGTTCGATCTCGGGCCCACGCTCACCAAGCTTTCCACACTCCGGTGTCCGCAAGTTGGTACCAGGCCTGTCCGAGAAGATATCAGCAGTACTCGACAGGTCGACAGGCCACCGCGCGTCATTGTATGCGTCAGATATATAGTATAATCATCCCCAACGATAACAAGTGAGGGGCTGAATAGATGCATCACACATCTCTGATGGGTTGGTCAGCGTCGAGAGCTTTATCCTTTTTATAAGAGGGTATGAGATGAGAGATGGATCGATTCGCCATTCCTAGAAGAAAAACGAAAAAAACTACACTTTAAGTTACTTGGGAAATAAATGTTGTTTTTCTTCGTATTCTTGTTGAGCAAACGCGAGGTGTTATTATTATTCTTTATTCTCAAATAAACTGACGTTTCGGCGGACTTCGCCTTCTTCAGAGCCTGGAAAGGTCAAGTTGACAGCAATCTACTCGGTCAAACGCCTCCATAACCAAACAAAGAAAAGAATCTCATCAGCGTTCTGGATTAATTCCAGAAATCCGAAAATGAACCGCAGGGAAGAATGCCTCGTTATCACGCGTGATATTGGGCAGTATATAAGCCTATTATTTTGAGGGGAAGGGCACATTACGATTCCATGTGAATTCTGTGCGGTTGGTCTCCACTAGACATACTCAGTAGAAGTCTCATAGAAAGCGGTGGGTGCGCAAAGTTGTGTTCATTGTGGTTGAAATCTTGGTTTAGCGTTTTCTTTGTTTGGTTATGGAGGCGTTTGACCGAGTAGATTGCTGTCAACTTGACCTTTCCAGGCTCTGAAGAAGGCGAAGTCCGCCGAAACGTCAGCTTATTTGTGAATAAAGAATAATAATAACACCTCGCATTTGGTCAACAAGAATACGAAAAATTACTTGATCAATGCCGAGGTTAATAGAAAGTTGGTCGTGGAAGTTACTTCAAAACGTTGCTTTGTTCTTGGTAATTTTAACGTCCTGTCTTTGGGTGAAGTTTTAAGACTTTGTTTTTGTTCATAAGTTTTTCTTTGGTGTTTATGGTTCGATCCCTTTTTATGCAAATAATTTTGTTTCCAAATCATTGTGTTTAAAATTTAAGCTGCTGAACTTCCACGAAAGCATTCTTGGATTTGAAGCTGAATCTGTAGTGCTCCACGACCTCTTCGCACCAAATATTGCTGTTACCTTTGGGCAGCGATTCTCTAACCATCGCACAAAATAACATGCTCTCAAAGATTCTTGATGAATATGAATTGTTGATGGTGAAGACAGTCGAAAAAGAGCAGCCAAGAAAGAAAATGGCTACTTAAAGATGTTTAAGAACTTGCCTGCAACGGATCAATGCCTTGGAGAACTAGGAATAATTTTTAAAAAAATGTAATAAAAAAGTAAAAAAAAGGGCAAAACGATCCATTTCTAAAATAGCGATGAAAAATTGATTCCGTGTAACGTAAGACGATGTTCTACGCAAGATCTGACTGCATCCAAGCAGCCTTCAGATCAAAAGTTGTTTCAATAGAAGGCTGTGGTGTTTTTTGTTTACGCATACGGGGTAGAATTCTTCTTCGCTGCTCATGTCCTCATTACAGCATAGATGTCTATAAAATTTGTGGTAGTAAAAACAAGAAGGTGTAAAATTGCTAGATTCACGATCTGGCATTGGTACTAATTAGTCGGCCAGTAGTATTGCATGGAGAGATCCGTCTAGACCTTATAGATACAGCAGTGCAGTGAATGTTTCGGTAAAATGTGATCTTTCTGCCGCAGAGGTCTTTTTGACTCGTCGTCGCGCCAGATCTCTCAAAGTTGGTCTCAATTAAGTCTTTCATATATCCAAGATATCATCATTTCGCAACGTTATTAACATCGACGTCAGAAAGGTTAAGCAAGGCAATAGTGCCTCGCCAAAATTATTTACCGCCAACCTCGAGAACGTCAGGCGAACATTGGAATGGGATATTATGGGAGTGAAAATCGTTGGTCGGCAATTACACCATCTTCGCTCCGCTGATGACATCGCCTTTATAACACCAAACATTAGCCAAGAGGAACGAATGTTGACGGACTTTGATAAAGTCTGTGAAAAAGATTGATCTTCCACTAAACCTCACAAAAAGGATATTTATGAGGAATGGATTGATTTCGTATGCCCCATTCACGCTCAACGGAACGAATAGCTCCGAATGCTCCAGTTAACTCTACCTAGGCCGGAAAATCAATGTCATGAACGACTTAGCTCCAGAGTTGAGCAGAAGGAAATGAGCGGCTTGGAGAGTTTTCAAGAACATCGAGGATGTAGTCAAGAGACCAATGCACACCTGACTCCCTGCCCACCTTTTCAACACAACGGTACTTCCATCTTTTACGAAAGCGTCAGAAACCTGTTCGCTTCGTGAGCAGGATGAAAATTACTCAGAGTTATCGAACGCACAGTCGAAAGGACGATGCTAGGAGTATCCCGTTTCACACAAGGGATGGGATCCGAAGCTTCGACCTGCGTCAACGATCAAAAATCAAAGATGCCTTTCTGTAGCCAAACAGTCGAAGATAAAGTGGGCCGAACACGTAATGCGTATTAATGGCAACCGATGGACAGGTGCCGTTAGTGTACCTCTGAGTGGAGTTAGTGAGTGGATTCCTCGGCATGCGAAACGTACTGCAGGAACAGAGCCGATCCGATGGTCAGGGTTGTTAACGAAAACCTTGGAAGAAAGATACGGTGCTTAGCGAAATCCTAGATCGAGCAGAACCCACTGGGATACTCTTGTACGCGACAGGGAAAAATGGAAGATTTACTGGCACTCGTTAGAGTCACTCGACGATCAAAGGGACTACAGGTGATACAGGTGATAGCAGTAGCTTAACAACCACACAGTGAAGTTCGGAAGTCTGCACAGTATACACATTGTAAGATGGCTCGTTAGGCAGAAGTAATATACGTAAAGAATTGCACTAGCAATAACATAGTGGCCCATACGTCAGATTTACGACGTATTGAATATAAATACAAATAGAGCTTATGTGAGCAGATAGCTCAGCAGTAGCATTTTTCTTGAGATAACGAAAGGTGATGTAGACGATGCGAACAGTATCCGAGCGAATAGCATGGCGCTACTAGAGCTTAAATGGCGCGGAGAAGGTCGCAATGCTCAGCTGTTAGGCGATACTACTTTCCGACGGTTATGAATAGGTGGAGATTCAGGACAAACACCCCCTGCTCTTATGTTAAATTTTTTAAAATATTATAGATTACATGAGACGGGTAAATGTGATTATGACAAATACGTATTCAATATTTGAAACGCGTAGTAGCATGAAAAATAGACAACATTTACGGCGAATGCCCTCACTACACCTCCAAAAATAATTACTACTTCTCGAAGCACCTCAGCAGTCAGATAGGAAAAGCTCTAGCAAAAAAGCTGTTGCTGGAAATCGTTAGCTTTAAAACTCTTGCAGATTCTAAAAGTGTGGAACACTCTTTTTTGCCTATTGGTGTGTGCAGGTAAATGCAAATATCTGACATTTCATAACGTTCATTAGAGCCTGAAGTATCTACTTGTGAAGGTCTTAGCAAAGAGATAACAAAAATCTACCGAACAGCCTATTTTGCAAAAGAGGCAGTAAAATCAATGGGAGGTTGCATTTTTCATATATTGTTCGTGGAGGACTACTTATTGTCACTTCAATGATGCTGAGATATTTGCAAAACTCTGGACCGCAGGTGCCTACGTTTGGGAGCGAACGAGCTATTACGCTCTCCAAGAGTGAGCGCGTTCACCACCACACTATGCGGGTCCTTTGTTTCGCCTGTCTCTCAGCCTGTTTTTTTTTTTTTTTAATCGATCACTACCATCAGAAATCACCCGTCAGTGGAGGACTTGATTAAGAGCTACTTATTGCCTTTTTTGCTTTAAACAATGGTTTCGGACACTTATAGTGTTATATTAAAACTAGAACAAATGTAATTCGTTGTTTTTAGGATTTAGTGGAGAAGCGTTCTTCATGGCGATGTTGGCATTTGTCAAAGAACCGGGCATTGCTGTAGCTTGTCTGGTCAGTGCCGCTACATTTAGCGGAATGAATATTGTCGGTCAGGTTATATTTTTTTTACGATTTTTCATTTATTTGACCCCTAACTCCCATAAGTCTGCTGTGGAAATTTGTACTAGTATCATATGGCCAGTGAATATCTCTGCCCATGCCCATCCTCTGCCAATATGTACAATTATCATCGTTGATTTTTCTTGAAAAGATGGAAAAAGGTGGATAAAGGAAAAGGCAAAATTGTGAACAAGGCCGATTTTGTCTTGTGCGCTATGTGACACATATACGACTCATTTTTTGCCTAAGTCTCAGTATTTGTTAAAGAATAAATCAGCACTTTTCCCACTGAAACTCAGTTTTTTGTGTATTTTGTTTTAACGTACAATAAGGCTCTGAATTTATAATCTTGAAAGAAATGAAAGCAGTTCGAGCCACATGTGGCGCGTATTGTCTCACGTGATACTCAATGCTGTTCGTAATCTATGCACAATAGGTGTGGCTCACATGGTCGTGAATGGCCTAATATTCAGATTTTCTGAAGTGACCTGTACAGTTTCAAACTGTAGGTCGCCGTAGTTCTATCATAATTATTTCAGATGAATCGTTTTTAGGCTTTAACGTGAACCATTTCGACATCGCTCCGCGTTATGCGCCTATTTTGATGGGTTTCACGAACGGATTCGGTGCATTGGCCGGTATAGGTGGATTCATTACACAACACTTGACATTGAATGTAGGTTTCTGTCTATATCCATTCCATATCTGATGGTGTGATGTTGTAGGACAGTGGTTAGAGGAGTTCTCCAAAAAGCACTATGGTTCGACCCCGCACACCGGGAAAACCAGGCTGTCTATGCTTCTGGGATCGGGAAATTAGTGTCAGACTTGTATGGAAGGATAGAAAACCGGCTTGATAAATAAATAGGCAGCGGGAAGTCACTGACAGAACAGATGTGCATTTATTCACCTCTAACGATGGTTAATGAAAGTGATGACTACGTCAATAAGGAATTAACTAACGTCAAACTATTTATCCTTCCTTTGTATAACAGTTGTTGCGTCTAATGAGAGCTGAAGATGAGGTGAGTAGTCGGTTTAGTCTACGTTCTTTCTAGTCTGACATTCCTCCTTTTGCTTAGAAACAGTAAAAATCATGCCGTACCTGGCGTATGTACATATTTTATGAATGCAGAATTTGTATCCATTAATTACTGGTTAGGAAAGCTCCGTTTTTACTCGGATACATAAATATCCACATAAGTCGAAACCTAAAACATCTGTAGACGGACTCAATATGCCGTGCAATTCGACGAAAAATGCTAAGCAAGAGTTGCACGGTGTCCAAGAAGCAACGGAACTGCAACATTCTATAGAAGAACGAGCTGTGAAACTTTTCGAACTTTTGCACGAAAATCCATGACAGTGACCTGTGATGATTATTCGCTTTCTTCAAACGCATAAGAATCTCATTGGGCGAATCCTGCATGCAACAAAGGCATAAAAAGATAGACGTGACCAGTTGTTACTTCACTTCATCGTCAGCTTAACCAAAATGATGATACATGGAATAGGCACACGGCTGAGATGTGAGGTAAATTTTGGACTCAACGTGAACTTTAAACCCGCGATTACCCTTACGCGCTGCTCACGTGCTCTGTATCTACCACACAAACTGAGGCTCTTGTTTTTCCTTTATCTCTGCCACTTTTTCACTCGTCAACATTAGTAATGTAGGAGCCAAAAATTGGAATTGAACCAAGTTAAGCTGAAGCTTGTCGGTTGATGTTGGTCATCACGAGCATGATACCAGTTCGATTGCGCTGGTGGCCAAAACTCATTCCTCCAGGGTCGAGAATTTGATACCGGCCATGTCCGGGAACAAATCACTCTCTTTGTCCAAATCCAATTGGAGACGCTCCAGCTCGCCTATTTTAGAACTTCGGAGAAAATCAACTCGACCAATACTCTAGAACACTCAAGATGAAATGGAAATCCTCAAGAAGCAGCCGAAGTCGCAATTGAAAAAGTTGAAAGATCTTCTTCGATAATGGATGCAAGGAAACGAATCCACTTTGAGAAGTGCTGGGAACCGCACCGTAAACGTGAAGACGGGTCAAATGTAATAAAATAAAGTTAAGTAAGCTGAAACTGCATCAGAAATCGTGATCGCTCAGCTCAGAGGATCCGAGTTTTGTTTGCATCTTAGCATCCTTGGGATTGTAATTCACATCGTGGCCTGCCATGAAAAAAGAATAGGGAGCGAATAAATGTCGAGACATCGCCATCCACAGAACAGTTTTTACGAGATGGGTAAAAGCGTTGTTGCCGTGTTTGAAATACAGATAAAAAGGATATAGGATAAAGCTCTCGGAGTTGATCAATCCTTGGGGGATGCGCCATGCATTCGACTTCACTAAGTATAGTTGGAGATGACTGAATGCATATCTGGACTTTACAATGACTCATGGTGGCCTACCGATGTATCGAGCCATTGCTGCTATCCTCTCAGACAATCTGGTACCAATTTGCAGACCCGAAGGCATGGGAGGCTTGGTGAGCCATGGGCGCTGCGACGGAATTCACGTGTTGCCGGGTACCGCTGCGCCACCCGCACCCAAAATTCAGGCAGAATCTACTAATGAAGATAGTTGTCTGTTGGAAAGAAATGTTCCTGGGAGTCAAATTGCTATTCGAAGAAGGGGTTTGATTTTTTTTCAATCTGAAGAAGAATTCGCCACAGCATGTTAGCACTAAGATTCGTTGTCATCTCGGAAAAATCAAATCGTGAGTTGAAGAAGCTCCTTCCGATCCATAGGATCTGTATCACCTGTATCACACGTAGTCCCGTCTCGTCTCGTCTTCTCGTCGAGTGACTCGAGCGGGCGCCAGTAAATCCTCCATTTTTCCCTGTCGCGGGCAAGAGTAGCCCTGTGGGTTCTGCATACTCTAGGGACTCGTCAAGCATCATATCTTTCTTCCAGGCTTTTCGTGAAGAACTCTGACCACCGGTCGGTGGTCTTCCTGCAGTACGTTTGACATCCCGAGGAATCCAGTCACTAACAGCTCTTGTCCATCGGTTATCATTCATACGCATTACGTGTCCGGCCCACCTTATCTTCGACTGTTTGGCGAATAGAACGACATCTTCGATTTTTGATTGTTAATGTAGGTCGGAGCTTCGGATCCCATCCCTTATTGTGTGAAACGGGATACTCCTAGCATCGTCCTTTCGACAGCGCGTTCGATAACGCTCAGTGATATTTCATCCTGCTTACGTAGCGACCAGGTTTCAAACGCATACGTTAGAGCAAGAAGAACTGTTGAGTCAAAGAGGTGGGCACGGAGTCGGGTGTTCATTGTTCTCTTCACTACATCCTCGATGCTCTTGAACCTAACTCCTCGCTTGACGTCAACGTTAATATCGTTGTAGAATGGAGAAATTTTGACTGTGAAATTGTTGTACAGCTCACGAAGAATCTTTATGTACTGAGTAGGAACTCCTTGACTACCAAGGGCTTCCATGACTGCTTCTATCTCAATTGAGTTAAAGGCCTTCTCTATGTCGATGATAGTGAGGCAGATCGGTCATTTGTACTTTCGCCATACTTCAATGAGCCTTGTTAACGTGTGAATGTGGTCCATCGTACTTCGATCCTGTTTAAGATGACTGGAGTGAAAAGTTTGTAGACGACAGACAGCAAACAGATTGGGTGATAGTTGCCTATATCGTGTAGGTCACCCTTCTTGAACAACAGCACGGTCTTGCTGGCTTCCACTGAGTAGGAACCTTGCATTCAGACTGGTAACGTGTAAAGACCCGAACTAGTGTGCTTACGAGCACTTGCGGAAGGTTCTTCAGGTGTTCTAATCTTTTCCTGTCCCAACCTTGTGCTGAGCGATTTTTCACCGGCGAAATGGCATGTCGGATTTCGGAAGGAGAACCGGTGGTGCAACATATCCATCCTCCTTTATTTCATATAACGGAAAGTGGACGTGGCTATCGAAAAGATCTGAGTAGTATTCGTAAATGATTTCCTCCATTGCATTTCTGGACGCTGTTATTGTTCCGTCTGGGCGTCGGAGTGCAATCATCTTGGTCTTGTAATTGGCGAAGCTTCGACGGGCTTTGCGAATGCTTATCCAAGTCGCTGCAGCTTCGACCATTACTGCTGCTCTTCTCTCTTTAACATCTTCTTTTATCGTCTGTCTGCATTATTTCTCAAGCTCGGACGTTAGTTCGCGGTTGCCGGCAACTCGTGCGATTCCATGCTAGCGTATTAGCTCGAAAGTTTCTTGAAACAGACGTCTCTTGGTGACTTTCGAACTCCCAGCTTTCATGGCGCTAGCGTGAAGATGTTGAATGAGCCGATCGTATACTTCGTCAGTGTTGTCGACAACGGCATCTTGCCAACAGCCGACTAATGAGTTGAATAAGTCCCAGTTTGTGGTGGTTCTGGGACATCGGTATTTGAATTTAGAGGCTTTTTCTCCTTTCCGCGAAAAATAAAATCTTGTACGAAGGAGACGGTGGTCTGATCCCATGTAGAATTTTGGGACAACAGCGACATCGGTTAGGCAAAAACTTCCTATTTACTATGATGTAGTCTATTTCGTTATGGTACTCTCCATTGGAAGATTCCCACGTCCATCGTTGACGGTGAGGCTTTTGGAATTGCGAGTTACCATGGATGGTCTTGGTCGCCATGATAAGCTTAGAAAGGAGCTCACCCTGTTCGTTCCATTCTAGTCCGCGGATCAAAACTTCACGTTCCTCAGGCGTTGTTCTTGGTCCAATCTTAGCATTGAAATCTCCAGTGATGACCTTGAAGAATTGTCCAAGTCCATGTTGAACGCTTCGGCTTCTTCTTTGTTATAGTTTGATGTTGGCGTGTAAGCAACGAACATTGTCAAAGCCGGTATCCGGCAGCGGATCCGGTAGCCGGATCCACATCTTTTTAAACGTAAACGTCCGATTCGGCTGGTAAGCTGTTAGAAGGAATCAACGTTCATGGACAAACTCGTGTTGAGAAGAACTGCTCTACTGTCGCATGTTCCAAGGAACAGTTCTTCTCCAGTGTCATAGACAGCGTTGAGTGGGTGGCGTCGTCTCGTCTCGGCCAAGTCGATGACGTAGTACCTTATCATTCTTGCTTGCATGAGCAAGTCTTCTTTCGAAAACTCGGATGGAAGTGTTCGTGCATTGTAGGTGCAGATCGTCACCATAGTTCTTCGTGATCCAGGCAGCTTCCATTGGCCCTGAGATTTTAGCAGCCTCTCCGTACTCGTCCTACCCTGAGCTGCGAAATTGGGGGTTCTTTCGAGGTCAGAGGAATGAGCCTCTTTTTTTTACTGTATTTAGCATTTTTGCTACCCACGAATAGCTTGCTGGGCTCTGAACGTGGGGGCTGGTTATACTCACTAGCAGCTTGCCAGGCCTTCCCAGAGTGGACATGGAACTTATTTGTTGGGAGCGACTCCTAACCGCCTCCCATATACTTCCCTGTCACTTGATTGCAGGCTTTTCCCCGAATTGATTCGTAGAATACAATCCGCATAAAGCGAGAACGCACTCACACACGTAGGCATGAATACGCCTAGCAAATACAGAAAGTATGTGCCAAATCAGCGCAGCAGAAACAGGGTGTCCATCTCCTGGATCCACCTCCGTCTCAGAGAAGCCACGGTCGCTTTTAGTTCGCGATTAACTCCCTATCCGCCAACTTGGGATGCGCCACGTAGCATCGCAACTAACCGGCTCGAGATCCCTCATATGAGGGGCCATGGGTATCTGGGTATATATATATAGGGTGGGTGGGCATATAGGGCAGATACCCATGCCCACACACTCACCCTATATATACCCAAATACCCATGGCCATAGGATCAAGCGCCGATAAATATACTCGTGACTATGGAGCCAATGTATCAGGTTATCTAAAAGGAAGTGGTTACTAAAATTGAATATAGGATTAGAATATAGGCGATCTACTTTTGTACCTTCTTTACAGTCAGATTTTTTCACATGACCCGTTACCATTTCTCAACGGCCTATTTGCCTTCGGTGAAGTGATCCCTCCTTCCAAAATGAAAGCATATGATTGGTTTTAGCAAACAGTAAAAACTAATAGCATTCAACGTCACATGAAGGAGTTAATAGTAGTGATGAAAAGATTTCTACAGATGACTGTTTTTGAAGTCATTTGATCTGGTCCTCAATTTGATTGTTGTTTTTTTCACCTTACAGCTGGGTTGTTCTTTCTTTGTGGAAGGCTTAACTGAGAGAAAGTTAAAGATTTTGAGCTATTTTTCTGACATTTGATCAACATGGAATTTGGTAGCCAGTCTAATAAATAAACGGTGAGAATGGCCATCAGTTGAGAAGCACTTCTAGTTTAAAGCAGAAACGCTGATTGTTGACCATAAGGGGCGTGGTCGGATTTGCAGTCGTTGTCCAAATTTCCAGACCTCCATTAGATAGAAGATGGACACGGGAAACTTTCCAGCAATTTCAAAGAAGGAAATGATTGCTTGGCTGGTGAGATGAAGCAAACGAAATGTTGTACTTGAAAACCCACTTTAAATCAACGACTGTTTTCGTTAGAAATAAAGTTGTAGGAGATTTTCTGCTATGGAAGGTAATAAAATAAAAAGAAGGGATAGGTAAAAGTGAAGCCCTTGATTTTTAACGAGATAGTTTCTTGGGAATTTTAACTCATCATTTACTGCCTACTCTTTTTAACGGCAGGGTATATATACTGCGAAATTTAACTTCAATGAAGCTCAGATATTTGCAAAACCCCGGACTGCAGGTGTCTCCGGTGGAGAACGAACGCGCTATTGTCCTTCCCGGAGAGTGACAGGTTCACCACCACACCGTGCGGGTCTTTCGTTTCGCTTGTCTCCCAACTAGTTCTGTCGATCTTTGCCATCAGCAATCACCCTTCAGTTAAAATTGTGATAATAACTGCAGCCTCAGCTTAACTGGGTTCGTTGCCGGTTTGGGCTCTCCAGATCAAACCCACTGCCGGCTGATTGCTGATGGCAAAAGATCGATAGAACTAGCTGAGAGACAGGCGAAACGAAAGACTCGCATGGTGTGGAGATGACCGCGTTACTACCCGGGAAGGATAATAGCGCCTTCGTTCCCCACTGTCTGCGGTCCGGAGTTTTGCAAATATCTCAGCATCATTAAAGTGGTATTTCTTGTAAATATTATGGAAGGTCTCTAAAGAGTTTCCACTTCAGAATCCTGAAGGCTGGATGTACTGTTTCCTGCTTGCGATGACCGTAGATATTTTTGGCACGCTGTTCTTCCTACTCTTCGCAGAAGGAGAAGTACAGGTAGAAGGAATCATTTTCACGACTTTACGGTTTAATATCATAATAGTAACTGTTCTACTACTTAAGTGAATAAAACAATGAAAATAATCTTTAGGAGTGGGCTCGCGAACCAGAACCGCAAGAAACGCTGGGCGAATTTGTTAGGCGAATATGTACGTTGTACATGTCCAATTTTTATTGGTAGTGTAGAAAAATTTACCTGTACCCTAAAACAGAAACCTTTATCCAATATTTTTAGCCACTATGGTACGTAGTATGTCCTCCAGGCAACAAAATTCCAGCAATTCACGAGAAGATAGCTCTCAAATCGACTATGCTCCGTGGGTTTAGCGGATTTTGTCTTCAGATAAACCTATAGAATGTATTATCTGGTATTAACAGTCCAATTTCAGTTTTAGTTATTGTTATTTGATTTGATTTCATCACATGGGAGGGTATAGCGCAATGGTCGGTGGTGCACCACGGAACACATGGGATCGACCCTTGCTCCCCGGCGTCACCAAGTCGTCCATCCTTTTGGGGTCGCCCAGCTGGTACCGACATTTTTTTGTGTCATTCGAAAAGGGCGTGTGTAGCGCAAAGGGTAGAGGTGCTCTACAATGGTCGACAAATTGGTACCAGACGTGTTTGGAAGGATAACAGCACTAGCTCGATACATCCGTAGACCACCACAAGTCGTTGGAAAAGCTAGATATGCATTCAGTCATCTCCAACGATGCTTAAAGCAGTCGAATGCAAGGCGCATCCCTCTAGGATAGGCCAACACTTCTTGCATTCGATTTAATTGCTTTCAATTTTTTATTCGTTTTTAATTATGTCGTGGAACATTAAAATGCAATATCAGCACTTCCTATTGCACTTGAGTATTTTAATATTTCCCAACACGTCGTCTTTTTTGTGTTTATCCTTTTATTGATGAGTTGTACACTCAACATCACCGAACATCATGGAGGTGATATATTTATTTATATGATCTTATAAAATGATCTTTAGCTGATGCGAGGTTGGTATAGGTTTCCGTTGTCGTTGTAGTTCTTGTTGGTGTTGTTGATCGATGGTTGACGTTCCGGCGATTTCGTCTTCCTCAGAGCCTGGATGTATTTTATATTAGAATACTTTAATTATTCGATGAAAAAAGGCTAACGTATTAATAAGATTATACTTTTAAATAAATGGTGGGTTAGGATAATGCGGTCAAATGTAGTTCTACGCCATATTGAACAGAAAGGCACTCACCGTGATGTTACGAGTAGGACCGGCCCACGCGTTGTTCACGTGGGGTCGCGAACATGACACACCCCGGGGTTAAAATATCCTTTTGAAATATGGCGCCAGGCCACGTGTGATAGTGAGGCATTCGTCTTTCCGGTTCATCTTTGGATTTTTGAAATTTATTCAAAACGCCTCAAGAGTTCTGCGCGATGTTGTTTTCGATTCCTGTGTTAGGATCCGCACAGTCACTTCAAAATCATCGTCGTTGTGCTTTTGTGCCCTCTGCGTACCTAGAGTGTTTTGACGTATTTTAACGTACTTTAACTTTCCCATCTAGGTGTTCCTTTATGCGGACACAGAGTGGTCTACCCGTATCCCCAATGTATTCCTCACAGCATGCCTTACATTAGATCAAGTATATTATACCTGAACTCATACAATCCCCGTCTCTCCCGTTAGGACAGATCATACAGTTTTCTGAGCTGCACAAACGATCACAGAGACGGTTGCGAACTAACTGATGACGTAGGGTATTGGGTGGGATGTCAACAATCGTTATATAATTTTCAAGACCACTTTTTCTTAAGCATTTCCTAATGGCATAACTTACTCCATTTGATATGAAGGATAGCTTGAAGGGAATCTTACTTACGTTCGAAACATGATTTTGAGAAATCACCCTACGCTTTTGTCTAAACCGAGTGGCTTTTACTTCGTAGCCATTGGAAATGGCAATTTTTCGTGCCAGGTTTTGCGAAATCCGGCCCTTATCGGCTTTTGCCATCGGTTATCGTTCGCATGCGCTACGTGTCCGGCGCGCCTAATTTTCTACATTTTAACGTGTATAAATGCGTCTCTGATTTTTTTGTGGCTAACGTTGATCGGAACTTCAGATCACCCCTCCCACTTGCTTGATGGTATAGTTTTAGCATCGTTTTCTAGACTATGTGTTTGAAAACGCTGATTGATATTCTTTTATGCTTAGATAGCGACTAGGTATCTGAGTAACACTTTGAGGCCGAGACTATCGCATAGTCGAAAAGTTGTGCACAGAGTAGGGTGTTCCTTGTTGTCCTCACTACATTCTCGATGCTCTTAAAGACTCCCTCAGGTCGCTCGTTTCTTCGAACTCGAAGCTATGTCGTTCATCAGGTTCATTTGTCGACCTAGATAAACGTAAGTGAAACATTCGGAGATATTCGTTTCGTTGGACGTGACAGGCATATGAAACCAGTCCTTTCTTTTCGAACATTTTTTTTGAGATCACAATGACGTGACTATGGTAGTAATAATAATAGATGAGTAAACAATGTTAATCATAATCACTTGTAATCCTGTAATCGAGTTAGTAACTAATGTCACGTGTGGCGTAGCGGTTGGACGCGCCACTGTGGCGCGCACATGAAATGCGCCCATGGCTCACCAAGCCTTCCATCCCTCCGGGGTCGGCAAATTGGTATCGGACTTGTCTGGGAGGATAGCAGCACTGGCTCGATATATCGGCAGGCCACCGCGAGTCATTGTAACATCCAGATATGCATTCAATCATCTCCAACGATACTTAGTGAAGTCGAATGCATGGCGCATCCCTCAGGGGTTGATCAACGCCGAGAGCTTTATTCTTTTTTTAACTAGTGTCAATTCTCCACTGGTCCTTTCGAGCGCTTAACTGTCTAGCGCGCTCCTCAAGTGCGAGAGGCACCAAAATCATTGCACTTTTAGTAATAGTTTGTTCTAAATGTTCGAGAAAAACTTGGCAAATGCTAATCACTGAACCCTACGATGCAGTAGGTTTAGTTGTAATTAGCAAAGTTTCTTGATGAAAATGAACCTCTTAGCATAAGTGATCCTAATGCAGGTCCAGTGCTAACTGTACACCGCAGTTCGAAAGCCGTGAACGCTCTACATGAACGACATCTAGGTAAACAGTTGTGGGGGTCGTAATAGAGAATTTTCTTTATTATTTATTTAAATGACGCTAAATCAGATATTAAACCGATCAGCCTACTAATATCATTCAATTCTTTTTTCTTCTAATTCGTCATCCACCAATCTCTATGAAAGTGCACGTGAATTCTTCACCCACTTGAGGACTTCTGTATTTGTAAATAGTGTCGGTCGAATAGATTGTTCCTGCAGTTCTGTTATAGCTCTACTAGAATGTTGCCAAACTTTTACCGTAGGCAGTTGCTTTATGAATCGGAGGATGCTTTCGCTAGAGAGTTCTGATAGCAATTTACTGATCACGAAGAGATGCAACGTTTAGTTTACCTGAAACTGTATCGTGCCTACCATACGTGTGATACTGCACAGGATTTTTGACCACAGCGCATCCAACCCTTCCATAACAATATTATTATTGTTATTACAATTGCAATTATTATTATTACTTTACATTTGTTCTTACGAACTGTTTTCTTTTAGCCGACGCGAGATTGGTATAAATGTTCTTACCGTTGTTGTAGTCTTTGTTCAATAATAGATTGGGGGATTGTGCAATGATAGATGATGGGAAAGATTGTATCATCCTTCGTGAAGAATATACGCGCGTATTTATTTATATGATCTTATAACCTGATCTTCTTGAGCTGATGCGAGGTTGGTATAGGCCTTCGTTGTCGTTGGTCGATGGCTGACGTGTCGGCGATTTCGCTTTCTTCAGAGCATGGATGTTTTTTATATAAGAATACTTTAATTATTCGGTGGAAGAAAAGGCTGAAATATTAATGAAGACCAAATTTTTAAATGGACGCCATATTGAACAGAAGGGCTAATCACCGTGATGTTACGAGTGGGACTGGCCCACTACCTGTTCGCGTGGGGTCGCGAGCGAGGCACATCCAAGGATCAAAATGTCATTTTGAATTAGGACGTCACGTGTGATAGTGAGGTATTCGTCTTTTCGGTTCACCTTAAGTTTTTGAAATTTTTCGAAAGCGCTTCAAGAGTTAAAAGAAAGAAGAGGACATGTGGGTTGTCCAATGACAAGGCTTTGAGGAAGGCGAAGTTGGCGAAACGCCAGCCATTGAACAAAAGCAACAGCAACAACAACAACAACGATAATAACATCTGCACCAGCTCGCGTCGGCTAAAACTGAGCAGTGCGCGTGAACAAATATACAGATGTATCGATTATTATACCAAATTTTATAGAAGGTCAACTTCTTGAATTATTATTATCCAATGATACTGTGATATTTGCAAAACTCAGGACCGCAACTATCTGCGGTGGGGAACGAACGCGCTATTGTCCTTTCCGGCGAGTAACGTGTTCACCACCACACCGTGCGGATCCTTCGTTTTACCCGTCTCTCAGCTAGTTCTATCGATCTTTTGCCATCATCATATTATTATTACTATTATTATTATTATTATTATCATCATCATCAATACTGTTACTATCATTGTCGTGATTACTGTTACTAACAGCACCCATACGGCGCGTGTGGCACAGTGGTTGGAAGCGCACTGCGACACACACGTGGAGTCGATCCCCGTACCCGTGGCTCACCAAACCTTCCATCCCTCCGGGGTCGGCAAATTGGTATCAGACTTGTCTGGGAAGATAGCTGCACTGGCTCAATATATCGCTAGGCCACCGCGAGTCATTGTAAAGATCAGATATGCATTCAGTCACCTGCAAACGATACGAAGATACGAAACGAAACGATATGAAGTCGAATGCATGGCGCATCCCTCTAGCATTGATCAACGCCGAGAGCTTTATCGTTTTTTATCTTTTATATCTTTAACAGTTAGGAATTGTGAAGCTGTAATACAGATTTCACATGATATAACTCAAAGTGCTTTAGAATGAAAGAGGAACGAAACAATTCATCCGAAATGGAACCACGAAATCAGTCCTCTGGCACTGAAGACAGTGCCTCCTCCGATACGGACACAACTCCAACACTAACGCCTCCTAACAATCTCGCCGGAAAAACGGACCGTCCTGATATCTGATAGTATGAGGAACGACGTAATATGTCGATCACATTTGGCACTTTCCGCGAAGGTAGCACGGTAGCTTAAAGGCATAGACTTTGTCGTGTGCCAATTGAAGGGTCCGATCAAAGTTCATGCCGCCTTTCCCTTCTCATTAATTGATTCGGGTATTTTTGTGAAGAACAAAAGAAGACACTAGTGCGGCGCAACTCTTCTTAACGCGATATCGTTTTTGTTTCTAAGACATATCCTCTTACCATAGACTGTAGCCATATCCAGAAATTTTTTTTCCGGAAGCCTTCACATTTCAGAATTTCCTTTTAAGATTTTATTTCAGTACAATCAATTGTACTAATTAATTCGCTGGTTTCTGTTGTTGTTGTTGTTAACCATAACAAAGCATGTAAAAGATATTTATTTCACTGTGTAACCCACCAACCTTCTTCGACGTGGCTATCCATTAATCCTAAAAAAATCTGGAACCATTAGGCCAAAAAAGTACGCATCCGATTCTCATGAGCTTAACATTGAACGTGTTCCCAATATTATTATATTACCCACTGATATTGTGTCTTACACTAAATACATATGTTAACTATTTTTTTCCTGATTACCTGTCTGTTTAGGGATTTTATAGGTTATAGACGGGAGATTCAATTCGAATTTCACCATGTTTTTTTTCTTGAGTTTTTTTAAAAGCGTATTTGGTTTGTATCGGTATGAGTGATTCGGAACCATATCGTTTGCTTTTGGTGTAGTGACATTCTTGACATGTCACGACTTTTGTTGTGACTATTCTTTTATAAAGATTTTAAATAATGGCTGTACGACAGCAATAGTAGGTTGAGTGCCGGTTGTTGTGAACGTGGGGCTGAAAATATAAAATTCCATCTTTTTTTTCATGAGATTCCATGACCAAAAAGTTTAATGTAACGGCAACACTCTATGATGGTCCTAGTTGAGTGAATGAATGGGTGAGTATGTTGAAGCCTCTTATTCATCATGTGTAATCCATCCCATGTCGTCAGTCCCACTTGTTTCATGAAGTCGAAAGCCTTGGAATAACCCTATTAACCTTGATAATGACAACCGTAGACGGGAAGAGAATTATCACCTAGAGTACAGGGCCACGGATCTCCCTCATATGGGCGATCTCGAGCAAATTAGTCGCGAGGCTACGTATTGCGTTCCGAGGTGTCGAATAGGAGGTTTATCGCGGAACAAAAGCGACTTTTTCTTCCCTGAAACGTAGGTGGATCCAGGGGATGGATTCCCTGTTTCTCCTGCGCCGATTTGGCACATACTTTCTGTATTTGCTAGGCGTATTCATGTATGCGTGTGTGGGTGCGCTCTCGCTTCATGCGAGTTGTATTCTACGAATCAATTCGGCCAAAAGCCTGCAATCAAGTGACAGGGAAGTATATGGGAGGCGGTTAGAGGTCGCCTCCAACAAATAAGCTCCATGTCCACTCTGAGAGACACTGGCTAGCTACTCGTGGGTGTACTCAGCATCCAAGTTCAGAGTCTAGCAAGTTAAACGTGGGTGTCAAAATGCTAAAGAGAAAAAAAATTGGCTTCATTTCCCTGACTAAGAAAGAGCCCCCAATTCGGCAGCATTGGGTAGGACGAGTACGGAGAGGCTGCTAAAATCTCAGGGCCGATGGAAACTGGATCACAAAGAACTATGGTGGCGATCTCTACCTGCAATGCACGTGCACTTGCATCCGAGCCTTCGATAGAAGACTTACTCATGCAAGCAAGAATGATAAGGCACGACGTCATCGGCCTGGCCGAGACGAGACGACGCCACGCATTTAACGCCGCCTATGACACCGGATAAGAGCTGTTCCTCGGAATATGCGACAGTAGAGGAGTCGGCGGCGTCGGCATTTTCGTCAACACAAGGTTTGTCCATGAACGTTGATTCATTCGAACAATTAACAACCCGAATTGGACATTTACGATTAAAAGGATTTGGATCAATGCCGGCTTTAACAATCTTCGTCGTTTACGCGCCGAAATCAAACTATAACAAAGAACCCAGGATCGACTTTCTATTGACCTCGGCATTGGATTATGAATTCGTCGTTTTCTCTCTCAGCAATCGCGAGGTTGTTAAACAGCATACGTTTATTTCCATACAATAACACATACAACACAATCGTAGCTGGCGTTCTGGCAAAATCGCCTTCTTCAGAGCCGCTGTTTTCATCTGTCTTCCACCGAGGAGGAACAGCCGCTCAGAGTCGCTGAAAATGTCTATCTACCGATATTCTCATATTCTGATATTCCACTATATCTACCATCTCAACTTCAAGCGAGCAAGCACCGTTCAAGGAATCAAGCAACATCTCGGACAACCTCACGGGGAGAAACCTACGTGCAAGTACGTTTATTTGCCATGTATCAAAAATAAGAAAGGAAAAAAATGTCGAACACCCTTTTCTCTCGCTTGGGCGCACTAACAAAGGTCATTAACCGCCTCAAATCCTTATTTAACAAATACGACCAGGAGGTAAACTCTCCAGTAGACATCGCTCCCAACGAACGGAATACCTCGTTGCACGGAAAGACGCTGTAAAACAAGCAACACCAGTCATTACAAAGGATCGAGACAGCCTGGAGGTAGCACTGGATAATTGCACTAACGCGGCAGACAACTTCGAGCTGCAAACTCCAATACCAGAAGAACTAAAAGAAAGTATAAAACTAAACGCGAATAGGACACTGGAACACATCGATGAAGCAGAAAACTATCTCTCCAAGCTTCTCCAGCTGAGGAATAAACTAGATAGCACAAAAAACAACTCTCAAAAAGACTCACACACCGCTCCACCGGCGACAAATCTTCCACCCATTCCCATCCCCAACTTCAACGGAGATAGATGGGAATGGGAAGCATTTCGAGGAGAATTTGAGCACTCCGTCCATTCAAGGCAAATGGACGACCATCTGACAATGAACTACCTATTAAACTCTTTTCATAGGAAAGATAGAACTTTCATGAAGCAAAACGAAATTTTACGAGAATCCTATCCCATGGTCATAGATCATCTAAAGGCCAAGTACGGCCACAAACAACCCCTCATAAATCAATAAACTATTGAGCAGGCTACAAAGAGTACCATGAAACAACTGCAAGTCAATTACATCAAAACATCATCGAAGAAGTTGACGAATCTAAACCATCGGACGGTTCAGTCATACACTATCTTCCACATCATGCCGCACAAAGAAACAACGAAAATAAGAATTGCTCACGATGGGTCGGCCCACACAAAAGAGAATCCATCATTAAACGAGATACCAAGGACCCAATCTCCTGCTTCAAATATGCGACATTCTGCTTTGATTCTGCTTTAGCGACATCGCATTAACTAGCGATGTCGAAAAAGCCTTCCTACAAATACGATTGCACGAACAAGACAGAGACGCCACACGATTCCTTTGGATGCGCGACATCTCAAAATCATTCGAACAACAGAATATGGTCACCTACAGATTTACACGCGTTACTTTTGGATTGAACTGCTCACCATTCCTCTTAGCAGGAACAATCAAGTATCACTTAAACAACTGTCCACGTTACCCAAAGTTGGTCGAAGATTTTGCGAACAGCACATACGTGGCAACGTCATCCTCACGGCGACATCAGTACAAAGGCAATTAAGACATATAGAAAATCGAAACAAGTATTCCGTGATTTGAGCATGAATCTCCGCGAATTTGTTACCAACAACCAACAACTCGTGGAACAAATTCCTCAAGAGAAACTGTCAAGGAACACTATCAAAAAAATTTTGGGAATAAAGTGGAATTCTCAGGGAGACAAATTCTTTGTTTCATGTCAGTATCCCGAAAAACCGAAACTGGCAAAACGAGCCATAGCCGAGCAAATAGCCTCCATTCACGATCCCATGGGATGGATGATCCCACTTACACTGGAAGGAAAATTGTTCCTCCAACACCTATGGAATTACGAGTACACATGGGATTCATTACATTCAAACGAACACCAACAACAATGGAACAAAGTAGTAGAAGATACCAATGAATTTGAAGCCAATATCCCACGAGAAATCATCCAAATCGGCGTTCCAACTAAACTAGCTCGTTTCACAGACGCAAGCAAGCAGTGTAAGGCCACTTGCGCATACATTGTCTTAAACAATGAATCACAGCTACTTATGGGAAAGTCCAGGCTACCTTCAAGCAAGGACAACCCTACTATACCAAAACTCCAATTAAATGCTTTAGCAATGGCAACGCGGTTAGCTCAATCTATCCACGGAGCTCTAAAAAGCCACACCATCATCACGGATATAATCTTCTCAGATTCCGAGATAGCTCTTAGCTGGATATGATCCCGAAAACCCACAAACTTTCATGGAACACTAATAAAAAACAGAATAAAGGAAATACGATAAATAGTGGAAAATCTACCCACACCAATCCAATTTGGTTACATAGATACTAACCATAATCCGACAGACTGCGCAATTAGAGGACTCAACAAATACAAGCTAGAAAACCACATGTGATGGAAAGGACCTAAATTCATGAGGCAAACATTAAATCACCACAACGTCAGTCTCTTCACTCTAACGCCCAACAACAGCGAACTCGGGAATTACACCACCATACTCACTGTCGGAACCTTCGAAGGGGAACTACTGAATTGGGCACAGCATAACCAACTTTTATCGGTGTAGCGAACAATAGCTTATGTACTTAGGTACATAAGCAAAATAACGTCAAAGTTACGACGTGAGTTGAGAGAACGAATTTGTCAGACCGTTCCAGAACTCAATGCAACATCATCAAAACCGTACCTTACAGCACCAGAGTATAAAACGGCACTTAAAGTGTTAGCCCGCAATCATCAACAGGTTCACTCCACATCCCTCCCAGAAAGAACTATTACGAAGTTGAATGTTTTTAAAGACAACCATGGAAAAATCCGATGTAAAGGACGACTATGACATGCTAATATACCAATCGAAACACGCCAATCTATGCTCGTTATAAATAATACTAAAATGGCGGAAATTATCGTACATGACACACACCTACAATTCCACTGCAGTACAAGCCAAACAATGGCCAGAGTCAGACAACGATTTTGGATTGACAAATTAAGAAGCCTGACAAGAAAAATCATAAGACGCTGCGTGCCCTGTCAAAGAATGAATAGCCTGCCATACAAATATTCAACAATGGAGGATCTACCTGCTAGGCGGGTTGTACGATCACACCCATTAGAACACGTGGGAATAGATTACTTCGGTCCACTGTCAGTTAAGCGCGACGAAAACGTAAGAAAACACCACTTACATACATCGAGGAGGAGCCCAGTGATCCAGTAATACTGCGACCAATCGACTTTATTCAACGTGACATGTGATAATCACATACCCGTTCGAGTCTCTTAGAGAGCATCACGGTGATAAAGACTACATCCCACCAGAAGAAGAGAGTAAACTCAATGCAATGCAAGAAGCCAAACTGCCTCTACTCTCTAGTAAAGAGTTAATAGAACAGTACTCGGCCATCTGGAGCCAGTAATATGTCAAGAGTCTTCGAGAATCACACAAGGTCAACATCAATAACAAAAAAGGCACACCACGTGGATACAGTGGTCTTAATTCACGAGCCAGTTCAACCCCTCAATACATGGAAAATGGGCCGTGTAATCAAATTGCAACAATCGGAAAGTGGAGTGATCAGAGAAGCAGAGATCAGATTACCCAACCAAAGAATCATTTGAAGACCTCTTAACGTTTTAATTCCGCTAGAAGTAAGAGAAACAGGACAACAACAGGCGCCAGATACAGAAGGAAATACAACGAATCTTCCAAATGAAAACTCAAAAGAAGCAGAGCAAAACTTAGCAGAAACCACTACAACATTTCGACCAAGAACACATGCTAACACAACGGCACTTGCCCTCAAAATAGCACACGACTCACCACCTAGAGAAAACCAAAAATGTGAAAAGGCTCCCAAAAAAAACCCGCTCATCGAGAACTTAGTATTCACATTTATCCCCATCGCATGCATTTTCTTTACTTCCAAATGAGCCGTGCCATGACCTGGGTCAGCGCTGTCTCTGACTCCCGCTGCGAAGCCCCACGTTATTCCATCTCATTCACGTGACCTTTTGATAAGTCTTTACGTAGCCTTTCGGATAACCTTTATCCGCGAGCTATTCCTTTAGTGTCTGATTGAGTTCTATGTTGATGAAGCCTCTGGCATACCGCCTCATTTGATGTACTTATCGGCATGTACCGTGTCATGCCCTAGGTCAGCACTGTCTTTAGTTCCCTTTGGCGAAGCTTCGCCCAATACAGAAGTAAAACAGCTCAGGGCCATTCGTCTTCAAGTGTTCGCAGCGTTCGTTCGGTCATCATCCAGACCCTGAGTTCCTCAGTGCCCCAGCCCGAGTGTTCGACTACCTTCCTTCAGTTGCATCACTTTTTCCCATTTCAATCTAGCTCGTATATATCCAGTCAACTACATATCGTCAAATATTACATGTTATTATTATTATTACTATTATGTTATTGCTATAAATAACTCAAACTCGAGGTTGTTCGCCAGTTACGGAAAGAAAGTCTAGCGTGGCGAATTCATACAAAGTCGAGCATTCCACGTACAGTTGGCGGACCGAAGTCAAAACCGACCAACTCCCTAATCCACTGGCCAACCAGCATACCCCATGCATTCGACTTCAATAAGCATCTGGCCTTTACAATGACGAGCGATGGCCTACCGATGTTTCGAGCCAGTGCTGCTATCCTCCCATAGAAGTCTAGTACCAATTTGCCGACCCCGGAGGGATGGAGGGCTTGATGGGCCTGGAGCGCGAGGATAGATCTCATGTGCACTGCAGGGCGCCTCTGACTACGGGGCTACATGCGCCCTTAAATCACAACGTAGCCACTTTTAACTTATTGCTTATTATTTTTTCAGGGCAGGGTGTGATGTGAGATATAACTGCAGTTAGCCCCGGAAAAGTAATAACGAGTTCGACCCCCACCGCAGAAATCTGTGGTCTGGGGTTTTGTGGATATCTAACTATCATTGCTACACTATGTTCCAATGCATTAACATAACATAACACAGTTCTGATTAATGGCCGTTGTAATTTTTTCCCGCTGAACCGCTATGATATTTTTCGTGCAGTGGTCGGAATGACATTCTTCTTAGAAACTAGAATGAGCCAAACTAGCGCGTCCTGAGGGTCGTCAGCACAGACAGCCACTGGTGTCCGTGGACTGAAGGGAAATCCACCGCTTTGCTACTCGGATTCCTTGAAAACAACAGTGATTCTTGTGACGACAGCGAAGTGATTCTGCTTATCAAAAAGGAGTATAACCGTTTAAAACATGAAAGACATCCCGTTTGAAACATTCTTTCACCTGCTAGTCATAGTGCGACTAACAATGTACAGCTGGAAATCATAGTTCGAGAGGAATCATAGACGAGCGACAACTGCCAAATCGTTTCCCGCGCAAAAGGGCGGGCCGTCCCAGATTGAGCGGGAAGCACGAACAGCTCGAAATTGCCTGCCGGGCTTTGCGAGTTATTGCGCTTTGCGAGCTGGTGTAATGCTGGGTTTGCCTTCTCGTTGTTTTCTTCCTTATTTTGATATCCAGTCAGTTTATCTCATTGTTTAAGTTTTATCATAAAATCTGGTGATTGTAAATCTTCGTGGTGGATCGATAAGGTGGTAGGGACTATGTTTACTCTTAATTTCGTCCAGTGTATTTTAGTATGTCGGTGCTTTCTGTAAGTTTTCTATGTTTCTTTAATCATACCAGATGCTTTTTTTTAATTTTAGGATTTACTAGCCAGTTAACTGACACTAACCTACCTGTGAATTACTGAACTAACAATGCAGCGCCATAACAGTACGTACGTTGTGAAGAGAGGTAAATGACTATTGATTGTTTTAGTGGAAAGGGCTTCTAGTAAATATTGTTTGGGTTATATACTGTACTGTTCTAATTCTCATAACTATTGGCAGGTGAAGATTTTATGGATATAGAAGTGAGGACATCTCGTGATCATTAGCTTTAGCTTGTGCTAGGTTTAAAGTAACCCCGTTTAATTGCTGTTGGCTATCGAACATATGTTTTCAGATGGAAGAAAGGAAGGTGTCCACTTCGATAAAATTACTGCTCGAATCCTGAAACTCTCTTACAACCTTAACATGGACTATGTGGATCCAGTACGTGGTGTTAAATTTCTCTCCTTCTAGGCGTTATAAAGGTTTTTCTTCCAACATGTAGAGAATGTAATGTGATGCATGCTTAAGTCTGTGGTTATATGAAATGTCTTCGAAGTACGAATAAATGTTGACCTGAAGTACGGGAGAGTCCTGCCATCTGACTATCGCAGTACTCCTAGGTTCTTGTGGCCATGAAAGTAATAGCTGGACTCTACAAAGGTGTTACAACTGTGGAATTGGACAATCTGGCTGCTGAAACCGCTGCTTCGATGACAACGAAACATCCTGATTACGCCATTCTGGCAGCTCGGATCGCTGTTTCAAATTTGCACAAGAAAACCGGGAAGGTGAGAAGTCTATTCGTCAATCCTTAGCTTTTTATTGGATGTTAGACTTATTGTTTAGTTATCTAATTTAACGAGCTGATGGCGAAACTAGAGACCTGCATGATGTGGTAGGGAACAGTTTAGCCCTCAGAAAGGGTAATAACGCGTTCGTTTCCCATCAATGTCAACTAAAGTCCACAATTTTTCAAATATACCAGCACCATTAAGGTTGTTATTGTTTAATTTAACGCTTATGCATTATATAGAAACCTTTATCTTCCTGTCTTGACTTCTTTTCTTTCCTACAGTTTTCTTAAATTTTGCAAAGTTTCTATAGTATTCCTTCACTCTTGGATGGGTTTCGAGCTTTATGGAGATAAGCGTAAAAGTCGGGTTTCTTGAATGAGGAATGGTTTGTCCGTTAACTGTGTTCGGACGAATACAGTAGTTGTATTTCTTGATGTTATTTAAAGACTGATACAGTTCTTCTTCAAACAACGTGACCCTTGTGGGTTTAGGACATATACTTAAAGAATACCATTTAAATAGAAAAAATTGGAGAAATCGATATCTGTATGGACGAGATATGAATATGTGGTAGAACTTTAGACAGTTTACTGAATTTTGGTACCTATATACTTTGTGTTGGAGGTATTTTTTCGCTTAGGTGTTCTCTGAAGTTATGCAAAAGCTGTATGAGTTTCGGCACCCGTCCACTGGCGAACACTGTCCCATGATCAGCAAGGAGACGTGTGACATAATTATGAAACACGCAGACGTACGTTTTAACCAATATTCTGGAGTATTTCAGACCATGTTTATGGATTTCAGGTACTGAATTCGGCTATCGTTTACGATCGAGATTTCTCGTACACCTACTTCGGCTTCAAGACACTTGAACGGTCGTACCTTTTGAAGATGAACAAAGAAGTCTGTGTAGTTATTTACCTATTATATAATAAGAACTTGCAAAAACCCTTATGTCTCAACAAAGAGCAATGGGTTTTAGTCCTTCAACGAAAGTCTTAAATTCCTAAGTCTCACCGTGTAGACCACGCTTCCATACTCTGGTTATTATTTATGTTCGTATAAAATTACACACGGTTCATGTGGCGAATTGGCCGGAGGGTCCTAGAATACGCAGGAGATAGATCCAAGTGCCCCAGGCTCATCAAATCGTTCTTCCCCGGGGGTCGAGAGATTGGTACCAGGCTTGTCTGAGAGGATGGCAGCTGGAAGGTAGTTCGCTACAGCGGTAGGTCACCCCGAGTCGTTGTAAACGCCACCTCCAACGATGCTTAATGAAATAGGAGTCATGGCGCATTTCGCAGGGATAGATCAACGCCGAGAATTTTATCGTTTTCTTTTATAAAATTTCACAACGTTTCTCGTTCATAATGGCGCATATGCCATTATTGACCACAGTTTTCACATCAACACTGATACGCTGCCATATCTTCACAAGCACATTTTAAAGGTATTCTCAAGATAATGGAGAACAATGTCTTGTATGCGAGTATTTTAGGTCGCTGAAAGACCACAACACATGCTTATGCGGGTAGCGGTCGGTATTCATGGTGAGGATATCGATGCAGCTATCGAAACGTACAATCTAATGAGTGAACGGTATTTCACTCATGCATCACCAACAATGTTTAATGCTGGAACGCTATGGCCGCAACTTTCATCGTGTTTTCTGTTGACGATGAGTGAGGATTCGATTGCGGGTATTTACGATACACTGAAGCAATGTGCTCTAATATCGAAGAGCGCTGGAGGAATCGGTTTGAACGTGCATAAAATTCGGGCCACTGGTTCATTGATTAGTGGCACTAACGGCACATCCAATGGGTTGGTTCCAATGTTACGCGTATACAACAATACTGCTCGATACGTTGATCAAGGCGGCAATAAACGACCAGGAGCCTTTGCAATCTATCTCGAGCCATGGCATGCAGATATTTTCGAGTAAGTTCATCTGTCGGTTATCAATTAGCTCTGCTGTAATCAAACTCGATACTGATGCAGATTTGTTGCGTTAAAGAGGAATACGGGACCTGAAGAGGAACGTGCTCGTGATCTGTTTTATGCTTTGTGGATTCCGGACCTTTTCATGAAGAGGGTAGAGCGTGACATGGAATGGTCTCTAATGTGTCCGCATGAATGTCCTGGACTCGATGATTGCTGGGGGGAGAAGTTCGACGAATTGTATACAAGGTCGTTGAACTAGTTGTAGGCAAGCAGTGCTATAAGGATGATGATTGTTTTTTCAGATATGAAGCTGAAGGTCGCTATCGTAAACAAGTTAAAGCTCGGAAACTGTGGGAACATATTGTGTCGAGCCAAATAGAGACGGGAAATCCCTACATTGTGTATAAGGTGGACTAAAAAACCTTTGAAGAAGGTAACTGTCGCTGTAATTATGACCTTGTTCAGGATGCCTGTAATCGTAAGAGCAACCAGCAGAATTTGGGAACAATAAAGTGCTCTAATCTTTGCACGGAAATTGTTGAGTACTCGAGCAAAGATGAAGTGTGTGGATTTGTTGGCGGTTTTTGAGTAGTTGTCGAGTTTTTGTTTTCTCAAACATTACCCCACTGCAGATTGCCGTTTGTAATCTTGGTTCAATTGCTCTTAACCGCTTTGTTACTGCTGAGAAGAAGTTTGACTTCGCAAAATTGAAAGAGGTTACCAAGGTGTGAGGCATTGTTTTACTCTCTATGTCTTCCTTTTTTTTGGACTGAAACGCGTAAAATTGAGAGTCATCAGATTAGGCTTAAGTAAACATTCTGGATTAGGCAAGGTAATTTTCAGGTTTTAACCTATAACCTCAATAAAATAATTGACATTAACTATTATCCTGTGGAAGAAGCGCGGCGTTCGAACTTCCGTCACCGCCCTATCGGTATCGGAGTACAGGTAGGTGTTCTTCGTTTAGGACAAGTATTATCGCTTACTGCTTGTGCTTGTTCTCTTTTAGCTAAAGTTTTTAAGAAATCGGGTTCACTACTGATTTTAAAGGGCCTTGCGGATGCATTTATGTTGATGCGATACCCCTTCACGTCACCAGAGGCTCGAGATCTGAATAAACGGATCTTTGAGACGATTTATTACGCTGCGCTTGAAGCATCTTGCGAACTTGCCGAAAAACTTGGTAGTTCTTGTGCTTTTAGAAATAGTCAAGTCACGCTCTAAGTAGACATTTTTGGATCTAGACTGCTGCTAAATACCATTTCGCACTTCTTTCAGGTACTTATGAGACTTACGAAGGTAGTCCTGTGTCTAAGGGGATTTTGCAGTTTGATATGTGGAACGTAACACCGACTGATCAGTGCGATTGGGACTGTCTTCGCAAGAAGATCAAGACGTAGTTCATTTTAGTCCTAGCCTATTTTTTACTTCCCAGATATTGTGCTGCCACGAATATCTTTTTTAGGCATGGTGTACGAAACAGTTTGTTGCTTGCACCGATGCCAACTGCATCGACGGCGCAAATTCTTGGCAACAACGAATCCATTGAGCCGTATACTTCGAATATCTACAGCCGCAGAGTGCTTTCGGGTGATTTCCAAATTGTGAACCCTCATCTGCTGAAGGATCTCGTCGAATTGAATCTCTGGGATGATGAAGTTAAGAATCAGTTGATTGCTAATAATGGTTCAATTGCCAAAATCGGTGTACGTTATTATCTTAGCTGTTCCCTGTTCATTGCCATTCGAAAAACTTTGCTGAAGTCTTTTTCCTAGGGTATTCCCGATCACATTAAACAGCTCTACCAAACGGTATGGGAATTACCTCAGAAGGACATAATCGAGATGGCAGCTGATAGGTTCGTTTGTTTTCTGTAACCTATACAGTTTTATTCCTATTTTACTTTACAGGGGAGCGTTTATCGACCAGTCGCAATCGCTGAACATCCATATTGCTCGGCCAAGTTATGCAAATATCACCTCTATGCACTTTTACGGTTGGAAGAAGGTATGTTGGGTTGGATTTCAAGGGTTCTTTTTACAAGCCGTTGTTGTGAATACGGGGCACCGGTTTTTGAACTGAGAGCGGTTGTGTTGTGAACATGGTACATTTGCTGCTGAACTGTGAGCCGTTGTTTTGTGAACACGGCACATATGCTGTTCAGTAATCTGTTAACTGTTTCTAATAAAGCATTAAGAAGCAGAGATACGATACCTTGTGAGCACTTGATACCAAAGGTTTTGTGATGAAAATTGATTGAAATTATGTTTAAGGGGCTCAAGACTGGTATGTACTATTTACGGACAAAGCCTGCAGTTAATGCAGTTCAGTTCACTGTCGATAAAGAAGCTCTCAAGGCGAAAGAGGAAAGGGATGCGATGGTTGGTATATTTTTAAATTTACAGTTGAGGTTGGTAGTCTATTTATTGAAGGGTGTAGACCTGTTTAATTGTTTTCTCTATATATCTCTATTTATTTCCGAGACTTAATTGGATATGGCCCATCTTCACTAGTTATGCGGGCTTCAGCACAACTTCCATTTCTTCGTAGTTTTGCTAGCTTAGCTATTGTGGTTCCCTGCAGTTCCGAGTGCAGGCCAACCAGTGTGCCCCATGTCGCCAGTGACTCCACAAGCAGTCGTCGCCATTTTGAATCAGAGGGAGATTTTCATTGTGCGGCTAGTTTGATACCAGGACTGGTAGATCCCGATATTGTCTTAATCTTAGCTGGGTTGCATGATGGAAACACCGGACTTCTTAGCTTGAGTGACTTCTCTGGGGAGATGAATTCCCCCTCCTCTGTACACCGCAGGCGTCACCAAGGAACAACTCTGAGACACGATAAGGTGTCAAATGTGATTGAAATAATATTTGCAAGGCAGTGTGAGTTTTGTAGATCCTGTTTTCAGCTGAATAATGTTGCTAATAAGGATGCTAGTGTTAACGTTGGAGATGAGGACTGTCTCATGTGTTCCGGATAGTGGTGTTTTTCTTATAATTTTCTTATATAATTGATTGCAATCATTGTCATACAATGTTCACTTTTTTCTGTAACGCAACATGACCTATATATAGCTTACGCGTAAGATGATGATAGTTGGCATGAGTCGTAATTGATTCATTTCCTTTACGCAGTTTTGTTTTGCATCATTTTTTTTCCTGTGTTCCATATAGGCTATTTCATTAACAAATTGTACGCAGCATTATTCGAAAGAATTTGAAATGCCCACCATATTTTTTGAAAAGACTCGTACCAGTTTTTGGAACAAGAATGAGCCAACGTGATTGATGCGGACGTTGGATCTTGTGCTACTCCAATTGTATTGTAATATCTTATGCTAACTTTTATTTTGTTCTTTCGGAAACTACTACTATAGTTTGTATCAACTAAAAACCGCCTCTCGAACATTTTCGATGTTTATAAAGACTTGGGAATAAAACTTAGTAGTGTAGGTTTTACTGATGGGTGAGCATCCAGAATACAATCAGCAGGATGATGAAATAGAACGTAGAAACAAAGATACATGGATATAATAATGTATGCACAAAGGCTATTATAAATTTGACCTAGCAAGGAAAGCACTAGACTCATTTATTTATTTTCATGTGGATCTCCGGTGAGGTTCCTTGTATGGCACCAAGAATACTCCATGAAGGCCAGATATCATCTTCAGCAATGCTTAGTGAAGTCGAATGCATGGCACATTGGGAAACTTCGTACATTTTGCATGCGTATAATTGGATTTTAGAAAACTATATTTTTGACAAAAATTTCATGACTAAAATTTCAAAATGTCAAAACAGGATTTTCGATCAATTTACTTCAACGATCTCAAACAGACGGAGTGCAGCCAAACGGCTCGAAACAGTAAGGTATAGGGCCGAGAAGGTTGTAAAGCGCATAGTGCGACGCTGGCTCCACGAAAGAGGTCGAGGAAATCCTGCTATTGAAAGCGATTAACTAAAGGGTCTGATGAAGACAACTACATTTAAGGAATTCGCTGTTTTCGATTTAAACTGTCGTCTTTGTTCCGTGGTAATTACAAAATGCAATGAGAAGACAGCAAAAATCCACGCCATGCTTATAACTCTTGTTAATCAACATCATCACTCACTGGTTTCAATTGCGCTTTCTGGTAAGGGTTGTGTCCTCGTCACTGTTTTGTAGTTGTCCATAGCTCGCTGTTATTCCTGGAAGCTGTTGTTGGCCACGGTTAGCGTAGGGACTCTGACTGGCTGCTGAATATGAAGCTTATGAAATTATTGACTGGTCAGCTCCATTCCATTTATTTCGAACAAATGCTTTTGAAATCGCACTTTGACGCTAAAGTTCTGTTTATGGCACCAAAAGTACGTTAGGGCGTTTTCGTTCCTTTGTTTTTTGTTCTCTTTGTTAACCTCATGTGTTAATTTGATCGACACTCATCACTATCAGATATCTTGTTTAGAACAACAGTTAAATTGAGAATTTGTAAGGAATTCAGTGCAAGAGAGAAGGTTTAGCGCAGCGGTACTGGAACTTCTGAAACACATAGGTATTGATTGGACACGACGCCATAGCTAATCAGGCCTGGACTCAGAGAATTGGTGCCAGACTTGTTTGGAAGGATAGAAACACTGACTAGCTACACTGGTAGCTCAATTAAATTCATTGTATAGACGAAATAACCATTCAGGATGAGCTGCAGGATGGTTCAGCTTTAAACGTGGTTTAAACTACATGGATACAACGAAATATTGATATAGAAAGTGTTGAACTTTTTCAGAATCCCGTTCCCGTCCCCCGGTTTGCCGTTTCACCGTATCAAAGTGGCGTTGAGATGTAGAAATGTGTTGGCAAAGTCATCTAAGTCTAAACCAAGTTGAGATTTCTATCTTGAAGCTCATTTTACAGCATATTTATCCACGACACAGCAGGTTATTCCTAGGCCTTTCCCGCACAAATCGATAGTTGTACTGCCCTAGATCCTACTTACAACCATTAAACTCACTAGACTAATGAGATTGCAAGCGATACAGGAGCCTTGGATGCATCATTTATGAATGATCCATTTTTACGAGTTCGGAACACTTCGGCTTTTTCCTGGTGCTGTTTGATTGATTATTAATAATAAAATAATAATAGAGGAAATATTTGTGCTATGACGGCAGTATACCCACTGTACCGCATGACCGATAGTTACGGAGAGCAAGCAGTGTAAACCGAAATGTGTAATAATTGGGATCTTTTTTTGCTGCACAGAATTTGGACTATAATTAGAGTTAAAGTTTCAGTAATGGGAAGCTGTCAACCAATTTGGTTTTTTTTAACTGAGCAACTACGAAGAATCGAGAAATGACAAGAACGGAAAGTCGTACTACGAACACCTGACCAATAAACATTTAGACATACATCCCTTATGAAACATTCGCCAACCTCGAATGTTCTTGCACTGTGCCTGTACGTCTATCCTCGCGATTACCCTAAAGGAACCACCAGGACTTCGTATGAAACTATTCATAGTGAAGGAGCGCAGTTGCGTTAAAGAACGATCTGTTCTCGTTTCTAACTTCGCTATTCTGTAGAAGATTCGGCTTGTTATATCTGCGTGATGTGGGCCCTTGAGATTGCAATTTGACAATTTGCAAGAATCGCTGTCGTTCTGCAAGAATTGTAACTGCGAGGTTGTAAATAAATATTGAAACAATACCTCCTTCGAATATTTACCTAGCACAAGTTTGATTTAAAAAATCAAGGGTGCTCCACTTCACTGGATCCGACACGATACGACAGCGAACACCCGCATCTCGACGACGAGCACAGCTGTGGGCCATCTACTCGTACTAATCCGACTCTAAAGAAGTAGCCGAAAGATTCTTTTTTATTAAATTCGTGCTAGCTTAATAATGGAAGTAGATACTGCCTAATTTTTAGTCGAGGTTAATGAAAATCGGTCATAAGGTACCAAGACATAGGGACGTTTAAGCACAAATATCTTGAGAGTTTAGGGGAAATCGTGCTCAGCTAGCAGTTAATATATTGGTAAGTGGGAAGAACGCAGCAGTTTTTTATGTCGATAAAGCGATAGAGGATAAAGCATTCGGCGTTGATCAATCTCAGATGCGACATGTATTCGACTCCATCAAGTACCACAGATGTAACTCAGTCCATATCAAAATCGGCCTACATAAAATCAAACCGGATGTATCCGGTGTGTTGCAGGGTCCCTCTAATCACTGCGCTACACCAAAAGTTTTATGAATTAATCCAAGAAACTCTAAGTACAGTCGCCTGAAAGTGAAAAAAGAATGGTTGTTAATTTAGTGGTTTACCACCGTAAACATATTGGATCTCATAATTCTGAAACGTGTTGTTTGGCATATCGTGACAGTACGATATTTGTGTGATGAAATCAGATATAACGTGAATCGGACCGACGTCGATTTCACTAGTGCAGATTTCCCATTTTGTTATCATGCTGCAAATTCCGCATCGATCTACTGCACATCGCCTGCAGTAAATGTTTGTCTGAACAACTAAGAATTCCACAGAACGAGATCTTTGCCGGGTAAGAAGCTCACTATCCTTCAGTCAGCATTCTTAATCTCCACAAACTTCAATTTTTGTGATATTTCATACAAAATCAACTAGTTTTACTAAACGCAATTTGGAGCTGCACAACGGAGACAGAATAATCAGCTTGTTTAAATTCTTGAGCTTACATGAGATTGATAGAATTATTTTATTCCACCAGCGTTTCGACGTCTTCATCTTCATCAGAAAATAAAGGATAAGGATAACGCTCTTAGCATTGATCAATCTCCGAGGGATGAACCAAGCACCCGACTTCACTAAGCATCGTTTGGAGGTGATTGAATGCATATTTGGCTTTTAGAATGACTCGTTGTTGCCCACGGATGTATCGTCTGGTGCTACTAGGAAAGAGAGTTCAACCATATTGATGCTGAGATATTTGCAAAACCGCACTACTGGTGTCTGCGGTGGGGATCTAACACGCTATACGTTCAGTACCACACCATGCGGGTCATTCGTTTCACCTTACTCTCATCTAGTTTTCTATCTATCAATGCCATCAGCACTCACCCTTCAACAGGATTGATTTGGAGACGGAATAGTTATGGGAATGAACAGTCGTAGATATTAGTGAAAATTTGCAAATATGCTGCTCTTCAAACCCACTACAAATCAATACGTATATTTTGAATTGACGGAAACTTAAGTCTGTAACTTTTTTTTAACCATCAACAGCATTTCATCCACTTCTCTATTGACACTACGACTCTTAGAATCTATGGAATTTTTGAACTTCTTAAAGCTCTCTATGAATTTTTTGACAGTTTTAGTGATTTTTGTAGGTAAGCTCTTGAATGGTTAACTTTCAAGAAAGTGCTCTAAGAATGGTGGCAACCGAAAAACATTTGTAATTCTTTTGTTGGAAACAGATGAGGACCTACCGAAAAACTTCTGTAAAAGCAGTAATAGTGTTCTGCTGTAAGCGTTGGTGTGTGTGTTCTGGTAAACTGGAATTTGGAGAGAGTTCTCCGTTATTGGGATTTGTATGAATCCGGATAATCTCCTCCAACTACAAAATGCATTGTGGTTATAGGAAACAATTCGGTAATAACATATCCTGCACTATAATCCTATTTTGGCAACGCTCTATTTACTAACATTCGTTAAATGACCGCAAGTAGAACCGGATTTGTTTTGATGATCTAGTAAGGGTTGATTATGGGTAACGTTAATGCTAGGGGCACGTGTAACACAACGGTTGGAGACGCCCTGCAATACACATGGGATCGATTCCCAGGCCCCTAGCCCACCAAGCCTTCCATGCCACAGGGGTCGGCACACTGGTACCAGATTCGTGTAGTAGGATAGCAACACTGGCTCGATACATCGATAGGCCACCACGAATCATCATAAACGCAAGATATGCATTCAGTCACCTCCGACTATGCTTAATGAGGTCGAATGCACTACATACCCCCAGGGAATTGATCAACGCCGAGAGCTTTATCCTTTTCTTATCCTTTTAACCCTGATACTAGTACAACGAAAGGCTGTTATCCAATATCTATTCATTTAATCATTTACACAAATGGTGCCATAACTGGGTTTTAAAATCAAAATAAACTCTACATTTTATTATTAAATGCTTACTTTACGTATTTATATTCATTTGTTTTTTAAACATTTTTTGTTCTCGTTCGTTCATATCCATTTCTCTTAATATTTCGTTTATTTGCTTACCTTTTATTTTATAAGAATTTCTGTCGATATTGATCGAGCATCGTGAGAGTTTGTTATATAAACACAAAGTAAACAATTATTCTTAACTGACCGTTCACATGTTGTGACCGCTTTCACGATTCTTACGTGATACGTGACCCCCACCATAGCACTTAGTTACCTAATACTTCATTGGTGGGGCAATTCTTTCATCAGCGATATCCAAATAGAGCCATGCCGGTGTGTTCCCATTTCGTTACTGTCGTCCCTACCGTCATCACGAGCAGCCATCGACCGAGCCCCACAGATTTGGTCGAGGATTTCTACATTGCGAATAGCGTTTCTTCTACGACAGCAGTGTTTCCTGGTAAGCGGAATAAACCTCTTAAATCTCTTAGTGTCGTCTACTTGAAAACAATTTTTTTGTCTCTTTTTTTTCTTCAAATTGTTACCATGTTTTTTGAATTTGTTTCACCTTAGCCAAACACTTTAATAACCCTAGTAGATAAAGCTTGGGAATCGTCTGATTGAAGCATTCGTCAACTACAATTAACGAAAATAAAAGTAGAAACCCAACATGAGGTTTCCTCTGTCGCTTGTTTTTCTGCATCCTAATCGTCTCGTACTTTTTCGTTTTGTATAACTCAGCTTCACGTCTACTGTTCGGATCCCAACATTTCTCACATTCGATTCGTTTTCTTGAATCCATTGTCCACGAAGATCTTCCAACTTTTACGTGTGGTTTCGGTTGCTGCTTGAGAATTTCCATTTCATCATGAATGGCGTAGAATGTTGGTCGAGCAGCTCTCCCTGGATTCCTGGGATAGCCGGACTGGAGCGTTCCCATTCTGATTGCAGCATGTGATTTTTTCTTCTCAGACTATTCCGGTACCAATTTCTATACCCCGGAGAGATGAGAGGGTTGGTTGACCTAGAGCGGAGTCGAACTAATACCATGCTCGTGATAACTGACATCACCACCCCAGTGTCATCCGCTTCCTATCGTCTCGTGCTAGCATTTTTATCTAAAGATTTTTTTGGTTCAGCAATTTCTTCGGCAAAATTGTGGAATTCGGTCCACTATCAGAGAAACGTTACACCGTTTCACTGGACACTTTGCACTATGGACAATGCTCTGAGTAAATGTTTGTAAAGAAATTGTGCAGAAATGTCAACAAGTGGCCTGTTATTAAACATATATGAATACTGGATCGAAAAAGCTTACGAATAACGTCTCTTCGCTGAGAGAATTGGTTTTTTCAAGGAAATGCCACTTACAGTTTCTTTGCAAGAGGGAATTTACTTAAAGGTATGGAATTGGTGGACCTTATGGTACTTTTTGGAACAACTATACAACGTCAGCTACTAGGCTACACACTACAAGCCATCCATAAGCAAGAGTAGTCCTCACTAGGGTTGGCGGAACACTCGGCGATGAACATCCGAAAGGGGAAGCACGGTTTTCGAAAGGATTCGATGCAATGGAATATTTTCCTTTCCATACGAAAGGAAAACTCATTGAAATATGAACAAAAGGCCACTTCATCTCACTTCCATATATTCGAGACCTTCCATCCAGTTGAGATCGAAACTGTCTTGAATGCGTGCGCAATCAAGGAGTCGTTGATAGCCGCCGAAAAGTTCTTCGTGTACTGTTCAGCAGTTTCCTATTCTAATTTTCCATTCTATAATATTTTCAGGCCATTTCAGATATCTTAGTTACATAACTGGATTCTTCCAGATCTAGTCAAAAACATATTAAAACAGTAAAATTAGCAAATTTTTTAGATCATTTTCAGTGAACATCATCGTTCGTATGCATGTATGGAGAAAGAAAAAGTTCATAAGCGAAATGCGACTGCGTTTTGTTCCTATCTTCATTTTATACATATCATTTGAACTCTTTGGATGTGTACAAATCGTGTAGAACTCCGAGAAGCTGCAAGGGAGCCTCGAACGATCAGGGAGTTCGTATCGATTCCTAAACATCTACGAATCGTACGACTTCACATGTGGAATTTCTCTAAAATTACTCAACTCAGCTCTCGATGGTGGCATATGAAATAAGAACAGGTGTAGAACTCGATGGTCAGTGGAATCATCTTTTTCAGTTTTCTAATGACAATGTTACTTTAATTTGTGAAACAAGTACAATGATGCTGAGATATTTGCAAAACTCCAGACCGCAAGTGTCTACGGTGGGAAACGACCGCGCTATTGTCCTTTCCGGGGAGTAACGCGCTCACCACCACACCATACAGGTCCTTCGTTTTACCTGTCTTTTAGATAGTTCAATCGATCACTGCCATCTGTAATCACCCGTCAATGGGATTGATCTGGGTAACCCAAATGGGCATTGAACCCAGTTAAGCTGAGGCTATAACTGAAATTTACTGCGTTCAATTTTTATTTACTGGGTGATTGCTGATGGCAGTGATCGATAGAACTAGCTGATAGACACGCGAAACGAAGGACCCACATGGTGTGATGGTGAACGCGTTACTCCTCGGAAAGGACAATAGCGCGCTCGTTTCCCACCGTAGACACTTGCGGTCTGGAGTTTTGCAAATATCTCAGCATCATTGTAGTTGTTTCACAAAAAATACCCTGTTGTGAAAACTTATAAAAAAAAGGCAGTGAATAAAAATTGAACACTGTTACTTTAATATTAATTCACTGGTCATTCTGCATTCGGCTTCACTCAAGTGACGGCTGATAGCCGAAGATCAAACCTATGTCGAAGATAGCACCAAAAAGCACGTTTTGAGCACTGCTGTAAACACGAAGGGTCGTGGTTTGGGTTATACTGAATCACACGTCTGAATGATAACCCATATGAGAGAAGCTTATCTATTTAGCGGTCATCGTTGTTCACAAAGGATTTCAATAGTAGGAACAGTAACGCTATTACTTTTCTCAGCAAAGAGTATTTTTTTTGACCACTTGTATCAATGACGTTATTGACGTTATTGACGTTTTAGAAACAAAGATACAGTTCACTTGATTGGTATCCTGTAATGCAGTGGCGACAGCAGTGGCATTAGTTGATGAAATTGCTAGAACATTACGCGATTTATAATTGGGCTATTTGCGACCATGGTTTACTATTTTTAACAGTGAAGATACTAAATGCTGTGGCTAGCTCACTAAGAAATTGTTTATTCACGATAAGCAGATCTTCTTCATGTTCTTCTCAATCATATGGGACTTTCTTCTGGAGAGAAGGTGAGCCTTGCCGGCAGGATTGAACAGAACAAATAAGGTGATCGATCATGTCTAAGGAAATATCTTTAAATATTGTTCGCGGATTTAATGCTGAGACAAGGCTGCTTTAGCATGAAGTAAACTATGATCGGCTTTTGTGCTATGACATTTGCCACATTGGATACCATTTGATGGACTGCCTTTGATTACAAAGTAATAGTTAGTCTTTTCATAGAGTGATGTTTTAAGAGGTTTCACTTGATATGTGTCACATTTGCATAAAACAATGGATTAGTTATGTTAAGTCGTCTAGGAATGACTATCCAACTAGTCAAAGGAATTTTCCTTCTGCCTCAGAAGAATCCTTAGGCGAGGAACCTCCTTTTAATCGAAGCGGACCGGCAACGACCTAGAATGAATAACCCTAAGGACTTTTCCTTCATTTTAAACCTTTCAACGGCGTTTAAATGTGGCCACTTCTGCAACCTAATTAAACAAGTTTGAAGAGGGAATATGCTGGCTGTGCAAATGCTGATGAAGAACGCACAGGAACTGTTTCGTAGGTGCCGTTGCTATTGGAGAACTCGCAAAATCCCCCCTAGGACTCAAAGAAATGGACTGAGTCCTTATTGTTCATACCGGAGAGCACCAGAGAATTAAAACTACTAACCATGGCGTTACTATCTTGAAGTTCATCGGCGTTGATAATCCTGCTGCTACAAAATTTCTGGTTGATGTGGCCATGACGCAAGACAGTGAAATTGATGAGATGATTGACCTAGCCTCGCTATAATGAAATCTGCTAGCAGAGCGTCCGTTTTCCTTCGTGAATTTCTCCGTCGTTCAGTTTTCGTTTCAACCCTTTTCATGAAGTTTCTCTTCTCCTATTTTCCAAGTCGACTGCTTGCTCAAATATTTTTTAAAGTTAAAAAAATGCCTAAATGAACAATAAAATATGGCATAGCTGTCCATTTCATCGCAACTAGGAAACACTATTATATACGTACATAATTTCGGTCGTCCTCAACAAAATCTGTTGCTTTATTTCGACGACGAGAGAAGGAAATAACAGAATTATCAGAGTACTGTGAAGTGTCATCATCTATCCTGTCGTTGTCCGTCAACGTAAATTGAGCAAGTCCCACGAAGTCCCGATCCTCCCAGTTCCATGTCGTATAAACTTATTGGGGTCTCATACTCGGTTTACATGAATAGCAAGATTATTTTTCTTTAGTATCTTTCATAAAGATTATCTTAATTGATCTATAAGAAACTAAGAGCGATGAACTTAAAACCTTCGAATTGTTGCGAATATATTATTATTCTTGCTGCTACTAATGATATTATTGAATATTATTATTATTATTGTTATTATCATTTCATTACCCGTCTTTCACAGCTACTATGTGGTTCATAGCATTTTTCGCATTTGATTCTCTTTTTCGCATTTATCCATAAAGGTTTTCCAACTTTTACATGTGGTTTCGGCTGATGGTTGACAGTATTCCTTTCATCATGAATGTCGTTGAATGATGGAATCGACTCAACGTCGATTCTCCTTAGAGTCCTGGCATAGCCGAGCTAGTGCATTCTCACTTGAATTGTGGAGAGCAAACTTTTCTCGGACAAGTCCGGTTGCAATTTCCCGATTCCGGAGGGATGAGAGGCTTGGTGTGCCCAGTGTATGGTGGAATCAGCACCTTTTCCAAATATTGGTTGGGCCTCAACAGCCTTTACGCTGTCTTGCAACGGTCCTGTACCGCGATTATTTGATTCCTGCAAGCAGATTTCGCTTCAGCCTTAGGATCTGTCACCTTTTCTTTATTGACAAATTTTATGCTGGTCGTACATGCTTCATCTGGAATCCGTTGATAGCCATATTAGAGTGTTCTCGGGCCTTCAATAAAGGCTCCAAGCAGGTGCCTTGGATCAGACTGAGTTTCATTGTCTTGCTATTTGGATTCTTTTACCAGATAATTATTTAGCGATTACTTAACCGATTATTCGAGGACGACGTAGAAAACCGAAAAAGTTTTATATTTCATGAAAGATAAAGGACAGAGCGTCCGGGGTGGATCGATGAACCATGAACTTGATTGCGCATCATCATGGGGGAGATTGTATGCATATCTGAACTTTACAATGACTAGCATCGGCCTACCGATGCATAAAATCAGTACATTTAGTCTCTGAAACAAGTCTAATACCAACTTCCCTAGGGCGGAAAGAAAAGAAGGGGAATCAACTGGCGCGAAACTCGTTGTCAAGCAGCCATGTCTGTTTTGCGGGCCACCTCTAAACACTGCTCTTCATATGATTGTTTAATATCACTTTATTGCATTGTTAACTTTATATTTGCTGCCTACTAGATACTTTCATGGCAGGGTATTATGTGAACTAGAACCACAATGAAATGAAGTTGAAATATTGTCTATAGATATGGATAGATAAGGGCGCGTGGGGCGCATTAGTGGAAGGCGCCGTGCAACACACACAGAATCGATCCCGTGCTCGTGGCTTACTAAGTCTTCCATACCTGCGAGGTCAGTAAATTGGTACCAAACTTTCTGGGAGGATAGCAGCACTGGATCGATACATCGGTAGGCCACCGCGAGTCATTATAAAGGCCAGATGTGCATTCAGTCACCTCCAAACGATGCTTAGTGAAGTCGAGTGCATTGAGCATCCCTTAGAGATTGATCAGCGCGGAGAGTTTTATCCTTTTATTACTTCACAGATGTAGATAGACATCTGCGGTCTAGAGTTTTGCAAATATTTCAGCTTCATTGATGCCGTATTACCATTATTATTAATTAATTAGCTGCCTATTTATTTAATTGGTCGCTATTAATCATTTCTATTTTTATTATTAAATGGAGAATGGAGCAATGGATGTATTCGGTGGTGATCAGTTGTTGAGCGTTAATTCAGCTGCATAGAGTTCGCCGACTGTTTTAGTATTGACGTGGAGAATTCGCTGCTTTCCACCGATCCTTGTCAACAATACATCGTCAGCCTTCACAATCGAATTGAATACCCGATTTTTCTCACTTTCGTCGTATTTCTTTCATGGATGAGATCGTTAATACTTGTTATTACTATGAATTCGCTCAGATAAAACAGTTTCAGCCTGCTTCTTCTAAACATCTTCCTCTCCTCATTTAATAACCGAAAATTGTTTTACTCTATCATAATTTCTTCAAAATACTTCTATTATGTGATTTTGGTTCGTTTTAATCTATAGTGTCATTCTTCTTATTTCTATTGTCCAGTTTCTTTTGTTTTCGAAAAGATGATGGAGAGGACGGGGACGGAGATGATGATGATCACGATGATGGTAGTGATGACAATTGTAATGATAATGACAATGATTGCGTTAAATGAGATCAGTTAAGTTTAATAGTATCAAGTAGACGAGCTAAATGGAAAGAGCAGTTGATTTTTAAGGAACTTTTCCATTAAAACGCTGCTTCTTTTCGAACAACCCAGCTCACCACCACACTTGTCGCTGTCCAATTGACAGGCTGATCAAATATTATATCTTTTTTCTTCCTTTTTATTTTCCACCGTCATCACTATTTTCCATCGTCATAATTTTTACATTATTTCCTGTTGTTCTTCTTTAAATTAATCGCTCTGACCTCCATTACATCGTTCGATTTCATTCCCTGAACAAACCTAGAGCTTTTCGTAGTGAACAGTTTTGTTGCTAAAGAAAATAGTAGAATATTGATTAGCTGGATTTTTTATGCGCACCTTTGCTTTCAGTGCTGTGTATTTTCCTTCTAGCATTCTAAATTACAACAGTTATGAAGGTCAATTTCACCAAATTTAATTATTGCCATCACAAATTCTGTAGATTCTATGAATCCTTCCATTCAGTTCATCTCTCGCATCTGTCATCCACGAAACCCTTTCGATTTGCGCGTGGCTTCTGCAGCAACTTGAGGACTTTGTCTTTTTCATGATTGTCGTTGAATACTTCTGTGATTCAATGTGATTCTTCTTGAAATCATCAGATAGCTATGCTAGAACATTCCCAAATTCGTACTGCAGGTAGCGGCTGGCTCTGATGCATCGGAGGAAGCTTTTTCCAGTCAGTTCTGGCAGAAATTTATTGATTTCGGTAGGACGGGAGGCTTGGATGGCCTAGGGCGTGGTTGAACCAAGCGACCACGTTGGTGTCATTGCACGGCATCTATTGTCCAAGTGACTCGAGAACGATCTGTATGCGCGACTTGATTGTGTTAGCGAACTGCCTCACTTCATTCAATCCCAGGAATTCCGCTTGAGTACCAGCAATTGAATATGAGGGTGGGCTGGTGACCTGCTTCACCCCTTTCAGTGATTCCCATTTGACGACAAAGTTATTTGAAGCATTGCTGCACTTATCTTAAGAAATGCTTTGATTCAGTGATATACGTTTTTTTTTGTTGGGGATGTGCAGGTGTTAAATATCGTTTTATGACAATCTTCTTGTCTTTGTTAACGTAACCTCATCATCATTAGTGACCTTCAAGAAATAACATAGAAGGAAGTAGACTTATTCGATCACAGCTTCAAAGTCTGCTTCAGAGATTTAACCGTCTACTATAATCTTTCTTATGAATTTCGGAATGACTCACGAGGTCACCAAATACAATCTTCGTTTTCCAGTGTGATGTACCGAAGCGATCTAGTAGTTTCCTTGCACGTGATTAGATGAACAGCGTCATACTTTTCATATTTGTATGTGGACCTTTATTTTAAAGTTTCAGCAAAAGGATACCTAGAGATCGCTCATCAGATTCTGCGACTATATCGGCTGAGATATACAAAGAAGGGGCAGTTTAGTGGGATTATTCTGCGAGCAAACCTAAGAATTAGTTGTTGGTGGCAGCTATACGTTGCCTCGCGTGTAGTTCACAGTTATTACACGCATATGGGCATATCCTTCCATAGCTGCATGAATACGATAATGTGTACACGAAAGGTCAATTCTGCACAGTGTTTCAACAGTGCAAAGTACGCAGGGAGGGACCACCTATTCACTGATTCCACACCTGCCCGTAAACATTGTCGATTTCGTACTGGTACGAGCACCACTACCACCACTACCACAGGAATATGTTTCCAGCCTAAGACGGGCTCCCGAAATCTCTTTGGTCTCATACCGAGAGATAGAAGTGAAATAAGTGGAAAATATTATAATTTGCTTATTGATTCCAATTTTTAGTTGAATTCCAAAAGACATTTGTTGGCACTCGAAATTTGCTCTTCGAAAATTTAGTGCTTTTGCTGCCGATTGATTCCATTTTATTCTTTACATTGCGTGATTATGTATTCATATCCAAGTTATATGCTTTCAAAAAAGGGTGCTTTGAAATGCTTTCCAAATCTCCGTTGTGTATCGTCGTGGTATAGGTACGAAGGCATCACCGATACCTTACTGTAGTATTTTTACTTAGTAAAAAAAGTAAAAAAAATACATGGCTCGTCGTTACATATCGTATCGGAAAGTTCTTCTATTTGCTTCGTTCTTTAGCACACATAGTCAAGTAGAATCTACCGAGGTTTTTGTGTGAGTTCGGTCGCCGATTCACATTTTTGGTTTGATAGGACTATATGATATGCTTGCTCATGTTGGTCTCCAATATTATGAAGTATGAGTTGTTGGATCTTCGTCGTAGATCGTTTGGAGTTCCTCATTTTCTTACAACTTTCCTTCTTGCCTTATTAAGCTAACACGAAGTTGTTTTAAAAAATATCGCTTCGAACTTACTTTGTTGCTTAGATTGCAGTGACAATGCTTTAGCTCGTTCAATTTTAGAGAATCATAGTTTTCCCAAAATATTTTTAACCGGTTGGTATTTCCATTATATGGCGAGTTTTTCTTCCTGTATTCGCGAGGTAATCGTAATCAGCATCACCTCACTTGTTCATCACCAACTAATTGGTAATCCAAACGGATCTGTGGAAGATCTAACATCTTACGAGGAGGGTTCTTATAGTGCTCTTACTCTTTAAAGTGTAAGTTTCAACTGATGAGGGTTCGCATTGATATATTGGGGATTTTATCGGCCTGAGACACCCTTCTGAAGAAAGGGCCCACTGAAATCCATCATCATCGCCGTAGTGAGACGGTTAATCATTAAAGCGGTGGGGTTCTACAGTGATGTTGACTCGATTTTTTTGTAATACCTAGTTTCTAAAACATGTCAGCTTAACATGATCAGTAGAGTAATGCAATCAAAGGCTTTGTTCTTCTTCAACACCCTTTCCTCGTCGTCCTCACAAGCTTGCCATCTCCGCTGTCCTCTTTGTTCTGTACAGTCCATGCTTTCTAGCTGCTCAGCACTCTGAGTTGTGGACTTAAATAAGCATATATTAATTTCCGTAACGGCTTCAAGCTTCACATTAGCCGTCCATTATATTTTCATGAGATTGTGATTCTTTACCGTATCATCGTTGTTTGAACCACTTTTCTATTATTCTTGACTCCAGCTGTTCTATATTTTGCAGGTAGATGGACATAAAAAACATAACGAAAGAATTGAGGAGTTTTTGTCCATCGCAACAAATTTTTCCATATAATTTAGAGGTTACAGTAACGCGGCAATTAATGAATGCATTTTGCACACAGTTTCAACTCGCTTGCGGTGTTTACCAACGACTTTAGCACGTCCTAACAACGTTTAGTCGTCCTGCCGATGACGTTTGGCCATCTCGTCGGTCACTTTCGATGTTCTTGCTGACGATTTTTTATCATCTAGTTAGTAGACTTTTGCTGTATCGATAACAACTTTTGAATATATCATTGGCATTCGTCCGCAATAGCGACGTCTGCTCGTCTATTCAGCATCGATTACGTTTGAACGTCCAGAAAAAGTTTGGTTGTGGTTTCAACGAGGTTCGGCCTTTTCGCTGATCATTTTCGGTCACAGTTGACCTTAAGCTATCTAGTCAGAGAGGTTCAACTGTCCTGATAATGTCGTTTAAGCATTTCAACAACATTTGGGCGTTCTGCCAACATGTGCTCGTCATTAGAACACGGTTGTGTGTTAAAAGACGTTTGGTCGTTAATAATAAATATAAGAAAACGTTCGTCACAAATGATACTCGAATACACCAAATGATCACTCTTATGAAAAATTCCACTGATGTTCGTAGGTTTCGTCAAAAAGAGCTAAGTATCCAAATCTCCAAATATTTCGTTTTGTCTAAGATCATTTCTCTCAGTGTACGATGAGTGAATTCATTCGGCAAGCAGTTTTAGTGTTGGAATCCAACATAAAGGGAAGAACAGCAAATATTTGCAGAATTAGCGATCTTCTTGATATTATTCGTCTTCGTCGAACATTCACAAGCTCACACGAATCAGGTGAGTATTGAATGGGCCACAACATCTAGTAATCATTGTGGAGGCAAAGTTGGATGGATAGTGTGTACACTGACAGCTTCCACTGAAGTCAGTGCTGAAATCTTCCTACATGTTCACCATCTATGAAGTGGTGTTCGACAACACCACCATTCTATAAGTACAAAATCTGATGAAGCGGTGCATCTGAAATTAATGTGTGATACAGATTTATTATCTCGGTTTGTAAAGAGCTTACTTACTTGATACTCGAACGACTCATCCTCACTGGTTGTGCGAACCCCGCTATAGTCACCATTTTTTGGGGATTTGCTGGTTAAACCATTGTGGTTCCCTCGAATCCCGAGGTCAGCCTGGCCAAAGTCTGCCCCAGGTCTTCACCACCACAGGCAGTCGTAGCCCTTGTGGATCTGAGGATTTGCCACCATGCGACTTTAATACCAGGACGGTGGTGGGTCCTGGTACTTGTTTACTCTTAGCTAGGATTTCTGATGGAAACGCCGGACTTTTTAGGTTGGGATACCATGCCAGGGCGAAGAATCCTCTCGCTGTACATCGCAGTCCAACACCCAAGAACACCTCCCGGCTACGATGAAGCGGTAAACCATTGGGAGGTTGTAAAGAACTACGGCAAGGAGGTTGCTTTGTTATTTAAATTCCACACGACACGACATCAAATGTCGTTCAGTTCCAACCACTTTTGGATTTAGTTGGTTTCCCCGCATCTGTCATCCATGAAAACCTTTAGATTTGCGGTTTCGACTGCTGCTTTAGGTTTTGATCTTCTTCATGAAAGTTCTTCAAGGCTGGTCGAGTCGATTTTTCCTCACATTCGTACAAAGGCGTTCCGAGATCTTAGTAGCAAGCAGGCGCTTTTTTGTGGACTTCAGGAAGCCAGCCTATCCCAGACGAGTCCGTTAGCAATATCCCTACTCCGAAGCGATAGGAAGTTTTGTGGGGCCGAGAGAGTGCCAGGAGGTATTACGCTATTAAAAACATAGTACTTCTGTAGTTAGCTATTAGGTATTTGGATTATGTGCGCAACACTACTGCAGAAAATTGGCGTCGATTCGACTTAAAACTAGCTGATGACACACTCTGTTTCCTTGAGTTTAGAAAGATCAGAAGCTGTCCAGCCATACCAATGCGGTCGACAAAGAGTTGAGTTTGAAGGTAATCCCATAGAATTCGCGACGGTTAGTGTCATCGAACGGTTGTTCTATGTTAATAACTCAAAAAACCTACTTCCTGTAAACATCAGCATAAATAATCGATATATTTATTTCTATGTTTCCTGTTAATTCTCATCTGCATTGCGTCTGAATTGAAGAAATGGATCTGATTTTGTAATCGAATCAAGTTTTGACGTCTACATCCTGTCTATTCTTGGTGCGTGTAGCGTAGTGGCTAGAGTTGCCCGGCAATACACACTGGGTCATTTCTGGTTCGACCTCGCACCCCGGGCTCCCTAAGCCTTCCATCCCTCCGAGGACAGGATGTTGGTACTAGACGTGTCTGCGAGGTAAGTCGTTGTATGGACCAGATATGCTTTCAATAACCGCTACGATACGCGATGAAATCGAGTGCTTGGCGGATCCGTCAATGATTGATTAACATTGAAAGCTCCGATTGTCAAAGCCGGTATTGATCCACATCTTTCTAATCACAAACGTCCGATTCGGGTTGTAAGCTGTTCGAATGAATCGATGTTCATGGGCAAACTCGTGTTGACGAGAACGCCGACACCGCCTACGCCTCTACTGTCGCATGTTCCGAGGAACAGTTCTTCTCCAGTGTTATAGACAGCGTTCAATGGGTGGCGTCGTCTCGTCTCGGCCAGGCCGATGACGTCGTACTTTATCTTTATTGCTTGCATGAGCAAGTCCTCTAACGAGGACTCGGATGCAAGTGTACGTGCGTTTTAGGTACAGATCGTCACCATAGTTCTTGATCCAGGCAGCTTCCATTGGCTCCGAGATCTCAGCAGCCTCTCCGTACTCGTCCTACCAAACGCTGCGAAATTGGAGGCTCTTTCGGGGTCAGGGTAATGAGGCCATTTTTTTTACTGGGTTTAGCATATTTGATGCCCACGTATAGCTTGCTCGGCTCTGAACGTGGGGGCTGGTCATGCTCACGGGTAGCTTGTCATTCTCTCCCAGAGTGGACATGGAGCTTATTTGTTGGAGGCGACTCCTAGCCGCCTCCGATATACTTCCCTGTCACTTGATTGCAGGCTTTTGGTCGAATTGACTCGCAGAATACAATCCGCATAAAGCGAGAACGCACTAACACACGCATGCATGAATACGCCTAGCAAATACAGAAAGTATGTGCCAAATCGGCGCAACAGAAACAGGCAGTCCATCCCCTGTATCCACCTGCGTCTCAGGAGAGCAAAGGTCGTTTTTGGTCCTCGATTAACCCCCTATCCATCACCTGGGGACGCGCCACGTTGCCTCGCGACTAACCGTCTCGAGATTCCTTATATGAGGGAGATCTGTGGCCTGTGCGAGGATAGTGACTTTTATATCGAAATCGTCCCCGTTATGTTTTTGTATCCTACGCGACCCTAGTGGAATACCTTGTTTTGCCTTTCGTTGTCCATCTAGGTGCTCTTTTATGCGGATACATGAAGGCCTGCTCGTTTTGTCAATATATTCGTCTCCGCAAGTACCACAAGAGATCAGGTATATCGCACTTGTACTTACGCAGTCATTGCCTCTGCAGGAAGGGCAGTTTACGCAATTTTGTGTTTCAAATAGGCAGTCAAATAGGCGGTTACGAACTAAGTGACGACGAAGAGTACTCGGTGGTGTTTCAATTATTGCCACCGATTCCTCCAGATCAACCCTTCTTAAGTATCGCTTCATCGCTACACTTATTTAATCGCTAATGAAGGGGCAAGATAAATGGGACTTTGTTTCTGCCAAACCGTTCGTTTTGGAGCGTTGCTCTTCTTCGAAAGTTATCTCGTGGGGTTACAATTTCCTAGCCATTGGAGATGGCTATTTGCCGAGCCACATCACGCTATTCTTCCTTTAGTTCCCTGCTTGTGCACAGAGAGGTGGTGGCTGTTTGAAACATGTTTCTCACAGGCGTCCTCTTTGTGTGTGAAGGGTGTTGCTGAGAGAGAAAACGACGAATTCATAATTGAAAGCTCTACCTTTAAGAAGCTTTTAATTAGGAAGCCTAGCGAAGAGTAAACCAATACCAGGATCCACCACCGTCCTGGTATCAATGTAGGATGGTGGCAAATCAAGTATCAAGTATGCTCTACCTTTTGTAGTCAAAATTAAAAGTGTATTCTAGGTGGGATGTTTTTCTTCGGTCAGAAACTTCATAATTAGGGCAGTTAGGTATTCTGATTTGCAGTAAGAAAATATTTCATCGCGTTTAACGTTAAAAATTTTGAGTATGCAATCTTTGGCCCATGTAGTCTAAATTTTTTCGGAACAATCCTTGTTTTTTACCCTTTTTATTCGATGAAAGGAGATGTTTTGATGGTGAGCAATCATTAACCGCGAAGAATTTCAAAAAATTCTTTTAAATCGTAGTTCTCAAGTCTTTCCATTCTTTTACCGTCTGGGTTGTGTTGCTTGACCAACTTGCAATAAAAAGAACATTTGAATACGTTATCGTCTTTCACCAAAACTTCCAAACAGACTTCCGTGATTTGTGCACCATTCTGTATTCGAATGCAAAATAATGTGAACAGTGGTAAAATTGTCTAAGGAGTAATGGAAAAGCTCTCGGCTTTGATCAGTTCCTCATGGATGGGCCATGCCTCCGACTCCATCCGTAGCATCGTAGAGGCGATTGAATGCACATTTGACCAATACAATTATTTGCGGTCGCCGACTAATGTATTAGCTCGGTGCTGCTATGCTTGCAGAAAAATCTGATGCCAGTTTGACTTTCTCGGAAAGGAAGAAGATTTAGTAAGAACGAGAGAATCGAACCAAGGATCACGTTTGTATTGCAGGCACCAATAACCACTGCGCTATGAGCGCCCCACCATTATTAAAATTGTGTATAAAGTATAAATATAAAAATATTTAGGATAGTAAATTTACATTTCAACACTTAAAATAGGTCCATAGAATACGATCTATTCAACTCTCTTTACTCTACACTTTTACTCTTCACTTTTGAATGGTGTTGTTCAGCTCCAAATAGCCTGAAAAATCGATTTCGGTTGTGTTCTAAAAGTGGGTGGAGCTGGAACTATCGTTTATGTTGTTCTTAATCGTGTCTTCTTCAGAATGACGGATGCCAACGAGTCTGACGTACCCGTTTTCGATCAGCCTCCACCGAAGTCCCAATCACATCATGCACATCATGCAGCCAGCATGCCACCTGAAATGAAGCCGCCACCTCCATCGGACAGTTCTCGCTCTTCTAGGAGGTCTTCGAAATCGGCAAAAGCAAGGGACACGACCACCGCCGCGGCCGAATCACCGCGAGGTACCACGTCGTCAGTGAAATCGGCACATCGGTCGGACTCGTCGAGGAAGTCGTCGTCGCACATCCCTTCACATGCGCACCGATCGGATTCGTTACCAACAATTAAGAAGACGGCGAATAAGAAGAGTTTGTCGTTGCCGGTGAAACAGGAACACTCACCTACCGAACCAACGTTCACGTCGCCAAGATGTAGCATTTCAACAACAGGCACTTCAGTATCTGATTCTCCAAAAGGCATGAGATACACGTCTATCGACTTGGAGAATGAATTACCAGAGATATTCAGGTGTGTTTTTATGACGGAAACTTCCACTAAGTAAAGGGATGCTTGCCCCTATCTTAACAAATAGAGATATAAAATATCTTTCGTTCCAAAAAATTTTTTTTTCACTCTTTGGAATTGTGTTGATTGATGTTTCGCGTTTGAAGGAAAATTGGCCGATCACCAATTATTGATCCGAAGTTTCAGATAAAGTTTTGAACCACTAAAGTTCTTCCTAGTTTTTTTCTGACGTTTATGAATAGGGCACGTAGAGGAATGTAGTTGTATAAAATTTTATCATTATAACTTTCACCTCACTGAGAAACCTTAGTTTCGTTCCATGGAAGAAAATCGAGAGCAGTTTAAGATAGAACGGTTAGCTCCTGTGACTTCTGCACACTCAATCAAAGTCTGTTTTAATCATATACGAACATCAGTCGCATTTAGTTTTCTTGATAGTCAGCATATATTTATTTCTTCAAGCTCATCGTTGAATCCAGCAATCCAGGATCCAGACATGAGCGAATTCTATTCACGAGGCCCACCATTCTACAAAACGAAAAGCCCACCACCGCTTTACATCAGTCGAAAAGGTACGTTTACATCGTCATCGTGAAGTTGTTCAGCTACTAAAGCATCTTTTAGTGATTTTAATGATGACTTAATAATCGTTGAACACAAGCAAGTTGACGTTTACTACGTCCGAAGGGAAATTCATTGTTAACCGTGAAGTCGTCAATTCAAATTCCCTTCGATCGTAGTTGTGATTTCTGAGCAATTCGTCGTCAATATTTTTTTATGCGTCGTAAAAGCCGACTCTATTCGAATGTCCAAACGCCCTATTGATTCAAATCATTCTACGTTTACGATTCTCATGTATTTTTTCGGGGATGATTACGTAACGATAGATAAGGGAGGTGTGCAGCACTGTGGTTAGAGATGCTTTGCAACACACCCAAGTTTATTGGTTAGACTCCACGTTGAGCTAACGAAGACACTCCAACCTTGAGGTTGGAATACCGACGTCGGTAGGCTCCTAAGTCCCTACAGCATAGGACAGGTATGCATTCCGTTGCTTTCAAGGTGCTTCAAATGAATCCAGTGCATAGTGCCATCCATCAGTGATTCATCAACGCCAAACACTTAACCAGTTAACTTTAACAATCGGCAGTACGATATGTACCTCGAAATGCGCCCGATAAGCACCAAGTAAAACCCTGACTAGTTGATATACTGCAATCCGTCGTGATTAAATAAAGTGGAGCCTCTTCAAATGTGATAAGAACCGAACTACATTAGGTTGTTGTTTATGTTGCTATTGAAATGGGGACAAGTGAACTCCCTCAATAACGTTGCTTCATAGCAGAGACAATAGGCGGGCCTAATGCATTTCAGTACATTCGTTGTAAGGTGACGTGACAGCTATGGTATCGATAGGGATATTCTCAGCTGCTTTTCCAGATGGTATTCTGAAAACCATATGACTAGGAGAATTTCCAAGATCGACTTTCTATTAACCTCGGCATTGGATTATAATTGCGTCGTTTCCTTTCTCAGCAATCGCGGGACTGTTAAACAGCACAGGTTTGCTTCCATACAATAACACACATACAACACAATTGGAGCTGATGTTTCGGCAGAATCGCCTTCTTCAGAGCCTGGAAGGTACACTAATACGCAACTTGCTAGGTCAAACACTTCAATAACACATACAGAAAAATGAGAATCGAAATTGTAATCACACGGTCAACAGCTTTTCGAAAAATCCCACCGTTTTTCTACGTGCCTTCCACTGCGGAAGAGCCGCTTGACATCAGCGTCACATATGGTTGACGACTTCACCTTCCCACATCAACGATCTATACGAAGGTACGCGGCTAGATCACGTGTGATTTCGGGGCATTCCTCCGTGCTGTTCATTTTAGGGTTTTTGTCATTTATCCAAAAAGCCTCAAGAAGCTTGCGCGCTGGTGTTTTGGCATCCTGTGCAAGGATAGTGACTGTTATATCAAAATCGTCTCCGTTATGCTTTTGTATCCTATGCGTGCTTAGTGGCTTGCCTTGTCATGCTTTTCGTTTGCCATCTAGGTGTTCTTTTATGCAGGTACATGAAGGTTTGCCCGTTTCGCCAATGTATTCGTCTCCGCAATCCTTGCAAGAGATCAGGTATTTCGTACCTGAACTCATGCATTCACCGTCCTTGCCAAAAGGGCAAATTGCGCAATTTTTTGTTTCACATAGATGGTCATACAGGGGGTTACGAACTAATTGACGGGGGAGAGTATCGGGTGGTATTTCAACTATCGCAACCGATTCCTCTAGGCCTGCCCTTCTTAAGCACCGTTTTATAGCTATACTTACTTCATCGCTAATAAAGGGCAGTATAAACAGGATTTTCTTTTGGCTAAGTGTTTGGTCTTGGGGCGTCGCTCTCCTTTTAAACATATCTCGTCGGGTTACCATTTCGTAGTCATTGGATATGGCTATTTTCCGAGCCAAGTCGCGCGATTTATATTAATAAGACAATCATTTCGAAATATTGTACACCAATATTTGTCTTCCTTCGCAGGGACAATCAACAACATTCTCAGTCAGTGGAAAATCTGACTCTGCCTTTTTATTCGATAGCCACTGTCACGTTAGATTCCTTCTGTTTGTCTTTTCTCACCCAATATTGAATGCTAAAATTGAGCATTCTTCAGGTGGTGGTAGTTCACTTGAGTGGCTCTGTAGGGCAGCAGAGGAAGTTGTTTTTGAGAAGCCGCTGCTAGTATTCCGCATTTGTGAAAACAAACAAAAATATCCAATGATCGTTGATTTGTCTGAACTGTTCCTTTCGTCAACAAGTCAGAATTTGACGATGCATATATTTGACTTTCTCCATCGATTTCGACGTCCATAATATTATAGATAGTCTACCTAGGGAACTACTATCGTACGAAAATGACGACGAGATTTCATATCTTCGTCTCGTCTCGAATGCTTGATGAGATTCAGAGATTGATCAACGCCGAATACTTAATCCTTGTCCTTTAACGATTGGCAATGCAACATATGCAGTGAAGACGATTGTTCGATAAGCATTATATGGAGCTCACTCTAATCAATAGTTAGCGGTAAAACGTTAAGGGATGAAGTGAAGGTGCTTATTTTGCGTTAGCGTTAGTATCCGCACCACATCTGTTTGATTAAAAACAAAGAAGTGAACGCCGGCGCCGTTTTCTTACGTAGAGAACTACGGCAGATGCTCCCGAAGATTTGAATTTCTGTGCTCTACAGCCGCTATCGTCGCAAGATGATGTGGTAACGGAAGCAGCGATCGGATTAAATTTCGTTTTTCCCTCATGGGTTTCAGAAAAAGTTTTTTAAATCAAATTCTATACTATTATGTACTATTGAATAGCGCATTTTATTCACCTCTATACTATCTAATTTAATTATAATATGGATTGTGTAGGGCGCGTGTGGCGCAGTGGTTGGAGGCGCCCTGCAACACTCACGTGGAATCGATTCTCACTACCACGGCCTACTTAGCCTTCCATTCTTCCGAGGTCAGCAAATTCGTACCAGACTTGTCTGGATGGATAGTAACACTGGGTCGATACATCTGTAGGCCACCGCGAGTCATTGTAAAGGCTAGATATGCATTCAATTACCTCCAAACGATGCTTAATGAAGTCGAATGCATGGAGCATCCTTCAGGGATTGATCAATACTAAGAGCTTTATCCTTCATCCTTCGAGCTTAATCTGCGACCATTAGATTGACTGGGCTGTAGAGGTTTTTTTTTTTTGAAACCTCTCTCAATATCGTCTTTTCGCTTCGCTAGTCAGGACAAACAATATTCGATGATTGTTGTGAATCGCTTGAACTCTTTTGATCGTCAACAAGTCAGAGATTAACGATTTATGTTTGTTTCCCTCCGTGGAACTGAGCAGTATTACGGCACTTTCGCCATTGAGTTGTTGCGTATTTTCCCTGTGACGATGCGATTGATCAGAGTGGTCGACGAAGTCATAACAGTCATCCAGTTTGCCATACAAATGTTAAAGGGCAAATGTGAAAGCGTTCGACGTTGATCAATCCTTGAGGAGTGCATTCGACTTCATCACGCATGGAGAAAGACACAGAACATTCCATATCTTCGGCACAGGATTTAAATGCAACGGCAAGCTCTATTGCTTCGATCATCAATCGCACTTGGCGAGAGATCTCCAGGTGAGATGCCAAGGTGGTTGATCTCGAGGCTTTGTGAAGCGTCGCCAAATCTTTTTCATTGCACCCGTCTTTCCCATCTACTTTGTGGATTCCAGCACTTTTCACATATGATTACTTTCCTCGCATCCATCCACGAAGGTCTTCAAACTTTTCCTGTGTGAGTTTGGCTGATTTTCCATTTTTCATCAACGTCGTCGAATGCTATTCAGGTCGATTCTCCCTGAAGTCCTGAGACAACTTGGCTAAAACGTTTCAACTTGGGCTGCAGAGAGTGAACTTTTCCCGGAAAGTCTGGTACCAATTTTTCGACCCTCACGAGCTGAGATGCTTCGTGTGCACAGAGTAGATTTTAAGGGATTGAAGCGTCACCAAGCTGCAAAATGGAAATTGAACACAGATCAAAATAGCTTCTAAAAAGTACCTGAGTGTTTTGTAGGATGAATACAAAGACTGTTAAGACATCAAAGTTATTCGTATATTTTGAGAAACTTTGGTGACTATCCAACGTTCGATTTGAGCCCAAGAATCCTAGTCTAAAGCGTCGATGGTATAAAATGGGAAAAATACGACCTATTCTAACACGCTGAGGTTTGAAGATGTCGTGTACCAAACACCTTTATTGACACCGGAGGGGATTTATTTCTCGTAACATGCAGAAGTAAAAAAGATGGTGGCATTAGCACACCAGTATTGTCGTGATTACTGATCTTTCTGAACAACTCTAGTTTCGAAATTTGAGTTTATCCCTACTCCTAAGATCATCATGATAAATCAGTCTCAGAAGCCCTGCTTTGAATTTTAGAAGTAGTTTATCAGTGGAGAGTAATTTTAAACGAAATAAACCCCCATGAAGTAAATCGAGAGTTTTCCATAACTCATATCTTTACAGTTACAAGGTTTTAAAAGGAATTAACAGCAAAGAACTATCCCGTGATTGGTGTTGACGGCTTTGCCATTGTTTTGTAACAAGTTTGAAAAGTCAATTTATTTAGTGATTTCTTCTTAACAACTATTTACATTTCTGTTAGCATTTTGAAACAATGATGACTCGCATCTGAGAATAACACAGTGCTTTCTTCACCTTGAACATTGTACACCTCATTATGCAGAAGAGGTGGTTCGCGAAACAAAGTTTCATTACTTAACTTCCTCGACTTGGCAACTGTTCACCACATCAAAGCTAATTTTTTATTTTCAAGTACCAGTGGTGTTTTATCGAATCTATACTATTTCGCCCCTACTCTATACTAGAAATCTTGCTTCACCTTTTTCCATTGTCTTTCTACACATACCCGGCAACGTCTAACGCAATGGTTAGATGTGCCTTTTGCAATAGAAACCGGGTTGTTGGTTATATTCTGCGTCCCAGGCTCATCATGTCTTCCATCCTTCCAGCGTTGCCAAATTTTCACCACACCGGAAGGCCACTGCAATTCGTAGGCCTGATATGCCATTCAACCACGTATACGATGCTTGATGAAGTCGAATATGAAGCGCATCCATCAGGGATTGAGCAATGCTAAACGCTTTATCTCAAATACTCACAGAACAAACAAGCTTATCACTGACAACGAGTGGCATTACACACACACACACACACACACACACACACACACACACACACACACACACACACACACACACACACACACACACACACACGCACACCCACACACCCACACCATACACACACCATACACACACCATGCATACACCATACATACACCATACACACACCATACGCACACCATACACACACCATACACCACCATACACACACCATACACACACCATACACACACCATACACACACTATACGCACACCACCATACACACACCATACACACACCATACACACACCATACACACCATACACACACCATACACACACACCATACACGCACACACACCACATACACACCCCACACACACGCACACACCATACACACACGCCATACACACACACACCATGAGCACACACCATACACACACGCACCATACGCACACACCATACACACACCATACACGAACACGCACCTACACATACGCAACACGCACGTATTACCATGTCTTCACCCTATCGATACCAATCACCCTAGCATTCACCAATCAACGGAAATGCCGAGTGAAAGCCAAGGGCATTGGTTGGTGTGGTCGGTAACGCATGAGCCTTCGATGAGGGTAAACGGTGGGTTCAAGGCACAACAGTGGTTCTGAGTTTTGTTTATATCTTAGCATCCTTGTTGTTGTACTTTTCATGGTACTCTGCTATGAAGAACAATAGGTAGTAAGCAAAGGTTAAGACATTCACTGTTTCTCTTGATGAGGGAACACGGGGTTATTCTAATAGCATATATTAATATACAATTGCCGACCTTTTCACTGTTTAGTCTTTCTGAGAGCCTCGATAGGTCAAATTGTCGTACAGTGTACTCATCCAAACACTTTCATAACCTCAGCAGACAAAACTCAGCATATAATTTTTCATTCGCATAACAAACACATTTTTTTAGCACCCACTATTTTGTTCTTTGCAAGCATTCCAGTTACTTGGTGCAATCCAGCTGCACAGAGTGCTTGCTCATTGGTGAGGAACGTACTTGGCTTAGGTCAGAAAACCAGCCTGGGATATGGCGCGAGTTTACTTGTGATCATAACTCACCCCTTATTTGCAGTTCATTTTGGATTTTTGGATTTTATCCAAAACGCTTCATGAGTTTTACGCGTTGACGTTTTCGATTCTATTGCGAGGATAGTGACTTTTACTTCAGAATCCTCTCTGTTAAGTCTCCTTGTCCTGTGAGCAACTAGAGTAGTATTTGGTTCAACTTTATATTTACCGAAGTGTTTTTTGTACGGACGCTGAATGGTTTAACCGTTTTCGTAATTGATTCTCCCTACACGCTTTACAAGAGATTGGGTACATCGTAACTGATCTCGTGCAGTCATCGTCTCTACCGTTAGGACATATTGTGTAATTTTGCTTTGTGCATAGACTGGTCATATGGGCGGTTACGAACTACCTGGCCTCTGTGAGTGTCCGCTTGTGCTTCTATCACTGTTACCGAAGTTAATACATTTTTGTTTTTCGAAGTTTTTTAAAAGTCATGAGTAAATTCCGCTTCGGATTCTGTGTCTTTTTAAGAGCTTTTCGTAACATTTGTGTTTCAGCTTCTATGGCATCGTTTGCTCCATCAATACCGTCACGCAAGTACACGACATCAGTGTACATTGAGAGACGAGCAAGACTGAAGATCTGGTTGACGTTGTTCATCGCCGTCTTCTTCATCTTCCCGATTCTAATCATCGTTATATTTCGTCTTCTTCCGAGTTTGATTGATTACCTTGACCAAAGTTCATCAAAGGCGTGACATCATCATCCACTCTATTGACGACTGCAACCGATTTCAACTAGATCACAGATAAATTCATTCAACTCGATTTCACGAAGTATTTTACACTCATTTATCAATACTGAATATGTCGCACCGTACGATAGTAGAATATCTGTTGGTGCAGTAACGTGGAGTCCAGTTATTGGGTTCCCTATCGTGTAAATAAACTTCGCTAAAATCATTTTCTTATTTTTTATTAAGGATATGGCTCACCTATAAAAACAAAATATTCTCACATCATTACATACTGAAGGGTGTGTTGATTCGCCATAATTATATATATATATATTTCTCACTTTTATTCTGTAATATTGCGTCTGTGTCTGTGTGGGTGTTTGGGCATTTGTATTTGTGTGGATATATTTGTATGCATACGTATGTGTTGCGTATATTGTATACGTTGATATGAGAAGTCGAAACCGTGCATCGCTTTTTTGTGGTATCAATTTCCATAACTGCTTTCTTACGACCGCGAAGCAGTGGTTGGAAGCACCCTGCAGTGCACATGATATCGATCCTCTGTACCCGGCTCATCAAGCCTTCCATCACTTCGGGGTCAGCAAATTGGTACCGGACTTGTTTGGGAGGGTATTAGCACTGGTACATACATCGGTAGGCCACCATGAGTCATTGTAAAGGCCAGATATGCATTCAGTCACCTACAGACGATGCATGATAAAGCCAAAGCATGGCGCATCCCTTGCGGTTTGATCAACCCTGAGAGCTTTATCCTTTATCCTTTAACTGCTTTCTTCTTCTTCAAGCCACGCAATGAGTGCCTAACACATGCGGGACCTAATCTAAGACGTTATGCATTTAAAAATTTATTCAAAATGTGCCTTAATGAATTGTCAGGTGTGTAGGGTAGCCTTTCATTGACTACGTCTAGTACAAGGCATTTAAATTCCCATTTGAATGCAAAAAAATATAGCAAACGAACTTTGCGAGAGGAAACAGACGGTCAGTAAAATATGAATTGAATTCGAAGGGCACGGTCCATTATAATCACCCTCGTTTGCATTGATATTAAAGCATATCGTCACTTATGTGTTAACGCAAGTGCTTGCGATATTAGACTTTTTTATGAGTGTATATGGTGTTTAAATTTTCTCGATGTATCATGGAAGGGGATAGGTATGAAGTTTATTTGCCGTTGATTTAATCAGAAGGCTAGGCAAACTGTGGTTCATCAATGAAAATTTTCGGACGTGTATAACAGGAATGCAGTACAGTTGTTCTGTACTCAAGCCTTTAATATTGGGTCATAAAAGTGCCAAAAGTGCTTTTTGATGTTTTTTACATAGTGCGAAAATCTATTAAATCAATTAGATTAGATTTGCTTACTTAGTTCAATGTTTTCCTTATCGATGTTAATGCCAAACATCTCTTGTATCCGTTTACCGGTACTCAAAATCAGGACACGTTTTGATCGACAAGCCGACATCGAAATCTGTAAAACATGAACTTAGTTTTTCCTGCTTTCCAAGGATGCTATTGTTTTCGAATTATAGAAAACAAGACATGTTTTACGTTTTTGGCACTGCATTTATGCTGGTATCATTTATTTGCCGCCCAACCATGGCTGAAAGATGTTTGCCTTTGTCGAACTGCGTTGTAGAGTTAAAGGTTCACCACTAAGTAAATCCTTCCATGGTGGAAAGGAATTCGACATTTTCATTCGGAAGTCAAGCTAAGAGTAAATCAAGCTAAACCAATTCTAAGAGTCATCGTCGTTTTGTAGCAGCCTGTTTGCACCTTTCTCGATCTATAAGGGTCTGCGACTGGCTATGGTGACGACCTGAGATCGACCTAGTGCTTGATACTCTAATGAAACAAATTTTTGCTTAACCGGTAAGCGGTGCGTGTAGTGCAGTGGTCGGAGGCACCTTGCAATACACATGAGATCGATCCCTGCACTCCAGGTTCATCAAGCTCTACATCCTTCCAGGGTCGGCAAATTGGTACCAAACTTGTCTGGATGGATACAAGCACTCAAGCTCAGCGCAACTCCTGCTCAACTGTATAAGCGATATATGCATTCAATCACTTCTTACGATTCTTAGTGAAGTCGAATGCATGACACCTCCCTCTTTGGCGCAAGGATTGGTCAACGTCAAGAGCTTTTTTAGCCTATCGATTCCATTCTCTGTATCTATATACGTCTGTGGGATAGCTGTGCTAAGGTGCTTCTAGGTCTTTTGAATTGGGGAACCAAGCTAATTTTAGACGGGCCTTGTACAATTTCCTGACTTTGCAGTCAGGAATGGGACGGTTGGTATGTCTGAGCGGGAGTCGAGCCAACGACCGTGAGTGTATTGAACGGCACACTGAGTGTTGTGTTTTCCGCGTTATATATAATAGAATGATGGAATTTTGTTATCCATGTCAGATAATTGTAGCTTTCAAGTGGGCATTGTAATTTACCCTAAACTGTTGAAACGTGGCGCTGGAGAATTTTAGCTTTCTCGTGCTGTTATAAGTGCTAATAAATATCTGCTTATAGTGGACTTTAAATCTGGACGGCTAAAACTTTGTAGAATCAGCATGTAAATTTAAAGCTTGATTGAGATTATATAAGAATAAACGATGGCTTCATTACGTCAATGATACGGGTGATGTATACGCAAGATTCAATCAGTTACGATAGTCTTGTTGAATACTCGTATCAGTAAGTGGATCATAAGAGCGACATTGAGTGGTTCATGGCAATTAAGTGTTCTACAACTTAATTCTACTTAGATGAATGAAGAATTTCGCGATGAAACGATATGGATGAAAATACCGTGGTTACATGAGAGAATGTCTTTATGTGGTCCTCATGGACTGTTTGTAATTGATAGATTTTATTTAGACTAGACAAAGAGACATTACAGTGCAGCTTATGGAGAATTCCACCTCATCTGTAAGCGACGCTATTGCATCGGATATTCAATGACGAGTGGAGCAGAAAGCAAATTGTGAGTAACTGCAATGGGGCGAATTTTGTGGGGTGCTTGTTAAACGACATTTGTTCCGAGGATCTATAGCGCTGCACTAGGAATAGTTTTTCGCGTCAACCAAAATATCTTGCCCAGTTAGGTCAATGGACAATAGGATGAACGCGGTCGGGTCAGTGTGCTGTTCAATGATAGAGTTTCGACACCTTATAAAACGTGTAGCAAGCGAATACACATGAGGAGTGGCGTGTCAATACATCTCAGTTCGTGGGCTACCGGCATTATTGGTTTATGAGATCACTTGCGCAATAAAACTATGAAACCTAAAACTAAAACCTTACGCATTTATAGTACATAACCAGGTCGACAATGGATCTCCCTTACATGAGGGATCTCGAGCCGGTTAGTCACGAGGTTATCTGGCACGTCCCCAGGTGGTGGACAGAGGGTTAATCGCGGACCAAAAGCGACCTTTGCTTCCCTGAGACGCAGGTGGATCCAGGGGATGGACTCCCTGTTTCTGCTGCTCCGATTTGGCACATACTTTCTGTATTTGCTAGGCGTATTCATGCATGCGTGTGTGGGTGCGTTCTCGCTTTATGCGGATTGTATTCTACGAATCAATTCGGGGAAAAGCCTGCAATCAAGTGACAGGGAAGTACATGGGAGGCGGTTACGAGTCGCCTCCAACAAATTAGCTCCATGCCCACTCTGGGAGAGTCTGGCAAGCTACCCGTGAGTATAACCAGCCTCCACGTTCAGAGCCCAGCAAGCTATACGTGGGTATCAAAAGTGCTAAATACAGTAAAAAAATGGGCCTCATTCCCCTGACCCCGAAAGAGCCCCCAAATTTCGCAGCGTTGGGTAGGACGAGTACGGAGAGGCGGCTAAAATCTCAGGTCCAATGGAAGCTTTCTGGATCAAGAACTATGGTGACGATCTGTACCTACAATGCACGTACACTTGCATCCGAGCCCTCGATAGAAGACTTGCTCATGCAAGCAAGAGTGATAAGGTACGACGTCATCGGCCTGGCAGAGATGAGACGACGCCACCCATTCAACGCCGTCTACGACACTGGAGAAGACTTGTTCCTCGGAACATGCGACACTAGAGGCGTAGGCGGTGTCAGCGTTCTCGTCAACACGCGTTTGTCCATGAACATCGATTCATTCGGACAGCTTACAACCCGAATCGGACGTTTGTGATTAGAAAGATGTGGATCAACACCGGATTTGACAATCTACGTCGTTTACGCTCCAACATCAAACTATGACGAAGAAGAAGTCGAAGCGTTCTAAATGGACTTGGAGAGGTTCTACAGAGAAGAGCATACATTCTTCAAGGTCATCATGGAGATTTCAATGCCAAGATCGGACCAAGAAGATGGTCTGAGAAACGTCACATTGGGATCCACAGATTAGAATGGAACGAACAAGGTGAGCAGCTCTCTGAGGTTATCATGGCGAACAAGACCATCCATGGTAACTCGCAATTCGAGAAGCCTCACCGTCAGCGCTGGACGTGGGAATCTCCCAATGGAGAGTACCATAACGAAATAGACATCATAGTAAATAGAAAGTTTTGCCTAATCGATGTCGTTGTTGTCCCAAAATTCAACACGGGATCAGACCAACGTCTTCTTCGTGCAAGATTTTATTTCACGCAGAAAGGAGAAAAAGCAGCTAAATTCAAAAACCGAAGTCCCAGAACCACCGCAAACTGAGACTTATTCAACTCATTAGTCGGCTGTTGGCAAGATGCCGTTGTCGACAACATCGACGAGGAATACGATCGGCTCATTTAACATATTCACGCTAGCCCTATGAAAGCTGAAAGTTCGAAGGTCACCGAGAGACGTTTGTCTCCGGAAACTCTCGAGCTAATACGCCAGCGTGGAATCGCACGAGCTGCAGGCAACCGCGAACTAACGTCCGAGCTTGCGAAACAATTCAGACGGGCGATAAAAGAAGATCTTGAAGAGAGAAGAGCAGCAGTAACGGTCGAAGCTGCAGAGGCTGGGAAAAGCATTCGCAAAGCCCGCCGAAGCTTCGCCAATTACAAGACCAAGATGATTGCACTCCGACGCCCAGACGGAACAATAACAGCGTCCAGAAAGGCAATGGAGAAAATCATCCACAAATACTACTCAGATCTCTTCGATAGCCACGTCCACCTCCCGTCTTATGAACTAAAAGGGGATGAATGTGTTGTTCCACCGGTTCCCCCTTCCTAGATCAGACATGCCATTTCGTCGGTGAAAAATCGAACAGCACCGAGTCCGGACAGGATAAGATCAGAACACCTGAAGAATCTTCCGCAAGTCCTCGTAAGCGCACTGGCTCGGCTGTTCACACGTTACCTGTCTGAATGCAAGGTCCCTACCCAGTGGAAAACCAGCAAGACAGTGTTGTTGTTAAAGAAGGGGAACCTACACGATATAGGCAACTATCGCCCAATCTGCTTGCTGTCTGTCGTCTACAAGCTTTTCACTCGAGTCATTTTAAACAGGATTGGCAGAACACTGGGCGAAGAACAGCCATTCGAGCAAGCAGAGTTTCGAACGGGGTTTAGTACGATGGACCACATTCACATGATAACAAGGCGCATTGAAGTATCGCGAGAGTACAAAAGTTCTTATAACGCCAGATATTAGCCAAGCGAAACGTATGCTTGCGAGCTTTGATAAAGCGTGTGGAAAGATTGGTCTTCGACTAAATCTCAAGAAAACGACGTTCATGAGGAACTGATTGGTTTCGTTTGCCCCATTCACGCTCAACGGAACGAATGTCTCCGAATGCTCCAGTTAAGTCTATCTAGGTCGGAAATCAATATGATGAACGACTTAGCTCCAAAGGTGAGCAGAAGGAAACGAGCGGCTTGGGGAGCATTCAAGGGAATCGAGGATGTAGTGAAGAGAACAAAGAACACCCGACTCCGCGCCCACCTTTTCGACTCAACGGTTCTACCTGCTCTAACTTATGCGTCAGAAACCTGGTCGCTACGTAAGCAGGATGAAAGTTTACTCAGCGTTATCGAACGCGTAGTCGAAACGACGATGCTAGGAGCATCCCGTTTCACACAAGTAAGGGATGGGATCCGAAGCTCCGACCTACGTTCACGATCGAAAATCAAAGATGCCGTTTTATACGCCAAACAGTCGAAGATAAGGTGGGCTGGACACGTAATGCGCATGAATATTAAACGATGGACAAATGCCGTTAGTGACTGGATTCCTCAAACGGATGTCAAACGTACTGCATGAAGACCGCCGACCCGGTGGTCTGAGTTCTTTGCGAAAAGACTAGAGGAAAGATATGATGCTTGACGAGTCCCTAAAGCGAGCAGAACCCACTGAGTTACTCTTGCACGCGACAGGGAAAAATGGAGGATTTACTGGCGCCCGCTCGAGTCACTCGACGATTAACGGGACTACAGGTGATACAGGTGAGCCAGGTCGATTAGAAATCCTCTTAGCTGATTTCTTTTTTGAATGTTGCACTTTGATCCTTCCAAGGACCGCGTTAACTTTTCCAAGCATTAGGAAAGTTAACGGTCAAAAAAGTAGTGAACTAGAAAGCTATGGGATAATGATTACAGTGTAATGCCATTTTGCTCTGATTTGTTAGAATCTGTAACGGCAGTATCTTCCGTTCTTTTGTTGACTGGGTTAAGCGGACCTTAGCCGACTGTCTTTGGTCGATAAGCCGGCAGCGCAGTGAGCTCCACGAGTCCGAACAGCATTATTTTCTTTCTACTGCTGTTTGTTTTTTTTTTTCTCATTAGTACACGAGGTTCTTGTCACAATATTTATTCACAATAACGGACGCTTCGGCGGTTTCACCTTTTTCAAGGCTTGGGAAGGTCAAACTGCTACAGAATCTCTTCAAACAAACACCTTCATAACCTCATCAGATAAAACTAATACATAATTCCTTACCTCCTATTGCCTTCATGAAGAAGTACGACCGTTCTAATGATCCTCTTTTGCTGCACAATAGTAGTTTTCACCCACCATACCACTTAACGTTGAGAAGCATCGAGTCTCCAGCCCATATGTTTTTTTACACCTTGACGTCCTTGGCCTTAGGCTTTCGACGGACTTTGAGATTTTAGATTTCCACTCTTGCTTGCGCGGTGATCTTAGCGAGGTACTTTTTGAATAAGTAGAAAAATCTTGCAATGGTGTTCTGCATCACAGCCAGCGTCTTTCCGATAAAAAGAGATTTGAACCTCAAACGTGATTAATTAAGCAACTACTTTGCGATGCTCGTTCGATCTCGCTCCGAGATTAGCAAGCCTCTCATCGCTACAAGGTTGGAAAATTGATATCGGACTTGTACGAGAGAAAACTATTCTCTGCAATGCAAATGAGAACTCTGTATATGCTCTAGCTTGGCTATCTCAGGGCTCCAGTGGAAATCGACTCTACCGGCGTTCTTCGATATTCAAGTTGGAAAAGAAAACCCTCAAGCAGCAGCTGAAGCCACATATAGAAATTGAAAGGTCTCAGTGTATGATGGATGCGGGAAACGAATCATGTGCGAGAAATACTGGGACTCCCACAGTAGACGTGAAAGGAGGTCGTGGGGTGTTTGATGAAGTCGCTTTATCCTTTGTCCTTTTTTAGTTGTTGGCGCAGTGCTCGATGACTCCGGATTACCATTTATCATGATCGACTATCCTCTAGATTTTCTACGTTTGCATTGAGGCAAAACGCAGAGTCGAAAAGCTGAGCATGAAACCAGCTGGTCTTCCTCTTCACTATTCCCTCGTCGGTGCTCTTGTTATCTTTTTGTAGTACTTGCTTCACTTTGTTCAGGTTTGTGGATAAATCGTATTTACTTGAGGAATACACATAGCATGATAAAGTCGAGGACATCTTTCTCGTTGTACATGATTGGAGTATACAAAAAGAAATCGTTCCTCACAAATGTCACTTCGTGTGGCTCAACCGAGAAATAATTGTCGCGGATTCGTCATGCTTTTGTAATTCTTGGTGTTATAAAAGCGATATCGTCGGCAAGCAAGGACACTGTGCTTTTTTTCACTAACACTATTTTGAATTCCAGTTTCCACATGACGTCTTCGTTTGTATGGTTGTTCTCCTTCCAGAATATTGCCAATCTTGTAAGAGATTCAAGTAAAAAGTTTTGTGCGATAGCCAGCGGGAAGATTGAGCGATACTTGCTGATGCTGTATACGTTCACTTTTGGACAACAAAACGATACCGCTGGTTTTCCACTGACCAGGATGCTTGCATTCTGCTGCACAACGCCTAAATGGCTGCGAAACTTGCTGTTGAGGGGTAACGATACGTTAAATGTTTTGGCTTCAACGTGTCCGTGCCATCTTCTCTGCAGTTCTTCGTGCATGGCAAATCCTTTTATTTACTATGATGTCGTCTATTTCGCTATTTTCTACGCCATGGGAGTTTCCATTATCCAATATTGAGAGAAGGACACCTTGAATTATAACTTACTAAAGTGGGATCATCATAAATTCAGAGAGCTGCTATACCTCTGTTTGTTAGATTTCAATCCCTGAGCAGAAATTTCGTTAGCTTGTTCGAAAAATAATATTGCACCTGCAATTTCATTTCTTTCATACACTTTTTAGCTAAAGCTTTCTTTTCGAAGGCTGGGCTATTATACATCAATACCAAGCCTATTTTTTTATCCTTTTCAACTGGATTATAATATAAGTCGTCATTTTGGTATATTTAAAGGTTAAAATTTCAGATTTCCAAACAGCGCTTTCAGTTAGTCTACTTCAGCGAATTCAAAGCAGGACGTGCGCAATGCGAAGGTATCGAGACATTATTAAACTGTGGGTCAGGGAAATGTTCACCAATTCACAATGCAGCGATGGTTTGAAATGTTTCGTCGTAGTGAATTCGCCGTTGAATTTTAGGGAGTTCGCGGACGTGTTTCTGCTATACAGGACGATCGAAGACTTTGATGGAAGTAAATACATGTAGAACTCTTCGACAGCATGCACAAAAACTAGTTGCGAGCATCTCAATTGTTTCGGAGCATCTTAAGTAAAGTAGGAAATCGAAGAAGCTTGACAAACGGGTGGCACACGAATTGAAGGACTTGCGAAGATGTCGCCGCATCGTCGGCGCATCTTTGCTTGAAAACTCCCATTTTGATAACAAGAACTGAACGCTACATGGCTTTAATCTTAGCAATTTAAAGAATCGGAACTCAAAGGCTATGACAGCATAAAAGTTGAATCACGAAGCTATTATTAAAGTTTGCAATAAAATTTAAATTACAGAACACAGAAATTCGGAGCTTGACATTTTACAAGCTGTAGGCATGAGATATAGCCATTGAAAACATGACATTCAAGGGCTAATAAATGAGCAAATGGAGAGCGCAACTCACAACTATCAAATCAGTTATTCTCACGAGAAATAATCAGTAAGAAGAAACAATGCGTGAGTAGGCTATGAAAAGCAGAACAAAATGAGTGTATGAAACTAGAGCACTCAGAACATCTCGAATTTGTAAACAATACCGTAAGCGAAAATAACGCAAAAGTGGTGAAAGGAAAAAGTAGCCAATGAAAAGTACCGATCATGTAATAGGTAGGAACTGAATCTGACAAACGGTTTACAGCTCTAAAGAATTTTTGTGCTCTTATATCGCATGCTGTCCTCATTTAAGCACGAAGAACGATCAGCATAACAATACACATAGTCATTAATGAAAAAACGATGTCTTTTATAAGAAACGAATATGAATTATATGATTCAACCAGGAAAAGGCTGACTTCACATCGAATGAAACGAAATCCAACTAGGACGCAGAAAAAAAATTATTAGCCACAAAAGTCATACAAAGAAAGGATTAAACAACATCACAAATTAAAAATACAAGTGTAAAACATGAAAAAATTTAAAAACAAAATATAAATACATGAATACCAAAAGGATATAGTTGCAAAGAGTCGACTGACTACCATAACTCAAACTCGCTTGTGATAACGATTTCCGCATAATTCTAACTTTCAAGTATTCTCCTAGACTTGATATCCACGACATTTTCCGAGGTTCGGAAATCGGTGAAAACCCATTTCAAACTGCTAAGAGAAGTTCCGTTTGAAGGATTGCCTTCAATCGATTATCCTTCTGCAAGAATAACAAACACGAATGGAAAAAAACCTCTATGAAAGGCGATTTTTGATATGTTGTACACCAAGAAGATTTACCTGAAATAGTCACCAATATTCTGCGGTCATCCAAAAAATAAGTTCAGGACCACTCAAATTTCGAAGCACAAGCTCTAACAAATTGCATAAACACGTCTCTAAGGACTTAAAACATTCATATTTCTAAGAATATCATGGCGAAAAAAAGTGAATACATTCGAGTATTTAATAATCGGCTAAATTATAGAGCCAACTCGTTTTCTTATTTGAAAAATCCAAAAATGGTTACCATTAAATAAAGAAGAGTTGGGCACTCGGTGCTGTTCTCAAGCGAAAAAAATTCTGTTAACATTCGTGTTTCTTTAGATTTTTTGTAAATGCATCAAATTGTATGAGCGAATTTAACACACACATACACACATAGCTACCAATGACTTAACGGAGGCTAAAAAACCCGTGAACTCGTCCGTGGTTTGAGCACAAGAAATGCTGGATTTTTTCGACGATAAATTTTTCGACAGCTATAGGATCTGCTGGATGAAGACATCATAGAATTATAGAAATGGCTTTCCATTACCATCTAAAAGTATTAATTGCTACTAACTGCCATATTTCATTATATTTCATCTGCCGAACACATTACTGTTAGAACTTGGAAGGACTTTGCAACTTATAATGAATGCATTTCGGTATTTCTTCCGAGCAACCGCATCACACGACAGGCATGTCCCTTGGTATCACCTGTATCACCTGTAGTCCCGTTGATCGTCGAGTGACTCGAGCGGGCGCCAGTAAATCCTCCATTTTTCCCTGTCGCGTGCAAGAGTAGCCCAGTGGGTTCTGCTCGCTTCAGGGACTCGTCGAGCATCATATCTTTCTTCTAGGCTATTCGTGAGGAACTCTGACCATCAGGTCGGTGGTCTTCCTGCAGTACATCTGACATCCTGAGGAATCCAGTCACTAACACCTCTTGTAAATCGTTTATCATTCATACGCATTACGTGTCCGGGCCACCTTATCTTCGACTGTTTGACGCATAGAACGGCATCTTTGATTTTCGATCGTTGACGTAGGTCGGAGCTTCGGATCCCATCCCTTACATGTGCGAAACGGGATACTCCTAGCATCGTCCTTTCGACTGCGCGTTCGATAACGATGAGTAATCTTTCATCCTGCTTACGTAGCGACCAGGTTTCTGAAGCATACGTTAGGGCAGGAAGAAGCGTTGAGTAGAAAAGGTAGGCATGGAGTCGGGTGTTCATTGTTGTCTTTACTACATCCTCGATGCTCTTGAAAGCTCCCCAAGCCGCTCGTTTCACTCTGCTCACCTTTGGAGTTTAGTCGTTCATCATATTGATTTCCGACCTACATAGACTTAACTGGAGCATTCGGAGACATTCGTTCCGTTGAGCGTGAATGGGGCAAACGAAGCAAATCCGTTGTTCATGAACATCGTTTTCTTGACATTTAGTCGAAGACCAATCTTTCCACACGCTTTATCAAAGCCCGCAAGCATACGTTTCGCTTGACAAATTTCTGGCGTTATAAGAACGATAACCTCAGCAAAGCGAAGGTGATGTATCTGCGGACCACCGATTTTCACTCCCATAATATCCCATCTCAATGTTCGCATGACGTTCTGGAGGGTAGCTGTAAATAATTATGGCGAGATTGTAGACTGCCTAACTCCTCTTTTGACGTCAGCGTTAATACCGTTGTAGAATGGTGAAATCTTGGTTGTAAAATTTTTGTACAGCTCACGAAGAATCTTTATGTACTGAGTAGGGACTCCTTTACTACCATGGGCTTCCATGACTGCTTCTATCTCAACTAAATCAAAGACCTTCTCTAAGTCGATGAAAGTGAGGCAGAGCAGTCTTTTGTGCTCTCGCGATACTTCAATGAGCCTTGTTATCATGTGAATGTGGTCCATCGTACTAAACCCCTTTCGAAACTCTGCCTGCTCGCATGGCTGTTCTACGTCCAGTGTTCTGCCAATCCTGTTTAAAATCACTCGAGTGAAAAGCTTGTAGACGACAGACAGCAAGCAGATTGGGCGATAGGTGCCTACATCGTGTAGGTCCCCCTTCTTGAACAACAACACTGTCTTGCTGGTCTTTCACTGAGTAGGGACCTTTCATTCAAACAGATAACGTGTGAAGAGCCGAGCCAGTGTGTTTACGAGGACTGGCGGAAGGCTCTTCAGATGTTCTGATATCTTATCCTGTCCGGACTTGGTGCTGTTCGATTTGTCACCGATGAAATAACATGTCGGATTTCGGAAGGGAGTGGTGGTACAATATATCCATCCCCTTTTATTTCATATGACGAGAGGGGGACGTGGCTATCAAAGAGATCTGAGTAGTATTAGTGGAGGATTTTTTCTTCTGCCTTTCTGGACGCTGTTATTGCTCCGTCTGGGCGTCGGAAGTGCAATCGTTTTTGCCTTGTAATTAGCGAAGCTTCGGTGGGCTTTGCGAATGCCTTTCCCAGCCTCTGCAGATTCGACCATTACTGCTGCTCTTTTCTCTCTAAGATCTTCTTTCATCGCCTGTCTGCATTGTTTCGCAAGCTCGAACGTTAGTTCGCGGTTTCCTGCAGCTCGTGCGATTCCACGCTGGCGTATTAGCTCGAGAGTTTCCGGAGAAAGGCGTCTCTTGGTAACTTTCGAACTCTCAGCTTTCATGGCGCTAACGTGAAGATGTTGAATGAGCCGATCGTATTCTTCGTCGATGTTGTCGGCAACGGCATCTTCCCAACAGCTGACTAATGAGATGAATAAGTCCCAGTTTGTGGTGGTTCTGGGACTTCGGTTTTTGAATTTAGTGGCTTTTTCTCCTTTTTGCGAGAAATAAAATCTTGCACGAAGGAGACGTTGGTCTGATTCCCTGTAAAATTTTGCGACGGCAGCGACATCGGTTAGGTAAATCTTCATGTTTACTATGATGTGGTCTATTCCGTTATGGTACTCTCCATTGGGAGATTCCTACGTCTAGCGTTGAGATTGAGTCTTCTGGAATTCCGAGTTATCATGGATGGTCTTGGTAGCCATGTTAAAGTCAGAGAGCCGCTCACCCTGTTCGTTCCATTCTAAACCATGGGTCCCAATGTGACTTTCCTCAGACGTTTTTCTTAGCCCAATCTTGGCATTGAAATCTCCAATGATGACCTTGAAGAATGTATGGTCTTCTCTGTAGAACCTCTCCAAGTCCATGTAGAACGCTTCGACTTCTCCTTCGTCATATCTTGATGTCGGTGCGTAAACGACGAAGATTGTCAAAGCCGGAGTTGATTCACACCTTTTTAATCGTAAACGTCCGATTCGGGTTGTAAGCTGTTCGAATGAATCGATGCTCATGGACAAACTCGTGTTGACGAGAACGCCGACACCGCCTACGCCTCTACTGTCGCATGTTCCGAGGAAGAGTTGTTCTCTAGTCTCATAGACAGCGTTGAGTGGGTGGCGTCGTCTCGTCACGGCCAGGCCGATGACGTCGTACCTTATCATTCTTGCTTGCATGAGTAAGTCTTATATCGAGGACTCTGATGCAAGTGTACGTGCATTGTAGGTACAGATCGTCACCATAGTTCTTGATCCAGGCAGCTTCCATTGGCCCTGAGATTTTGGCTGCCTCTCCGTACTCCTCCTACCCAATGCTGCGAAATTGGGGGCTCTTTCGTGGTTGGGGAATTGAGGCTCTTTTTTTTCTTACTGTTTTTGACATTTTGATACCCACGTATAACTTGCTGGACTCTGAACGTGGGAGCTCGGTATATTCACGTGTAGCTTGCCAAGCTTTCCTAGAGTGGACATTAAGCTTATTTGTTGGATTCAACTCCTAACCGCTTACCATATACTTTCCTGTCACTTGATTTCAGGTTTTTGGCCGAGTTGACTCGTAGAATAGAATCCGCATAAACCGAGAACGCACCCGCACATGCATGAATGAATAAGCCCAGCGAAAACAGAAAGTATGTGCCAAATCGGCGGAGCTGAAGCAGAGAGTCCATCGCCTGGACCCACCTGCGTCTCAGGAAAGCAAAGGTCGCCTTTAGTTCGCGATTAACCCCCTATCCGCCACCTGGGGACGCGCCACGTAGCCTCGCGACTAACCGGCTCGAGATCCCTCATATGTGGGAGATCCGCCCCTTGGTAGCAACTGGAAATTAAAAACGACGAAATTCTGACTTATAATTCAATTATGTCTACGCTAAACAAACCATAACTCTTTCTAATAAATCCCAACAATATTCGACAAACTGGAAGACTTACGAAGCACTTAAGTTGATAATCCTGTAAAAGAGACTCTCTCTATCACTATATGTAAAATTTTAAAAATTCACTAATGTTATTTTTATTTTAGGCTTGTCTAAGATTGAAGCATTCGTAAAAATCCAGTTTCTTTCATGTCAAAGAATAAAAATTGCAACTAGAGGATGGAGGGAAAGAGGATTACTGGCATCATGCACGTATGAATTAGAAGTAAAGAACCAACGGATACAAAAATTGGCAACATCAATGAATTTTTTTTTGCCATGAAAATTATACCACATTTTTCGATCAATCATCATGAATATTCTAAAAGGCCAGGAGGGTATACAAAGCTCTCCTCTGTCAATTTATCGTAATATTATACTTCCTTCACTATTTCACTCTTTTTGTTTTCCTTCACTCTCTCTCATTCACTTCTGTGTTGATACTATGCGCTTTCCTACTGCATTCAATCCTGTTGTTTGTTGTTTTAAAACAATTCTGCTCGTCAAGAATTAAATATTGTGGCGTCGAGCCGTATCCACCGACTTCGACTTCAACTTTCGGCTTCACCGACTTCTCATCGAATGATAATGAAGAAACTGCAAACATGAAGGACCGGATCACGCAAGCGAGAGTTTTTAACGAATTTATCAAAACGAAATTTGAAGGTAGTTGTAAACCAACCTAAGTAGTGGAAATGCATTAGCGTAACAGAATCAGATGGGGCAATGGAGATGGAATGAAACGACAAAAAGAAGGACAATATTGTGCTATCCACAATTAACGACTCGTCTCTACCCCAGATTATCAAACCTAGAAGTGATTAAAGGCTGGAACCACCACAAGCTTCTCGCTGAAACAACTGGTCAAGGGGTAGCCCACTGAAAAAATGTTGGAAGGACTAGCAAGTGGTATGTATATTGCTCTCTTCATGCTTAAGACACATAATTTCTCATCCATACATAGGCTACATAGAGCTCTTCACACAGTTGACCACTCAGCCAAACCTGGGAAACGCATGTAGGGTATATGATGAGCGCGTACAGCAAACTTCTAATTAGGACATTTTCAAAATCGATGTCTACACAGGCGATGTGAAGGTAGCAGAGTTCGCCACAGAGGCAAATGTGTGGGAAGAACACTTCTCGTCAGTGACGAAGTGTGGGCAGCACCACCCACCTACCCAACGAAGTGCGGGCACCACAGTTCGAATCAGTGAAAAAGTGCAGGCCGCAAGAATTGCCTTAATAACGTTTTGCAAAAACTACCATTCGTTCAAGAAGAAAAGTGCAAGCAGCACCGTTCGCCTAAGAGGTGATGCGGAGGCAATAAAGTTCTGCTTCGAGACAGGGTGCGAGTAGCCCGTTCCGACGAGCTGCGAAGTGCTGGAAGCACCGTTCGACTCCGACGCGAGGTGTGGGCACCACCATCCTTCTCACATAAAAACTGCGGACACAAATGTTCTTGCTTTCCTTCTTCAGTGTGCCTTTCAAGCTCTGAAGAAGAAGATTCCGCCAAAGCATCAGCCACGATTGTGTTCTATGTGTGTTATTGTATCGAAGTAAACGCGTGCTGTTTAACAACCAAGCGATTGATAGAGAAAACGATGAATACAAATGCTCTTCTCAAAGCCGAAGTGCGGGCACCACCGTTCGACCCAGTGGAGAGGTGCGGACAGCACAATTAGCATCAGTAACAATCTACGGGCAGCGCCGTTCGCATCAGTGGCAAAGTGCGAGCCTCACCATTTCCTTCAGTGGCGAAGGGAGTGCAGCACCGTTCTCCTCAGTTCCGAGGTGCTCGCAGCACCATTCGCATTAGTGGCGTTGTGCGGGCATCACTGTTTACCATAGTGGAAAAATGCGGGCAGCACCGCTTGCATCAGTGGCAAAGTGCAGGAGACACCATTCGCATCAGTGGCGTAGTGCGGGCAGCACCGTGCTCTTTGGTTGTGAAGTGCGAGCATCATTGTTTACCTCAGTGTCAATTTACGGGTAGCACCGTTCGCCTCAGTGGCGAAGTGCGGACAGCGCCATTCGCATCACACACTATACGTGGGCAACACCCTTCGTGTTAGTGGCGCAGTACAGGCAGCACGGCTTGACGAATTGGCAAAGTGCGAGCAGCACTCTTTGTGTCAGTGGCAGTCGTCTGCATCAGTGGCAATGTGCGAGCAGCACCCCTCGCATTAGTGGCGTAGTGCGCGCATCATTGTTCACCTAAGTGTCGATATACGGTCTGCAACATTCGCCTTAGTGTCGAAAAGCGTGAGCACCGTTCGTCTCATTGGCAAAGTAAAGGCAGCACTGTTCGAGGCACAGGCAAAGTGTGTGCAGCACCGTTCGACGAATTGGCAAAGCGAGGTCAGCGCCGTTCTAATCAGTTGCGAAGCGTAAGCAGCATCGTTTGCGTCATTGGCGAATTGCGGGTAGCACCATTTCCCTCATTGGCGAAGGGGTGCAGCACGGTTACCCTACGTTGCAAAGTGCGGGCAGCACCACTCGCTTCACTTGGAATGTGCGGAAAGCCCCGTTCCACGCATTGGCAAAAAACGTGCAGCACCGTTTGCCTCAGTGGCGGTTTGCGGGTACCACCCTTCGCATTAGTGGGGTAGTGCGGGTAGCACCATTTCCTTCAGTGGCAATGTGCGGGCAGCATCGTTTGCAATAGTGGCGATGTGCTCACAGCACAATTCGCCTCATTTATGATGTGCGGGCACCACTCTTCGTTTCAGTGGCGTAGTGCGGGTAGCACCATTCGCATTAGTGGCCATGTGCGTGCATCACTGCTTACCTTAGTAGCGATATGCGTTCAGCATCGTCAGCATCAGTGGCAAAGTGCGGGCAGCACCGTTCGACGCATTGGCGGTGTTCGGGCCGCACCGATCACTTCAGTGTCGATTTACGGGTAGCACCATTCACATCAATGGCGAAAAGCGGGCAGCGCTGTTCGACTCATTGGCAAAGTACGGGCAACAGCATTCCCATCAGTGACAATGTTGCAGCATCGTTTACGTCAGTGGCGATGTGCGAACAACACCGTTCGACGCGTTGGCAAAGCGAAGTCAGCGCCGTTCTAATCAGTTGCCAAGCGTGAGCAGCATGGTTTGCATCAGTGGCGAATTGCGGGTAGCACCATTTCCCTCTTTGGCGAAGGAGATATAGCAAGATTGCCCTCAGTTGCAAAGTGCGGGCAGCACCATTTTCCCAGTGGCGAAGGGCGTGCAGTACCGTTTGCATTGGTGTCAATGTGCATTTAGTCTCGTCTGCATTAGTGGCGAAGTGCGTGCAGCGCCATTCTCATTTTTTACGATGTGCGGGCGGCACCGTTCTACGCATTGGCGAAGGACGGGCAGCACCCTACGCATCCGTAGCAAAATGCATGCAACACCGTTCGACGCATTAGAGAAGTGCGGGCTGAACCATTCTCTTCAGTTACGAAGTGCGGGCACAACCGTTCGCGTTAGTGGGAATGTGCGGGCGTCATAGTTCACCTCAGTGTCGATTTATGGGTAGCACCATTCACCTTGGTTGCGAAAGGCAAACAGCATCGTTTGCACCAGTGGCAATGTGCGTACAACACAATTCGCATCATTTATGATGTGCGGGCACCACCCTTCGCTTCAGTAGCGTAGTGCGGGCAGCACCATTCGCATTAGTGGCCATGTGCGGTCATCATTGCTTATAATAGTGGAGATATGCTTTCAGCATCGTCTGCGTCAGTGGCGAAGTGCGGACAGCACCGCTCGACGCATTGCCGAAGTGTAGGCAGCACCGTTCTTTTTAGTGCCGACGTGCACGCACCATCACGAGTATTAATGCGGAAGTACGGGCCGCACCGTTCGGCGCAATGGAGAAGTGCCGACAGCACCGCCTGCATCAGTGGCGAAGTGGAGGCAGCACCATTCGCGTCAAGGAAAAAATGTGCGCATCACCGCCCGCATCAACGACTATGTGCGCGCAACATTCCCATCAGTGACAATGCGCCGGCAGCATCTTTTGCATCAGAGGCGATGTGCGGACAGCAGCATTCGCGTCAGTGGCGAATGGCAGGCAGCGCCTTCGCATCAGTGGCGAAGTGCGGACAGCACCGTTCGGTGCATTGGCGATGTGCGGGCAGCACCGTTCACTTCAGTGTCGATTTATGGGTAGCACCATTCACCTCGGTGGCGAAAGGCGGGCAGCGCCGTTCGACCCATTGGCCTAGTGCGGGCAGCACCATTCCCATCAATGACAATGTGCAGGCACCACCCTTCGCTTCAGTGGCGTAGTGCGGGCAGCACCATTCGCATTAGTAGTCATATGGGGGCACCACTGTTTACCTCAGTGGCGAAGTGCGAACAGCACCATTCGCATCAGTGGCGATGTGCGGGCAGCACCGTTCGACGCATTGGAGAAGTGCCGGCACCACCGCCTGCATCAGTGGCGAAGTGGAGGTAGCACCATTCGCGTCAGGGGAAAATGTGCGCAACACCGCCCGCATCAGCGACTATGTGCGCGCAGCAACATTCCCATCAGTGACAATGCGCGGGCAGCATCTTTTGCATCAGAGGCGTTGTGCGGAAAGCACATTTCGCATCAGTGGCGAACTGCACGAAGCAACATTTGCATCACTGACGATGTGTGAGCAGCATCATTCGCATCAGTGGCGAAGTGCCGGCAGCACCGTTCGGATCAGTGGCGATGTGTGGGCAGCATCATTCGACTCAGTGGCCATTTACGAGTAGCACCATTCGCCTCAGTGGGGAAGAGAAGCGTATCAGTTTTTGCAATCATTTTCCATCATCTACAGATGCGATTGAAATGTGGTAATAATTTGGCAAAGCGACTTTTATTTAACCTTGGCATGAATAATTCATGTACTTTTTCAGTGATGAAGTAGTGTCATCGGAATGAAAGTTATACCAACCTAGGATGCGCAAATTAATTGAGCAGTACATTTATATAAATTAATTTTTCCAGTGTTTTGATAATTACGTGTAAGCCATACAATTGTATTAGCTTTTTAAAACAACTATGTAAAAATTACAGAAACCCATTTGAAGTCTTGTGAGCCCTTTTTACCTATGTGCCGAACTCTTGAACACGGCACGTTTTCAGTTGGTGTGATATGGAATTGCTTATTAGTAATGGTTATGAAAAGAGACTTGCAAAAACGTTTTATGCAGCTTTTTCTACAGTACATGGATCTTGTAGGAAATTGTTATAGAAGTAGGGCAAAACTCCGGGATCGATTGTCTCCTCATGAAATTGGCAAAACCACCACTGGATCCGAATGGGGTTCCTGGACTCTAATGTAATGCAGACAATGCGTCACACCCAAAATCGTCTGCAATAAGAGACACTACCCTACTGTCGATTTCGTGGATTCTGTTCTTTTGTCATGATTACTCTATGGTTTTTAAACACCCTTACCTCTTGGTTTTCATCCATCTATTCATTTTTCACTCAGCTCATGCTTCATAGTTATTCTTCTATTTGAGTTCAATATCGTTCTTCCCATTTCTCTCTCGTTTATTCAACTTTTGAGCCTTTTTTAATCTTCTTTGAACTCCTTTTAACTCTCCATACTTATATTATTTTATGCTATTAATTTTTATATTATCGATTTTCTCAACACTTCTTTTGTCGTAAATAAATTCGATTCCTAAGCTTTTTTCACAAATTGGTTCCATCTATCTGTTGTATTTTCGTGCTGTCATTCGCTTTCAATTTTGTTCATGGCTTTTTGTTCACTGACTGACTTATAGCTCACCGTGATTGTTTTTTTTTGACTGTTTATTGATTCTCATTTTCACTCTTTAATTTTCTTTCACTAAGATCTGGTTTCTTCGGGAAGGCAACACTTTGAAGTAGTTAGTCGTCATGAGTGGATTCGAAATAAATGTATTAAACTACATACCGCTTTAAGTGATCATATTAGAAAGGCAAGCTTCTTTCTTTCTGTATGCATCGTATTTTAACACTCAGAGACCTCACAGCAACGGTAAAGTGGTGACCCACTTAATAGTAACTAACATCTGGATGGTCTTAAGTTCCAAAACAAGTTGGTGAGTTTCGTTACCTCAAATGACACAGAGTGTACCACAATTTCTATTTGATTTCCATTCATTATTATTACAGAGGAGTTTGTTTCCACAGGCGGCCCAAGGGCTCCACAAAAATGCAGGTTTAATCTTAGCTGGGTGTCCAGATACTTATGTCCGGCATTTTCTCAGCTTCAGTCTCTCTAATAGGATGAGGAAACCTCACTGGTTGTCATAGTTCGACACCCGGTGCACCCGCATCCATCGATGAAGAAATTAAAGAATGAGTATTAGAAGTAAATGTGCTAGTAACTAAAAGAAAACATTTTAACAGAGCTTCGGATTGTTTACGTTCAATCTTATCACAACATATCTGCGCAACCTATTCGATATAGATCATAGTTTTCAAGTGCTTGTTAAGCTGGCCCGTGAATAACAGCAATCGTCACTTTAGTGAAACTTCCGGTCGCCTGAATTTTTCGTCACAGTGTAATAATAGCGATTCGGCTGCCGTTCGTTCAGCAATGACAACAAATCGCCGTTCATTTTTTTTTCTTTTTTATCGCTATTTATCACACGCAATTGTTTAGGAGTTGCTTGTCGACGTTCGCGTTAAGATTTACGACGAAAAAACACCAACTACAGCAGTTCGTCGACACCATCGAAGTGTAACCGATAACGGAACCGACCGCCGCCAGCGTACGGTAACTGATAAGGTGTGAAAATTGACAAAATAGAGGTCATTTTTTAGAACACGTCCTATGAAACTGGATTCACAGACGTGAAATGTTCCTATTCGCTTCAATAACCTTCGAACGAGAAAAAAAAAACGTGTGATCGTATTAATGAACGATATTTGAAGACAAATATGGTGACGACCATGGAAGTGATTCATGGTGTAAAAAACGTTGCTGACTGTTTTGCACAACCAAAGAATTTTTGGAAATAACATTTTTCACAGCGATTGTGTAGCGCAATGCTTACAAGTGTATTGAAATACATAGTGGATCAGTCGCTGCTTCGATTCCGAACTTCGAGCAAACCATGCGTACCTTGCCTTACCGTCAAATTGAAACCTAAGTTGTCTGAGAGGACACCAGATTGGCATTTGATTTTTTTTTGTCGTACTACGAATAGAGACGAATGCGTCAGTGATGAATACAAAATACTTCGTCTTTCATCCTTTTTAATTTAACATTCACTTATACTTAGGCCTTTATTTGGTTTCACTTCTGCCACCTTTCTCTCAGCTTTTTCTTAGTTTCTTGCTGCTTAAGCTTCGACGTTATGAATGTCTTTTAGGGTTCTTCGTGTAATCATTAGTTGAACTAGAAAGTCAGTAATATCATCATGGCATGCTGTCGTTGCTATCTCGATTTGGAGTTTGATAAATTTATCAATATATTCAGTTTGTCAGCCAGTTAAATAAAATGTTCGACAACCCAGGATTGTACTATTCGTCTCGTCATCAATTGGTTTTTAAAAAATCACATTTCTCATTTCTTTTACCTTTTTATTCTGTATTGCATAGAGTTCTTTTACGACAAAGGATTTGAATAGTAAATGCTTTCTCTGAAAGGCCTAGAATCGAATTGTCTTAGTGTTTTTAGTGCACAGATTGTCAAGAAGTTTTCATAGAATTGTGTCTAGGGAAATCGCAATTAGGTGGTTATCACAAGCATAGAACAGAAGACGACTTTTCTACTTGATTATTCAAGATTTTGCTTAAGGCTGTAAAGCTGACATATCAAAGACTTTTTGGGCGAGCACTAGATATTGAGCTCTGATAAGCATCTTTCTGTTAAAATGCAGTGCTGTTTGCACAATGATAATTCGTCTCATAGACGCGAATTACCATTGGGCAAACTGTTGTTTAAATGAATTTGTAGAGCATCCAATTGGAACTAATCGGGCAATGAAGTACATCGCAAAAAAATACTTCATTCGTTTACTTATAAAACCAAATGTTATAAATAGAATCATAGAAATTTTCATATCATAGGCCATATAGGAACCCATCTTTCGACATGAATTTCAGGTTGGTCATAATCAAAAAGAAAAAACAGAAACTTTTGTAGATTTCGCCATGACTATGTGGCCAGTTATTGCTGTTCCCCACTCTTGTTCTCATCGATAACGTAGTGATAAATCGACTAGTTCCCAGTCACAACACTCGATGGTGACAGCACGATGATGTATCGATACGCCGCCTGCTCCGTCGCCGCCACCAACGGACGGAGTGGAGTCTCAACGACAACCGGACTTAACTCGCACACATCTGTGACAACCCACTGTGAATGTCACTGTAGTTGGGAACGAACCACGAACTTCTCTCTATCATCTAGTCCATTGTAGAAGCAGCCATTACCGCTCAGGTTGACTCTGTTCAAATTTCACGTAGGGTTTCAGTTCCGGTTAGAGTTTCGTTTGTACGAAGTCAGTAACTATGTAGTGTTCGACTTGCTAGTGTGTTAGCTTCGCAAGCCATATCACAGCCGTCCGTCAGAGTGATGCACTCCGAGTATTCGTGGACTACGAATCGACGACCATCCATCATTTCGTTCATCATCGAAAACTCTTTGATGTCGGCGCTTTGTGATAGATTTTCTGGAAGACATACACGCTACTTGGTGCAGTAAAAATCCGCCATCTAGCATCCATTACAATATGTCATACATTAGTACTACTCGCTTATCTAAACGGGAGAAAAGAACTGCGTTTCATTCAAAAGCAGACAAACAATCACGCATATATCCTTATATCTGCTATTATTTCTGCTAAATTATTAAAGAAAGCATTAAATTAATGTTAAATCTAAAGAAAACCATGCTTTCATCTTTGCCTATAAGTGCCATACATTTTTATTTCAATAATCTAGAGAGTCGAGTATCTTTTATGTGAAGTGATTCAATGGTAAACTAAAATTCCATTGAGAATACTGAAAAAAGAACAGCTTGATCAGATATTTTTCATAGAAAATCTTGAATACAAAGACAACAGGTACAGGCACACTGAAATATCGTTGGATTCCACGAACCATATCGTTCGAAAGGCATCTATTCCTATGTTGGGCGTTTGAATTTGTACATCATTTTAACACATGGCTTTCTGAAGTGTATCAATACGTACCAGATGGTGGCACTATGTCAAGATCAAGCACTCCATCGTAATCCTAATGAATACTGTAGAGGAAAATGGGAAAAACATCGGAGAACGAAGCTTGCAATTCTGTGTTTTTACCTTGACTAACTTTGCTGCATGTGTTGACTCTTCGTTTGTTTTATGGACAGAGAGAATTTAGCTGAGTGATTTATTAATCTATACGAAAATACTCACTTTATTTTTTTCTGAGGTAATACCTTATGAAAGCCTAAAGAGAAATTTGCAGAGCTTATCCCAGCGTCAACCATGGTGTTATTTCTAGAGCTGGTTCGTGCCACCGTTTGTTGCGGAACGAAGGAAAAAAGACAAAAACAAAAAATATGAAAAGAGACGATATCAATCTTTGTGTGGCACATCCACTCGTCCATTCACTAATCATTTTGCCCAGCTGTTCAAGACCGTGTTGTTTTTTCTGGATAAATTTAATATCTATTGAAGAAACCTCTTCAGATAACGATGACTTTCATTTTCTACTACTAATTCATAACTTATAATCTGAACTTTGATTTAAAGAAAAACAAGGCTAACTGAGCAGCGCCCACCAAACTGACTACCTTGGTGAAGTAAAGATCAAAAAAATCAATAACACAATTGAGGACTGATGAATTGTTGGTATTTTAACGCAGCAATACGATAAATAAGCCTAAGCAGCAAGCAATAGGAGTACGGTAGCGGCAAAAAGAAAAACAAATCAGTAGGTTATTGTGTCTGCCGGTAAGACGACACGAAGCTCTTGCGCAATATTTGTTTGATATCGGGCTATGCTCCGGTCGAACCTACTTTGTTTCAAACTTCGAAGGCCGATGTTTAATAATAATAGATTTGGTTAAAGTTTTCTTTTGATTCTTAATTTTCTGGCTGACCAATTCATGTGATTTTCACGTAGATCGCCCACAAAATATTTGGGAAAACTACTTGATTGTGTAAAAAATCTCTCGTTTACTATCGTGCTTATCTAAATAAAACCATCCTTCTACAATGTCATGAAAATTCGTACCATTTGTTAACATCCAAGTGAACTTATGCATTAATTCCAATGAGAATTCTTTCCAACTGTTCAATTTTCTATGAAGGGTTTAACTAACATATTACATGTATTAAGTCGGCGAGAAAGCGTATCGAGTGCATCTGCAAAATAATTGCTGATAAGTGTTTTGACAAGGGGACACGTAGCGCAATCGTTGGAGGCGCCACTGCGACACACGCATGGAATCGATTCCTGCGCCCATTCCCACCAAGACTTCCATCCCTCCGTGGTCGGCAAATTGCTACCACACTTGTTTGAGAGAATAGCAGAACTGGGCCGATACATCGGTAGGCCTCCGCGAGTCATTGTAAAAACCAGATATGCGTTCAATCACCTCCAACCATATATAATGAAGTCGAATGCATGGCGAATCCCTCAGAAACTGATCAAGGTCAAGAACTTTATCTTTTTATCCTTTTTTGAGTGTTTTGACAGATTTGAGGAATGGATTATCCTTCCTATCGGATGAGATCGGATAAGAACGCTAACGGGTGTTGTTGCAGCGATTATCATCATCGTCGTCTAGTCGTAATCGGCTCGTCATCTAAGCCGAGGATGCTCGTCTGTGGTTGTCAGACCGCTGCGGATCTAGAGAGAAGCGAACGGCATACTGGGAAGCTCTTTCAATCCGGCCACGTATCCCATGTCAATGCATCATACACTGTCACGCCAGCTCTTTATGCAAGCCGATGCCGACCGGAGGCGAAGCTCAATCCGATCCGTCTGTGTGCCTGCATGTGTGCTTGCATAATAAACAATACACAGAACAGAAACGGCTTAAACAGATTAACCGACAGACAAACAGAAGCTGAATATCGTCTAAAAGGCACGACGAAGCAATACATTGGTGTTCAACATCGTGGAGTTCATTAATCACCCAAAACTCAACTGCAGTCGAAATATAGCGCTAGAGAAGTACACTAAAGGAATGACGGGACACTGGCGAGAGCCAAGCACCAACAAGTTAGGAAGAAAACTGAATAGGAATATAAAAAAACTCTCAAAGTGATCAACGAAGTAACATCCTACCTAGCTATAAGCTACTGCAGCTCAACGAAACCATGGAAGGTACGGAAACGAATACCACAAACAAGTTGGCTGTTAGTGCACTAACACTCCTCAATTTCCCTTCCTGTTCCGTCTCTAAAATTTGTAAAAAAAACTCTAAAATAAAAAAAGAAATGATAAGAAAGCGTAAACAATGAAAAGATGATATTAAAAAGAATACGACAGCGAGAAAACCAGTTTTTCGTTTCGTTTCACCGCCTTCTCACATTTCGGAAACTACTAAATTAATGCACATTAAAACCGTTGTCAGGACTCTTAGCCAGCAATGAAAATCAGTTTGATTGTGTTGTACGACAGCACCCGAACAACGGATTCCTTGAGCTGTAACTCTAATCTTAAATACGTTAAAAAATGAGTAGCGTTTATGTCACCTTGGGAAGATTACTGTGTCAGAATATCATTGCGAAATTTTTGGATGGAATGGAAATTGTGAATTCGATGATCCTGATGTGCAGGTTCTATAGCCATTTAGCCGTCCTTCCATCAATACATTTATTTAAAATTGTGACGACATTTCTGCGAATGTGACCAATTCTTATCGTTTCTAGTTGTTAGTGTCATATCCATGGGCCGAATATATCTGAAATGCTCGAGCAGTAGTTCAACCCACAGTTAAATGGTTCGAAGACGCTCGTAAATGAGCTGTACGAGGAAACGAATCGACTGCGAAAAGTGTGAAGTTTCGCAGAGTAGATTTGATGACGGGTCGTGTAAGAAACAATGGTAATTAATAATAATAATAATAATAATAATAATAACAATAATAATAAGGAACACACATTACCTATTCATATCGTTTTATTTTCATACTTATAACCGCCCCCGTAGTCGTTTTGTAATAGCTGTTTTGACACCTTCATAGAACGGTCACGCTATAAACTCCATCCAGTGCTGTACAATGATAATCAGGTATGCACTTATCAAGCTTCGACTTAAAGTTCGTATTTTATTAATGAGCATAGAATAAACACACTAACATGCTTCGCATGCCAACAAATTCTATAACAAACTAATTTCTTTAGCACAGATGATGCCGTGCGCTGACGATAGGTGTGTTGAGCATCATTGCGCGAAGACTTGCATTATTTGTGCTGCAGTTTCGCTTTAGATTAGGGGTGTTTTGCGCAGTTTCCTTGAAATTGACATTCTTCGCTACCATTTTATGTATTGCATCTTTGGATGCTATTCTGGAAAACTCTGGGTCTAATTTTTCTCTCTTATTTTCCTTTCATCCATAGAACGACTTGTCACTTCAAATCCAAGACTGCATCACACTAGCTATCCATTCTCATCGATTCTGGTATTCCCAGTTAAAGCATCATAATTGGAACTAGTTTTGCAGAATTCTTCTGGAACTTGATCAAAAACCGTTGATAATCTGCCTATTGTTAAGTCGAAATCTGTACTCATACGATTTTACCTCGAGGATTTGTCACATTGTAGTAATGGCTTTAATATCGCGTTTTATAGCCTGATACCGTAATATGATTTCTGCATTTCAGTGAGCCAAGAATATTTCAACACCAATAATCATATAACTAATTATAATTGAAGTGAGCCATAATTACTTGTTACAATTGTTAATCAGTAATTATATAACCATTGTATTATAATTTCAATACCAATTATTTCAAACCTGAAAATTTCAAAGGTTGAACAAGATGTGCTTAAGATTTTGAATAGCTCTTTAGACACTTTATTTTTTAGTGTTTCTAAGCTATTTGCATTACTGTAAGCTTTATATGAAAATCGCCGATCTCAAGATTTCATGGAACCACTATGATTGAACCAGGAAAAAACAGAGATTATGCTGGGGCTCGCACAACTAGTGAGGACAAGCCGTCCAAGTATCCAAGGATACTTCCCATATCCCTAAATGAAGTACTGCTTTTTAAGACCACCATGAATGGAAAACACTACGTTCAATTAAAATATTCCATATATATCTGACGAAACGAAATACCAAATTATGCTGTCACACGGAAATCTTACTGACCTTAGCCATGAGATGCACAGCATGAGAGAGCTGACTCTGCAGGGTTCCGTTAGTAAGAAACATTCCCTGAAGAACCGAACTTCGAATTGCTTCTTCCTCTTCTACAGTGAGATCCACTTCAGGCGCTTCTCCCTAAAAACGAGCTTCTCTAAAGATAGGGAAGAACCGATAGAACAACGAGAAGAACGTACCCAATTCTTCCTGATAAAATTCTTCAACGCAACAGCAGCAGTCATCCGTATTTCAGGAGCAGTTTTGTCAGTACAAACAAGTTGTAGTAACAAAGATGCGAACCCTATGAAAAAAAAACTTCGGAAAATGCCCAGTTAAAGATTTATCCATTTATTTACAAAAAAAAAAATATATATATATACAAGAAGCGAGCGTAGCGCAGTGGTCGAAGACCACCTGCAATGCACATGGGATCGATCACCAAGCCCCAAGCCCACCAAGCATTCCATCTCTCAGGGGTGGGCAAATTGGTGCCAGGCTTGTTTTGGAGAATCGCAGAGCAGCACTGACTTGATGCAATGGTAGGTCACCACAAGCTAATGTATAGGTCAGATATTCATTCAGTATCTTTGCGGTGTTTGATGAAATTCGAATACATCAAAGCATCCCTTAAGAGCTGATCAATGCCAAGCGTTATATTCTTTCATGTTGTCATCCGTTTGTAATTTTGCGATCATCGGTTTGTTTAAGAGGCATGATGAGGTGTGGGAGCGAATCCCTGGGCTTGGCTCATCAACTCGCTAGCAGCTTTGGTCGATGGAGAAGTGTGTGTAGTAGCAGACCGATGTTAATTCATCATTGCTTGTCACAGCATCGGTCTCTTTGATGCACCGAGCGCTTCGATGCCGTTTACATCACATGTCGACCGAACACACTTAAACACGCCACTAACCTTAGTGATGTGTCACTCATCATACATGCAATGTACTATACCTCCACCTCAAACGTTTCTGAACGACGTATCTAGAAAAAAGCGAATGGTATCTAATGCAAAAGGTGGATATCTGTGTCTCACTTTTCAAAGGAGTAACGGCAAGTAAACCAGTCTACTGAGACGAAGCTGCACAGTGATGTCTCGGCAACTGTTGCCAGAGGAATCGGGAACAACATGTACACGATTCGATACAAATCGCTTCTCTATCTCATTGGACATTATTAGAAGGGCGAATCTTAAGAAATATTCTTATTTTTTTTCCTTTTTTCTTTTTTGCTTTTTTTTGTTATTCATCATCATCTTCTTTTTGTTCCTTTTCTTACTCACATTCGTATTGTCGAAATACTAGGATAATAGCCGGTGTAATAGTACAAAAAGTATGTGACATGGTGTTTGCGAAGAGATCTCACAAAAACCAGGACCTTTCTCTGTCTTTTTTCTTTTTTTTTTCTTTCTGCCTTGCTGCTCCTTCCTTTTCTTTATAAAGTAGAAAGTGGATTTTTACTGTAGTATTGAACTACCACTCTAAGACAAGTCACCTTTACTGCATTTTAAGAAGCCATGCATCTTTCGAACCACGATTGCAAATTTTGTGCGGAAGTACACATGAATTGCTATTATTCGGCTATCATTTACAATTGAATTCATTTTGACCGCTATAGATCGAGTTTTTTTTTCCTAGAAGTATGTTATTTTCTTCCATGCACCTCTGCTGTTTCGCCACTGCGTCGATGTAGAAGGCGGTGAAGAGGAAAATTTTGAGAGAAACGAAGAACCCACCTCTCAATTGGCTTGATTTTTTAACTTACTGTACCGATAATCTCTAGGACTGCAAACAACCAAACAAATAATCTCTAGGACTACAAACAACATTCACGTCGTTGTTCAATCTACAATCTACAGTATCAGTGTGCATAGTGTGTATATGTGCAGGAGATGGGATTGTCGTGACCTTTAATTAAGTCAATTATCCATGTGCGATTACGGACACGATGACGAGATTCAGTGGCGGTTTTTTCTTTTTCATCTTTTATTTGACAAGCTATGAGAAAATAATCGATCATACTGAACATCAACAATGCCGATTCCGAGAGCTGTCTCGCTTTCGGTGATCGATTATGAATAGCCCAAATCGGATCAATACGCACTTTTTACATATGGATATGTTGTCTTCGCGAAGAATCGAGAGGAGATCACAAACATTTTCGCTCAAATAATATGTCTGATTGATAAAATGACAAAATACATTATCGGAAATTCTCCATTGTTTGGCCGAATTGAATAACTTTATTGTTTTCTATTAGTACTAATATATTACTGCTTTCACTAATCGTATTAGTAAATCTTTGCAAATGATGGATGCCTTAATGGACCGTCTTCAAAATATATCCTGTTTATCACTAGCAAACTTTTCGTTGAATTTCTACTGTTCAAGCCAAATTTCTTCGTTGGGTCCTGAGAAACCTGTCGTAGACGTCGTTTGAAAGTGTATTGTCACCACAGGCAGTAGCCTACTCAGGAGGTGCGCCGCCTGTGATAAAGTTTTTCGAAGACGGCGACTATTCCTGGCGTTGCTTCATTTTGAACTGGGCTTATGGTAATCTGGAATTGTGCACTCATTTCTATGTCAATAAACAGTGCCAGTTACGTTTAATTGGTCGGCACAATAGTAATAAGTACTGACACTTCCGAAGGATACATTTACATCACCACAACACTGTTATCTGAACTCTTTAAAGCAGTCATTATATTGGTCTACAGCAGAGTTAGTTGATCATTCTCTTCAACAAAGATTTCTTCGCTCGTTACCGAACTAAAAATTTTAGCAAGGTTGTTTTTAAATCTTTATTTGGAATTATTTGCATCACTTTTAATTCTATTAAGCACTGATCACTCACTGAGTGATCACTGAGGGCCTGAGCGCATTATTAAACTTTCACTTATCCTTGTCCCAGAGGCCTGATACCTATTGAGCACCGGTTGCCCGACGGAGTGAATAAATATCTCCGCGCATGAAGGTCTTCACATTTTACCCCTTGAGAGAATGAACATTCACACATACATTGCCTTGCTATTGAACAGTGTCTTAAATTTGCGCTTTTTAAAACTAGACATAAAACTGTGTATTGCCACTTCATGTCACTGTATTGCCGGATTCAAATAAAATCGAAATGAAGAGCATGGTTGGAATAAAAGCAAGCGTACTCAGATCGGACCAAATGAATTCAATGCAATGGGGACTAGAAGTTCAACGCTGGAGCACACTTCGTTACCAAAAGAAACAGACTGTCGTCTTGGGGGTTAGCCTGCTCAGGATCCACTCTCACTTGAGAGAGATTCCATTGCTTCATCAAGTTTTTTTTTGGCAGCACTTTTTTCAGCACGTTCGCTTTGCTTGCATCCTATTTTTACTTATTTCAGCCGCTGAGCAACCTTGAAACAGAATGAAATCTATAAGGGAGGTAATCACTACTCGCTTTCCAATTCCATCACATTTTCTTGCCAGTAAAATATTACTTGTTTCCTTTCTCTTCTGCCTGCGATAATCATCACAACATCTAAAACTCTGGAGCAAGAAGTGGAACAATATTGACACAAGTAATTTCGCTGCACACTTCCCATCTAAGAATTGATAACAAGATTGTCCCATAGATGGTGTTGTGCTCGAGCTCATGAATCGACGAGTTTTCTTTTCTTCTCGTGCATCTCTACATCATCACTAAGCTCTCGGCGCTTAGTAGTCATAACTTCCCCACCTGACTGCCATATGGGTGCGTCGTTGACTTATGTGGTGGGTGGTGTTGGTGATCCGCTCGCTTAGCCGAGATGATGGCCTACGAGTGGTGTGGGAGCTGTGCGCTCGCGCATTACTGCAATACTGTCAGTCAACATCAAACGCCACCGACACAGTGGTCACGACGCAGCTGGCTGCTCTGATAAGTACTACGCCAAGAGGTGACCGAATACGGCAAAAAAACCAGAACAAAATACCACCACTGGAAACATTTGTCCAATGAAAAGCAATGTTCTCTACTTTCTGTCAGCATTGCCTTCCCACGATATGAATTGAAAACGCTTTAAAAACCTACTTTAATTAAATCCCACCAAAAATAATCAACAATTGCTTGCATGGTTGAGGTGAAAAAAAGCTAGTTTGAAGAATTCTATTCTTCACTGCATTGATCCGAGTCGATGGTCCCAAGCTGGTATTTGTGCCGCCGTGGCTACTTGTTGTAGCATCCAGTCGAATTCAATAGAGCGAGCACCGATCGAATAGCGAATTCTTTTCGAACACCGTTCGAGCGGTATTTTTCTGATGAATTAAAAAGTTCTTCGCACTTTGCTTCTTAATCATTCCTATTTATAAGCAGTGTTCTTACTTCTTTGAACAAACACAGGTTAGATACCACATCCTTTCAGGCACGTAGAGCGGTGTCCATGCAGAGATGTGGTCAAACCAGAGTGTCATTACGTCTTCTTCACGAAAAAAAATGAAACGAAGTCTTTTCAGTCATATTTGCACCGACTTCGGCTTTTTAATAGACATAACTTCATTGCCTTCGGGAGTTCCTTATTGCTGCTTTAATTACTCAATTAACTTGCAATGCGATAATCCACTGGAGATTATTTTGTTTTCTGGGTTCAGTAAACAGGAATAGTTTTTGTTTCAGGTTGTTAACAAAGAGCTGTTGGCCAACAACCGCTATACATTCAAATGAATTTATAGCACACCTACAGTGATCGTCTTATGCTGCTGGATTTCATACAATATAGGAGACATGAACGAAGAAATCAATTTGGACGACGATGGTAATACATCGAGAGTGCGAACGACTGCTGTGGAACACCGACTGGGATCATCGGCGCTAGCCGAATAAAATTTTTTCATCAACCTAGTGTTAACTTGATAATCCAAGAATGTATTTATTATTTGGTATTAATTAAAGGAATGAGCCTACTTTGACATGCTGACAGCTTAGGAATAATCTGAAGTACAAATACTAGAAGTTATACCTTTCATTCTAGAGCCCCTGGTGGAATTAGTTGAGTTGTAGTTCCCTCGCTTCTTGATAATTTAGGTGCAAATGCAGGTACCCCCAGCGAATTTATTTCCTTTGATGGCTGTAGTTAGCCTTAATGCTGATTCTTTTCTTAATATTGTTTGGTCTTGCATTCTATGAGCTGCTTTACAAAACAATCTTTCCGATAGCAAGCATGTTCTTTGTTTCTATTCATTCTAAACGGTGCATGTGGGGCACTGGCTGGAGACGCTCTACAACATAAACGAGATATCAATCCTTGCGCCTGTGGCCTTCTAATTTTCTGAGGTTGGCAAAATGGTACCAGACTTGTCTAGGAGGATAGCAGCACCGGCTCGATACATCGGTAGGTCACCGCGAGATACTGTAAAGGCCGAATATGCATTCAATCACCTTTAACGATGCTCAATAAGTTCGAAGGACGGCGCATCCCTCAGGAATTGATGGACGCAGAGAGCTTTACGGTGCCTTATTCTTCCCCTCAACGACCTAACCATCGCTTCCTGTCTTTGGCTTACGCAGAAAAAAAATTAACCTTTATTCAGTCATAGTTCCTACATCATATGATTTGTACACTTGAAGAGAAGTCGCGTTGAGCGGCAAAATAAAAAAAAAAGGAGAAATCCATGAAAAAGCCAAAGACAACAGAGAGAAGTGTCGAAAAGAGTAAGTGCTAATTATGTCTCATTATTTTTCCTTCAAAAAAAATATCGACACGAACACGATGAAAAAGATATAAGAGCGGAACAGTGTTATGGTTGAGGATGTGGTTTTGAATGTGAAACGATAGCAGTGTGGAACTTTCGTTTTGTTTCTTTTTCCATCATAAGCTGCAAAAAGCTCGAAGTACTGCAGCATATGGCAGAATCGTGCGCTAAGACGGTAGACGATTAGATTCTGAGAAGCTAGAGTCTGCGTAGATGCAGAGGAATGCGACTTATAGCATCTAATCGATCATCAGTCGCGATGAGGGCTCAGGGAACGAGAGCATATAAAAAACAAGAGCGCTTGCTGGCATACGACGAAGGAATAGAGACACATAGCAAACGATAGAGAGTGTGGAAGAAAAAAAGACCCGTGGAGCGATGAGCGTTTGATCTACACCGGTGATGGCGGTGAGAACATAACAACGAACATTACACCTTTAAATTATTATAGACATATACTTATGTGAAAATATTTGTGAAGTACGATACGAACGTGGTCGCTGTTGATCTACAAAAGCGGCAGTTTCACGTCTTCCGATGACGGTGGTGAGTTGTCCCACGGCATCACATTGCGCGCCAAAAATGCCTTTTCTTTTTCTCGCTTCTTCTCCTTCATACGTCGGTTTTGAAACCAAATTTTCACCTGAAGAATAATCGTTTATTAAATCTTCGAGACAGTGAGCGATCGAGCATACCTGTGCTTCGTTAAGCTTCAGATTCTGGGCGATTTCAGTTCGCCTCGCTCGATTCACATATTTAGCAGTGTGAAACTCTTTTTCTAATTCGGTCAATTGATGTGTGCTAAAGTTGGTGCGATTGGTTCCGTTCTCGTCGACCACCTTACGTTTAGGAGCTGAAAATCGATAAATCAATAATGGCACGTAGACAAGGACGTAGCAATCGGGTTCGTAAGTGTAAAGAGGTGCATGGTGGTGCGAATTTGGGCGCGCGCCGTCGAACTACCGTATGCCAGTGGGAGTTGATTGATATCGCTGTGCGGCAACCGATTATCACATGACATCTCTCATAAACTTTCTATGTCGCTAAAATCGATTAGTGTCGAAAATAAATTGGAAGCCACTTTAAGTAGATTTGAACGGGAATGAGCCCATTAGAAAAGTCATTGATCGAGTCCTAGCTAGTGTTTTGTTGTGTTCTCCAAAGGGACGGCAAATGTCGGGCACTTGAGTTTTTTCGCCGAAACAAATCATGATCCAACGGAACAAACACATTAATCGCATCTTCACGTCAACTGCCAACGCCAGAAAGACGGATGGTGGTACCTGAGTTTGATGAAGTTTCAATTTGAAAGAGTTCTCTAAGCAGTATGACTGGATGACATATTTTCTGTGTTAAACGACTATCGTTAAGTTCGCTCCGGCTGGAATCTATGAATTGCTAGACTGACTTGGGAAGAAGGGCTAGCTGATTTTGAACTGAACACAAATTCGCCAAACGAAAAAACATGAGTTTTGCTGACCAGAATCGAATGTTAAAGTGAAAAAAAAAAACGAAAACTAGTGGCCCACAACCAGCGTGGTTCGTATTTTAGCAGTCCGGTATAATTGATCCAGTTCTTCGAAAAACAAGGTACGTTATTATTCATAGATAATTGCAAAAAGTGAGAGATAATGTCCAATAAGTAAGAAGAAAAACTCTTTAAATTCTTCTGCTATCCTACACAAGAAATGATGGCGAATTTACAAAAAAAAGGTTTGGTTTCAGTTTAGTGTAGATTCAGTGGCTGTTATCAGTTGGTGATTGCCGTGATGAAGAAAAAGGTGGTCTGTATCAGGTGTGACTCTCTTTCTACCTCTCACTTCGTGCCTCTCTTAATCTCATTCTCTTCTTTCTCTGTCTCTGTAGGGCCGACGGTGATATGAACGGCCGGGGAGGAGGCCGATAATATGATGTGTTCGAGGCCGACGTCTTAAAGACCGCATTACCGCAATTGACCTTAGGCTAAGACGCAAACGAGATTGAGGAGATTTGGTATGGTCTAGTTCGGCACCTGGGGTTGTGCGTTTAGTGTGAGACGTAGTAGGAACAAAAAGTAGTAGCAAACATTGAGAAGAATAAGAGTAACCGCCGACACAGAGCTAAACAGCGTCCTAGAGAACCGGGATATTTTCGAAGAACAATAAAATAAAAAAACGTAAACCAGATACCGTAATTGAATGTGGTCAACGTAAATTTGTGCAGGATTCTATCCTTTTTCATAGACTGCCTAAAGTACAACGACGTTTTCCTCTCGTAAGTAAACTGTCGTAGTAGGTAGCTTGCAAAATAATATAAAGAGATAGGAATGGAACTAGATAAAGAGAAAGAAAGAAGACTAGGAATACAAGCGGAATACAATGAAATGATTATACCGGAAGGTTTGTGTGATCTTTTCGTATGCATCCACTTGTAGGTATTTGTCATAGCACCCTGTTGGTGTGGAAACTGTGTTGTGGCCGCCGTCCACAATTCGCTTGTTGATGACGGAGGAATGTTGCTGTACGCATGAGAAACTGTCGATGTGGGTGGGTTTATGTTTCTAAAACACCGATTGTTGTAATTTTATGCGCAATCGTTGTACATGTAAAAGAAGTCTCTGCTGGTCATTATGGAACCAAAAAAACTACACATCATCTCTGCATCAGTTGTTAAAATCAGACGCAGCAGCACAAATAACGGTTTCAAACAATATCCACTTCCTTGGTAAAAACAGTATATTTTAAACAAACAAGAATTATAAAAACGTAAAGCTCTTGGTAGCAGAAAGGCTTGAATTAGAACGTTTTCTCGTATTCTAAGTTGTCTGCACTTCATGAAACAAAATTTTTGTCATTTCCCTAGGATAACGGCCGCTTTAAAGCAATTTTTTTAAAAAAAAGTTCTCGCTCTTCATATTCCAATTGTGAATAATTTTCTAAATAATACTGCAAAAAAAACAACAAACTGTCGCTGAATGTTCAGAGTAATGATAAATGTATGCACGGTATCTAACGGATAGAAAATAAAAGTATGAACATGCCTTTTAATTTGACAAGTGGACACGGAATCCTGCAAAATTTTGCTACAAAAGCTTTAAACACTATCAATTACAATAAAAAACTGAACTTTTGTAGCGAAAGCTTTGTGGAGGAAAATTTTACGCAAGCTTCTGAATGCTAACGTACCTAGGTGGGTCACATCGTGGGTATGGTGCATACGGTGGCTGTGTTGGCCATTCATAGTATGGTGTGTAGGACTCTGCACAGCTCATTCCGCGTAAATCAGCTGCCGGTGGTGGCGGTAATAAATCACACTGCTCAAACGACGTCTGACAAGAGACCGCTCACTGACTCCGCCTAGTGGTGGGCGTAGCCAACAAATCGACAATTGGACGAAGGTGCCGCTGACCAATCACCGCGTGACGCTACCGTATCACGCCTTAAACTGAAGCGCACGACATTTACGAGGTTCACAGAACGGGAGATGATTAATAGGAAGTGCAGAAATTAGCGTATAGTGTGAATATAGGCGAATGTGCTGCAAAACGACATTAATGACGCGATAAGGAGAGAATTATGGGCTGCGAAATGGACCAGGATGACGTTGCATTTCGGTTTCTTCTGATAAACAGAGGAAAATTCTTTCAGTAAGTCAAAAACTCACAAAAACTCTAAACCGCTGATGAAAAAAGTAATGTGACAAAAAATGCGATTGAAATGCGCCGGCAAATTCTTAGTACCAATGAGAAGCAGAAAATTCTATTGAGCACATAATTAGCATATTGTTGAATAATGATAATAGAAAACGACGTTCACAAAGTATTCATTGGCATAACTCGTCTTATTCGAAATCGCCACCTGTTAGCCTTCTCTGAAAAATCTTATCCATTGTGCTTGAAAAGCTTCAGAAACTTCAAAATAACTGGAAATTTATTTAGAAAAATTCACATTTTATCCGTTTTCTTCTTTTTCCGCGAAAGAAATTTAATGAGTAATTTTCCATAAGAATTCAGTAAAAGGGATGCATATTTTTAAAATATCAGAGACTTAGGAATGTGGCGCAGCAACTTCAGCTCTCTAGATTACTCCAGCACGACGTTACAAGTTCGCTAAGGATACCAACGACCGGACATCAGTAGAACTGGCTCTGCAACAAGTGTACACCAAATCTGGATCTCTCCAATTGGTCTTGTCGTTGAATACACGCTTTTCCGCTCCTTTTACAAGAAATATATTGTAATGTCGACTAAGCGAACCCAACAAAAAAACGATCTGTTCTTAATTTATTTTGCGGTATAGAATTGAAAGACGTTTGTAACGTAAAGTTAATTTGCTGGTCTTATCATGACACATTCCAAATTTTAAACTTTAAGTAACTAAGACTTATGCGGAAAAAATCGATTACATGTGGTTTCCATTGCAGAGTTCTCAGAAGAATTTTACCAATATAAAGAAAAAAAAAGTTTTGTTTCTTAGAAGTGAGAGAAGGAGAAATTAAATGGCTGATAAGACAAGAAAACAACTGAGAATACCACTAATGGATGACTTTGTCAAATTCAGTGTCTCTGCAATCACTTCGTCACTGAGCATCCTGACTTACCACAAGTGACTGAGAAGAAAATCTCAGAAGGCGTTGCTTAGATGAGGATGTGTCAAAAGTGCCATAATTTTTTTCCGATTTCAGCTTATTAAAACTTTTTGAAGAGTACTTAAAGATATATGAAAAATCTCTGATACAGTAGGATCTTTCAAGGAGGGTGTGACATTGAAAAAACTGGGAAAGCGAGATGGGAAAAGTTTCGAGTTGGAATGTTTAGATGAGGAATGAGATTACTGGAAAGTAAGCAGAGCTCGAAGTTCTAATTTTCAGGGGTAGCTACGTGAATCAGTTGGTGTTACGAAATTTGAAAAATGAGAGGAATTTAACCAGTAATGATTTGCCAGTAGCACTTAGATGACGAAAAAAATCCTTCACAGTATGATTTATGAGTTTTCAACCTCTTGGGAGTATCGTTTGCTCTATACAGGAGATTCCAAAATACAGTTGACTGTTGGCGGGTAAATACTATTTGTCTTTGTTATCCCACTTTTTTCAATTTCCAACATCGTCGCTCACTTTGTACTGCAACCTTTAACCAGTTTTCGTAATGCATCAAATGCTTTGGTCTTCAGAAAAGGAAAGACCTTGAAGGCCCTTAAAATTTACAGGAAAAGCAGTACGTAGTTCCCGAAATTGTTGACTTGATGAAGATCTCAGCTTGATAAATCCATTCCGATGCGAACAAAGACGTTCAATCACCAGTGTTCAATGCACTCTACTTTCGTCGTACATATAGAAAGTGAGGTTGAACAACAAACACGATGAACTCGACAGCAATGTCGATGGTGGGTGAAGTCGTCAGTTCGACGACGATGAGACCATAGCGACAATGATTCGACCAGGACTAATTGCGTATAATCGACAGAAGAAGCAGTAAATCATCGGACGGATGACGACTGTACGGGGCACGACCTCCGATCAACAAATGTTTGCTTAGAAGAACGGAAAAATCCCGAGTCACCAAATGCAACGCGACGACGAGCACTCAACAAAACAACAGCGAATTGATGGAATTCTGATAAAATACTTCGAAACCGACTTTCCTTAAACCTCGGTGTGCTTAATCAATATGTATTCTTTCTTTGATGAGCTTACACGAGGTTGATAATAATATTTAAATTTTATAAATAAATAAATAATAAAATAATAAATAATTTTGATAAATATTACAAATAAATAAATAATAAAATAATAAACAAATAATTTTGATAAATATTATTATCAACCTCGTGTAAGCTCATCTGATAAAATAATTGAAGGAAATTTTCCATCAGTGCAATTCATGCGGCTTTTCATGTGTGTATTATAGTTATTGATTTTTGCAATACAAACGAAGATTGAAGTCATTGGGGTGATGAACTAGAACAACAACAAAGTTGACAATAAACGCGGACGGTAAGCTGGTAATAATGAAGGCGTTGATCGGCCTGAGGTAGAAAAAGTTGTTCTTTAGCAGTTCAAGTCCAAAGAAGCGGAAAACTATGAGCATCCCAAAGTTCGACTCGAAATAAAACTCCATCTGTACAGGTTTTAAAACCACTGTTGGTCAAAATTAGTTCTCATAAACTTCGAAGCATCTGTTTTTCTTGTTCACAGAAAGAGCTCACTTTTACGCGTTTTCTGTAATCTATGCGTTCATGGTAATTTTATACAACAATGTCCATCGATAGCAACCGCCGGGAGTTCTTTCAGAAAACAAGACACTAAGAAAGAAGTGAAGAGTAGAGGCTCAGAGCTCTTATCCAGAAATATAGCACTGGGTTTTGCAGGATAACTGCTGATTTTGATAACGGATTCTATTCATATGCTTTAAAAAAAGAGTAAACAGTTCTTTTAAGTGGAGAGCTTCATTCATCGCTACCGCATAATTTCCAATCTAAGCTATGAAACCATGGATCTCTTAGAGAAACTGTGACGGTATTCGAAAATATGAATGTCAAGTGAATTTTAGAACAGCTATCCTTGAGCTAAACATATTTAAGGATGATGTTTCCATTTTTTATAAACCTGTAATAGAAAGCCATTTACACCTAGTTATGCAATTTTAAGGTTTTCATTCTTGCTGCGACTTAAATATTATTGCCTATCCATCACGACCACAAGAGTGTGAAGGGGGTGGGCCTCTCCCATAAGGGAATAGCTTGCCGTTGTGAAATACGAAACGTGTTGAAACTCCTAGTGCTTCATCAATCAATTACTTTCAACCATATCATCCGGCGCCACATAGAAACCCCGCTGTGTGACAAAGCAGATACCTAGCCATATGAACCATTCTAGATGCTTTTGTCCAGCCATGTCCACGGCTGCAAATAGGATCATTTCTAAATTTTTTTTTCGATTTCTTTCGATTTCTCAAAAGGAAAACTCCTCTGAAAGTTTTACAACTGAGAATCCCGCGTACTTCAATGGGATAGGATGTGAAAACGGTGAGACGAGAACGACGTAAAAGAGGTAGCGCGAGTGAACTGAAGTAAGTTGAACATAGTTTTCAAAGCTACCCGATGTTACGGTGGACATGACGCGGCACGGCCGCTCGCGACGCGATGCGAAATCTCAAGTCGACGAAATAGCGCTGGTTTCACAGATGCGCAAAACGTCGTTATCACCCCATGCCACTTCCGGCTACAGTAACCAGCGTTCAGCCAGGTGGAAACTGTTGTGAACAGAAAAAAAAAGCATCGAAATGTGAAACGATACAATAGACTGGATGGATGGCCGACCAGGCAACAAGACCCTTGGGATTCCCTGCGTAGAAAATAAACCAGAAAAAGTACTTCGGTGTACGGTTATATGCTCATGAGGGTTTCGGACCTTTGCATCAAAATAACAGGTGTTGTTTTCGAGTTGAGCCATGCTGGCTTGTTAGAACTGTAATAGATTAAACTATAATAATCCTTTTTTTATTAATGCAGTGGCCATAAAGTCTAACATATAGCTAGGAACAGCTAAGTGTCGATTAAGTTATCGTATTCTTTTAAACTTTGGTTTTGCGTTGAATGGATTAACTCGCTAACCGCCTTCAGAAGATGATAAACAATTTACGCACGTTAACGTCAATGTCACTTCGTGTCGTAGTACTGGATTACGGTGTCTAACATTCTTGAGGATTTGCTAAGTTATTTTCACACAATTGATGAAAACAGAAAGATTACAAAAATATCTTGACATAAAATTACTGCCAACTAAAAACGGTGCTGTTGTGCTAGCCATGTGTAAACTTTTCAACGATGTTGTTCTTGATTAATCGCTTCGTCGTCATGAGAAGTTATCGTACTTGCCATCATTGCGACTAGGATTTCCCAATGAGATGTAAAATCAATAATGAGAAATCCAATTCGAATAGTTTCATCCCACGATTCACCCTCAGCTTGCATCACAATTTGATGTCAACAAACAATTTGTCATTACTGCATGATAGTAGGCATTCACAGAAGAGAGCTACCAAGGCAAGAAAGACAGCCTTATGAAGTGGAGTCGTCAAAACTGAAGTAGACTGCGATGCAACATCACAGAGTTGTTTTCTTCATCCGTAAAAGCTTACGTATTCGGAAGACATTGCCAAAGAGCGTTCAACCGTAGCCAATAAAAATCACCGTGATGATGTCGTTAATCGTTGTGCGCATTTTATTCAACGATGCGTGAACATGAAAGGCAAGAGCGAATGATTGAATGGTGTATGAATCGATTCGTTAGTGATGTTGGCTCAGCGAAGCACTCATACATTAAACTCCACTTCAGATAACTGTTGGTATCATCCTTTGCTTGTTTGCTTGTTTTTTTCTTGTAGTTTTCTATCAGAACGTCCTTAAGAGATTCTTGAAACATTTGTTTCTTTAGATCGACTAAGATGCAAATTGAAAAAACTGGTACTATTACTTTAGTTCTACCCGTATTGATTTTCGCCCATAGATAAAAAATTTCAGCAAAGACCACTAAGCGTCCATTTCCTTAAGTAAATTGTTGAAATACGGACTGCACTACAGGTCAAAACAATATTGATCTCTTTTTGGTTTAGTAGTATTGCTTCACTAAAATTTCAAGAAATGCATGCCAGTTGTCGTTTTGCCAAGTCACTGTCAATAGCAGTTCGTTGGATTAGTGGAAGACTCGCTGTCATGAAACTAGGTTCATACCAGAACGGCGATTATTCTTCGCATAAATTTACGCTGACTTGCTGGTTATGAGTCTTGAGCTCACTTTCCGCTCCCAACAGTTCACTGCCTCCTCTTGGCTGGGAGGTATTACTTCGTGCTGTGCTGCGATCTACAGCGATGGATTCATTTTCTTGGCAGGGTCTCCCAAGCTGAGAAGGAGTATAAGAGTCCAGAAAGCGTTTCCATAAGCAAGCCCAGTTAAGAGTAAACCAATACCAGAATCGATCACCATCGTGGTATCAAACTAGTCGCATTGCGACAAATCTCCCCCTGGTCCACAAAGGAGGTGATGGTGACGACATAGGCGACGACAAACTTTGGCTAGGCTGACCTCGGGAATCCAGAAAACCACAGTGGCTAAGCCAGGAAAACTCTGGAAAAATGGACGTTATACTGAGGCCCACAGAGCCGATGAAGACTGGCCATCCAATTATTCAAGTATCCAAGTATGCTCATTTTCAGCTCGGCGGACGAAGAGGGAGTGATGATCTGTTTCACATAAATTATAGGCTTGATGCCTAAAGGCACCTAACCCTTACATTTTCTTCTATTTATATGAGAGATTTACGTTTAAAGGCAAGAAATTTTTTTAGGTATAAGTTGCATAGGGCTATGTTTCATTGGGAAATGCTTAGTGTTTATAAGAATTTGAGGCAAGTATTGTGTAAATCGAGTTCCTTGCGGAATGAAAAACAGTAGTGTGAGTTTTGCTGCTTGTTGTCTTTTTCTAATTCGTTATCTCATGCATCCAATTAATCGTATTTTGTCATTCACTCATCCGCACATCCGCCCACTATCTCATCTGCATTATCGCTCATTCAGCTTAGTTTTCCTCCTTTGTTATGCACTTATGGGGCTTTTCCTTTCTTTATTTATCTAAATTCAGATCACTCTTTTTTTCTTATATGCTTCGCTTTGCTTTCCAATTTTCTTAAACTTTTCGTCTTTCAATTATTTAACATGGTTTTCAAAATACCTGGAAAAAATTGGAATCGACCTATCAAATGCAACTTTCCTATAGTACCCAGGATCGACTTTCTATTAAACTTGGCACTGAATCATGAATTCGTCATTTTCTCTCTCAGCAATCGCGAGGCTGTTAAACAGCATACGTTTACTTGCATACAATAACACACATACGACACATACGACATACGTAGCTGACGTTTCGGCAGAACCGCGTTCTTCAAAGCCTGGAAGGGGACACTAATACGCAACTCACTAGGTCAAACACTTCAACAGCATAAACAGAAAGATGAAAATCATCATGAAACATGAATCATAAAACATTGCGATTTCAACACAGAAAGGAACTTTCTATGTTGAAATCACCATGTTTGACAAAATCTGAGGTGGTGCAGCAGGTTGAAGGTGAGTCTCCAGAAAGAGCAATCGTAGGTTCGAACCTGGTCTGGGCTTTGATCATCGCAAAGGTTTTGCAGAAGCTTTAGACTTTGGACGAGTCATTAACAGGCAAGGAATACGAACAACGATTTACAAAGGGTGAAGAAAGCAAATAAAGATGATCCCTAAAGAAAAGGTTGTAGGTATAATTTCAAAAGGCTTTCCTGTTGGTTTAATTGTCGGTTTAAAATTGGAGAAGCTTCAGGATAATGGAAGAAGTTGATAAAAGAAGCAGTTGTTTTCAACACTAATTATTCCGTCATAGTCTTCCACTGGTACTCCTCATCCACTTGGTTCACATTTGGTGGATTGTCATTCAGAAACTGATTAACCCGAAGTTTATGATTCGGGACAAATTTCATTTTTTTCGGGACTTCACTTCAATAGACTCTAGACTTTTTTAAAATATCTAGATCGCGTTCTGTTAAGAATAAAGTATCGAAATCAAAAAAACGTGCTTAAAGTTCCTCACAAGATGATTGTGATTTCCTAGAACTTCAGAAACATTCGAAAATGAAAGCAATAAATATGGATTACACTTGTGAAAATCTGTTGAATTAAACTTTTATTTTAAATGAATATAAAGAATAAAGCTCTCGACGTTGATCAATCCTTGAGAGATGCTCCATGCATTCGACTTCATTAAGCATCGTTTGGAGGTGATTGAGTGCATATCTGGTCTTTAATGACTCGCGGTGGCCTACCGATGTATCGTACCAGTACTGCTGTCCTCTCAGACAAGTCTCGTACAGATTTTTTGACCCAGGAGGGATGGAAGGCTTGCTGGGCCATGAACGTTGGGATCGATTCTACATGTGTTTTGCAGGGCGCCTCCGACCACTTCGCCACACGCGCCCTTGTGATCGGAGCTAGAACACTTGATGTTTTCTTATATAAAAGATTATGAAGAGATTAGCCGAATAAATAGTAATAAAAACCTCGTGTTAGGTTATCAATGAACCAAGGTACAGCTTATCAATGAAACAAGGTACAAGAGGATGAGAGCAATTGAAATTTATCATAAGCACAATCCATAAAAGAAGCTCTTGGCGTTAACCAATCCCTGAGAGATGTTTCATACATTCGACTTCATTAAGCACCGTTTGGAGGTGATTGAATGCATATCTGGCCTTTACAATGAATCGCGGTGGCCTACCGATGTATCGAGCCAGTACTGCTATCCTCCCAGACAGGTCTGGCACCAATTTGCCGACCTCAGAGTAATGGAAGGCTTGGTGAACCATTGGCGCGGAGATCGATTCCATGTGCGTGTTGCAGGGAGCCTCCTACCACTGCTCCACATGCGCCTCTTTAAATGTGTATATATATATATATATATATATAAATAATGTGTTTTGTCAACGTCCTCACGTTTCAATGTGAAAATGCGGAAATAGTCCTTATTTTCCGACAAACTTCCCGCTTCACTTTTGCGTATTCTAAAAACTCTATTGATGCTTTACAACTTATGACTTGTTATTTTCCTATATTTTTAACGACGAGAAAGAAGTAATGCACAGCCTTAGCAACGGCCATCGATAAATTTATTGGTCACATTCTGTTTAGCCAATGGTGGAAAAGATCAAGGAGAATTCTTAAGACGAGAGAAAAGAAACACATGGTTAATAAAAACCATTAAAAACAGTTCTCGGTGGTGTTGGTGCAATGGAAAAACCGCCATCATCTAGGTCGACGAAAAAAACTGAACGGACAATTAAATATTGTTATATACGATATACGGAAAGCTGAACGGTGAAGCAGAGAAAGAAGCAAATTACACAAAATATGTGGACGAAGATTTTTGTGTTGAGCAGATATGAGCACCTACTTTTCGGTCAGTTTGGATTACTTGTAGAACAACAAATATGCTACAAGCATTCCGCAAAAAATATCCTTAGAAAAGCCGCCCCAGTCTCATTTAAAAGAGCTTGAGTTCAAATGAATTTGAATACCGTGTCGACCCAGTGGCACTTCTTTAAAGGACTTTTTACGGTAGAGATTTTTATTTAATTAAATGATTTTGGTGAGCGAATGAGAAACAGTGACAAATCACATGCAATAAAATGATGAAAAAAGGTTGAAAAGTCGTGAAGAAGTGATACTCTCACAATTAGTCGTGTGGAACCTTATTCAAACCTTCCTCAATTAAGCAAACACGAAGTTGGTAAAAACATGAATTAATGGTGTGATATCCGATAACTAGCGGTAGGTGTTCAGTTAGTGAGTAGTTGGAGATCGCTGCTATGCCCATGGCCAAACAGCCAGTCAGGCATCCAACCAGCCAGCATTCATCATTGTCGAAAACCATTCGTGGTCGAGTTGGGCCGGCCGGCCGGAACGCGCCTTCATCACTCGGCCGACCAACCTACCCGCTCGCTATCCCAACCAACCAACGCCATCGCCGTCATCATCGACAGCGTTCCAGTCTGCTGTTGCTGAGGAGCGCAAAAGTAGGTTGATTCAGATAGAATTCAAGAGAAAAAAGGCGGTGACAATCGTGTCTTAGATGACGTCAGTTCTTTGTGTTGGGCAGTGCCGATTTATCGTTTATATGTTGCGAACGAACCGTCGTAATGGACCTTTGGGGGACCGAACAACTTCTTCTATCGACAAGTCTTTCTTGATTACTTAAGTATTTTACGCCATAAAAATTAATATAAAAGTAGGAGGAAGAAACTAAAATGAATCACATGTTAGACATAAAGCCATTTTTCTGGGTTGACTCGAGATATTCTTGACGACATATTAAAGCAACCAACAATTTCTCAATTATCTTCTTTCTCTCTTCGTTTTTTTTTTTTGGTCTACCATACCATTTTCGCATGGATTCATTTCATTGCAAGGTTAGCAAAATGTTTACATACAAGCAAGATTTTTTTTATAAGAAGCTAAATTTTTCAAAAACACTTCGTTGCTTAATATAAGTCTCCATTTTATCAAATGTTTCGAAGTACAGTAAAGCTAGTTGGAAGCAAAAGCGAGGCACAGACGACCTCTCTTTTTCAGACCTTTATATCACAATGCAGCTACCGTACCCTTCGTTTAGATCAGCGATTCTCAAACAGCTTGGCAATGAGGAGTTTTTTTCAAGCAGAAGATTATGGTTATGTTATCAGCTAAATTACCAAGCACTCGTCTCGTCTTGATAAGCATTTATATGACATGACTGTTTATCGCTCCCTATTCGCCTCTCTACTGGTTGTTATATGTCAGTTTTCCCTTTTTTTCCTCTTTTATTTATCCCCATTCAAACTTTTGGTCGTGATTCCCCGTTGGGAGACATTTTCGCACGGCGTTTCCCCACATGGGAATAGCTGTCAGCTTTAAATTAATGTCCATAATCGACTTCATGGTTTAAGCATCTAATTCGGACGAATGAGTTGGTTGCTAATCTCCTTAGGGAACCGACTACATCCGAACGCCATGTAATTCTCTTCTTGAAATCCAAAAGAATCCGCTTGTCATCACTAGTGATGCTCGTTATGTTCTTCCCACTTTTTGAAAAGAAGTGTTCTCCGAAGTGCTCGATTTCCTTAGTGAAGTATTAGATTAGTGAAGTAACCACAAAGTTTACTTCTTGCGTGATTTCGTATTCTCAGTACTTCACCGCATAAAACGGGTATGAGAAAAAGACAGTAACAACAGTAAAGCGTAAGTAGAATAAAAAGCAAAGAGCGGTACTTTTTGAAATTAAGCGAGCATTTGTGATAGTTCCTTGATAGCGCCAGGGCTTATCTCACTAGGCGACAATTTTTGACCTGGGATTACTCTTGTGGAAGAGAATTCCTGGCTACTAATTAGTTCATTATATGTCTGGCTTCTTTCCTTTTCTTCGCTGACTCTGTTAGAGGACTAGCCTTTTGTTTACACTGTAATTTGGTACTCAGTAACATCCAAAATACCACTATGAGAAGGTAAATCATTGCATGAAAATTGATAGACGGCTGGATTGATTAAGAAATGTCCTTTGCAGTTTTTATTTTGGCGAACAATAGTTGATTTGCAGCAGGTTGGCACTCAAATTGTTAAAGATTATGTTGAAATTTTAAAGTTAATGGGTGGTCATTGACCACGACGAACAAAGAAGTTTCACCGAACTTGTAACACTGAGAGAGGGTTCCTTTCTAGCAAGTGAGAGCACAACTAAGAGTAAATCACTTTTGAGATACCATTCATTAGGTCCAGAGAATAGACTAACTTAGTAATCATAGATCGCAAGGAACGTAGCGGTAACACGAACGAAAATATTCTAGAGTCATGATGACACGAGGTGATATGACTCCTGAGCATAGAGGCAAGCTAGAATCAGTTAGTGGTTTAGAAAAAATTCTTTTGCGTTCTTTTACCATAGTATACTTAAAGTTCAACTGAAAGTGTCTTGCCGTTTGTGAAAAGATATTCTTCATTCACTTCCTTGCTGTCAACTTTATTGGCGGTTGTCTTTCAAGTGATAAAGACATGGAGAACAGTAACTCGCTGATTAACAATAATCTACAGCGAATATTTCATCAAAGCCACAGTTTATAAAAAGTCGGTCTTGGGAATTACATGAGGGACAACTCGAAAGTGCCATATTAGAACTTGTGCACATCGTTGGCAACAAATAAATGATGATCGCACAAAATTTATTACCTCGGTGACCACGTCGGTGATGATAATCGCTGACTACTGGCTTCCCATGAGGTTCATGTTGATAACAATCACTGAGTTTTTCTTTTGATGATGCTGATGTGATTACGGTGTCATTTGTCACTGTCAGTTGCGAGAGTGCCTTCAATAACATACACCAAGGGCGATCGGTGATAACAATGTCACAAGCAGCGGCCGACGAAAATTCTTCCTTCACCACCTTGACCCTCTTCAGCATTCATTTCATCTCGCTATTCAATAGCACACTTCTGGTGAGCTTTTTATTTTAAATGGATCGCTTAAGAAACCTATCTACTTTATTGGTTTTTTCCTTAAAGATCCGAACTCCTTATATCCTTCTGCTCCACTTAAGCACTTTGATGACACATCCTTAAACGTTGTGATTATGCGAGAATTTCTTTCAATAGTTTTGCTCTCTTGTAACCGTCATCGATAGAATTAGGTGCGTTTGTGTGTGGGATCGACTATAACTTTTTGGAGATCTGTTGCGGATCCTTTTCTTGCCTGATTGACTTAGCGAATACTGGTTGATCATGGTCTTCTTCAGATTCCTAAGACTCCGTTCTATGGCGTTCCTAGCTCTTCGTCACAGACACCTACTAAACTTTGTTGATCACAGGGAGGTTTGCCAACTTGTGGTTAGGATTCTTCCATGACAACAGCAACTTCTATGACTAAGCCGATTTTTTTGCTAGCCCTGATTTGGGACGATGATTTACAGCTATCTACCTGCGTAGGCGATTCTGTTACCACTAAAAATGTGTGGCTGAGTAACGCAATGAATAGTAAGGTAAAAAGATTTTTGAAGGTATATATGGCACTTAGTACAACTTCATTCCTTGGTCGACCAAGCTCACTATCTTTTCGGACCTTTCAAATTTGTATAATGTTTGATATCCGAAAATCAGATACTGACCCTATTTGCTGTGAATGAACTAAAACAAATGTTTTCTTAAAGGGACCTTTCACTTTTTACTTCTTAAATAGAACAAAAGTAAATAGGGACTTTAAGTGAATCCTCTCTGGTGAGGCTTCCAGTCATACTGATCTCGCATATTGTAGCTTTAATTTTTTAATGCTTCCTCAGCTCCACAGACCTCGCATCTAATGGTTAAGAAGAGCTGAGAGCATTCTGAAAAGATTTCAACAGTTTATTGAAACCAGTGCTGATCCTTCTTCCATACATTTTTCAATCCCTGGTCTTTAGGCGTCATGAGTGAAAAAACGTGAACCACATCCACGTACACTGAGATGCATATGTTTACCTGTATATGAAAGGTATAAATCAAGCCTATATGGCAAAGAACAAGCAGCTTATTTTCTAGCCACATTAACATTTCCCGACTGACTTTCTCTTCTGATCCACGTTAGAGCCTCTAATCGCCTCATTGGAGATGCGCTGCGTCTCCATGACTAACCGTCACGAAGTAACTCATGTGAAAAAGGCGAAGTATTGTAGTAATGGCGATGGTAATATGATTACCAGTGAAAATATCAGCACTATTACTTGTAATAATAATGACGCTAATAATATTGAATGCTGTTAGAGTGGTCCAAGTAGTGGTCTTAGTGAACAAAAATTTTACAAGGGCCGTAATTTTGGGGTGATTACAGAGATCTAACGAGCCGCTTGTTAGCTCAGGGATAGATCTGTTGGATTTCGTAACCGTCAACAGAGAGAACCCTTTTGCAGAGATAAAAGAGCTAAAGATAGTTTCGTTATAGCAACGAATCTGAAATCTAAAGTCTTCATGAAAGGATTCGATAGTTGGCATTGACTAACCATTGTGGTTCTATAAATTTTCACAAAGCACCAAAATATACATTATAACTACAGAAATACCCATTTTAGCTCTTCATTTAGCTACCTCATTATCTCTTTTCTATGACCCTTCAAGAATTTTAGGGAGAAAAAACACTAACGATGCAGTGTATTTTAGTCACCGCGAGCTTTTCCATGGGTAGAAAATCCACAAGAATAAGACAATGATGGAAAGATTTCAGGAGTTTTCTAACGCTAGCCTCGATAATATTTATGGATAGAGTACGAAAAGTGGCCAATTCACCTTGGAAATTATTTAGATGAAACTAATGAGGTGAATTTAAAGCGATGTCCCATTTGGGCTGTAAGTTTACTAGCATGATGTATGCCTAGAACAAACGTTGATTTTCCCTGTCATAAAAGTCTATTGTGGTAAAAAAAAAATCAAAATTTCTTTTTCACACAGGATATCAAATGATTGGACGACGACACCGTCGTTGCTAGCTCGAGTAATGGAAAACGATAGGAGGTTTGGGATCGTACTCCGGCGATCGAAACTCCGAATATTTAACGATATTCGGAACAAAGTGAAGTTGAACGACGTATAAGCAATTCATAGTAAGCTTAAGTTAACTAATTAATATTAGAAGAATTAACCGATGCCCAGAATAAAAGCAAACTTTTCCAGCTTTTCTTAATCACATTTCATTCAAATGTATGAAATGCCTAATAAACTGGAATCTTAAAAATTCAAGTATATGCCACTTAAATTGCTAGACACTGTTTTTTCCGTTTAAAGGAAACACACTTTAAAGCGCTAGACCTGGGCAGGCAGTGTTTTGATAGTCCAGTTTTTAAGAATCGCCGAATAGTCGAATATTCGAATGTGTTCGCCCGCACACGACAGCGTGCTACCTTCATTTCGTCGAGTCCTTTTTCTAGGCTTTTAGCTATTAACATAAGCCAAAGCTTCGTACGTTCTGAACGAAGAAGTTTTGTTTTCAATTTTGATGTATACTAGAACTTGCACGAGAAAAAAGCCAGGGAAGAAGACAAAAAAAGTAGACTTTTCTCATACGCTTCTGGTGTGGTACATGTAAAGCAATGCAGGACTATTATGAAAAGATTGTGTAAAGTATAAATATCGATTCAATGTTTTTCTTTTCGATATCGATCTCGTCAGGCGACGTCGATCGACCGGTGTCGGTCGGTTCGGCCTCGACTGGGTGGTGTGCAGTTGCTGGCCGGCTTCGATGCCGAACGCATCCATCACTCTTAAGACCGAGCGTAACGGTGCCGGCACCGATGTAAGCAAAGGGATTAACCGTGGCATCTGCTCTATTCAACATCGGACGAGAACATATTCGTACAAAAGAGAACAACAACAGCTACAACAGAAGCAGACGTCATTTACAACATCATAACTTGACGACGATAATCCGAACCATTGCAGAAGGACAGTGAGAAAAGAAAGTTGCACATGTCATTGTCGCTCCAAACGCTACGGTAGACATGCGATACCATAATAATTATTTCCAGAACATTAAGAACCCCGTTGTTGCAGACACCTCACTCATGCAAAATAGACTGAAAACTTTATAGAATGCTATTCATGAAAATATTGGAATTTTGATCGTTCTGACTGACCAATGACAGATGCTTGGGCATAATTTGAAGATTACGGTAATGTTCAGCCGACTACAAAATTTTATAAAGAAGTTCACTCTTTTCGTCTTTGGAGAAAATTGAAAAATGATAGAAGCAAAAATTTCCTTGGACGTTTTCAGAGAATTTGCAATTTTATGTCAAAAAAGCTGAACTCAACTGAGAAACAGTACAAGGGGAAGAAGGGGTGAAAGTTTGCTATTACTGCCTACTATAAAGCTCTAAAGCTCTCGGCGTTGACCAATCCCTGAGGGATGCGCCATGCATTCGACTTCATTAGGCATCGTTGGAGGTGATTGAATGCATATCTGGCCCTTACAATGACTCGCGGTGGCCGGCCGATGTATCGAGCCAGTGCTGCTACCCTCCCAGACAAGTCTGGTACCAATTTGCCGACCCCGGAGGGATGGAAGGCTTGGTGGGCCATGGGTGCATTTCACGTGCGCGCCGCAGTGACGCCTCCAACCGCTGCGCCACACGCGCCACTACTGCCTACTATAAAAACACTAATAAACCATCATGTTGACTATTTCGTTAAACTGCTAAAAATATTTAATAAAATAAAGGTTTCTATCTTTTCTTTTCACTAAATCTATCCAAATTCGCAAGTGAGCTGAAGTAAAAATTACAGACTACTCACCATTACTCACTGGTTGACAACTACTTGACGGTTTTATTACGAAAGGAAACCACCAGAAAACAATATCGCTTAAAACCACTTTTTCGTTGATTTGTACCACTTTCTCACTTTCTTCACAAAGTTCGTCAAGCTTCCTGTTCCTATTTCACATACATTTTTCGGTACTTGCAGATCAGGTCTGCCTTAGTGTGGTAGCGCAGTTTATACAGTGATTCTTCTAAGTTCCCTTCTCATGTGGTCCAGTTTTCCATAATTGGATTAGATTTCAATAATTACAAGTGTTATTTTCTTCATATATTCCTTTCAAAACTCCTGAAATCGCCGATACGATGGCTACGTGGTATATTCAAAAGATGACTCATCTTTTCCTGTATGAGCAATCTATTAATGAAATGGAATGGCATAATTAAATGGTTAAATGTCTTCAAAGGTCCCACCCAAAAATATGAATATTAAATCTGGCTGATGATTGCTCCGATAACTTCGTGATAATGCTGTTGCTAATTTTTAGCTTACAGGAAGGAATCGCTACCATTATTACGGTATGATCAATACACGGTTTTTATGAAGAGCGTTCTCTCATTAGGCAATCAGTAACTGGTAAGGTAAGATTTTTTGGTGCTTAAACCTATTTAGTCAGGAATACCTGGTATTCTAAGAAAAGCGAAGGCTATTGAAGACCTAAAACAAACTGCGAACAAAACAACGCTAAAAAACAAGTATACAGTGCCTTACTATAAAGATACTTCTGTATTGCTTCTCTAAATGACTTTTTCTGGAACATTTTAAAATTATGTAGTTTATCTGATCATCGCACATTCCTCTGAACTCGTTTTCTCCTTGTTTTCAAAATGAAAACGCCTTTTAGAATTTTGTATAGAAATGTTCTAGCGCTTTTTTCCCCGTTTCCCCGTTACCATTTTTTTCCACAACTTCCAAGTAATCGATGTTAACATGCTAAAAAATGCTAGCCGTTAGTTGATCAATAGTGTTTTTTGTTACATTTATCAACAAGCGACAATATTTGAATATATCGAATCCAGTTATCCCTTAGAACCTGGCTTTTTCCAAGACTTCGCGAAGACTAGGACCTTCTAGTCGCCGTTAGTCGAAAAATAGCATCAAAAATAAGTTATTTGACTGGACTCGACAGTTCCAACTCCTTCATTCAAACCATTCGCCTGTTTGGTTAGCAAAGTTCTGCTGACCTTAAGAGATAGTGGGTTGATGTGTAGATGTGTGATGTGTGTTGACTATCGGTGATGGATCGTCTTCTGTCGGCACTCGAATCCGTCCGTTTACGAACGATTGCCGTCGGACCCCCACCGCACGACGAAGCGTTCGTCGCCGCCATTTGTGACAGTTGTCCGCTGCCGTGGCGGCCGCACGGCTGTCGCATCGCGGCCGTGCCCACTGTTGGTCATTGGCATCGCAGCATTGAACCGCCTTTAAATTAGATCATTCGTCTCATCTCCCTCATTACGTCATCAATAATAGCCCACCATATCTATCTAAACCTCTTCGAACATCATCACCATCTATTTACTTCTTCATTTATATTGTCTGTTTTCAAAAATCGTGCAGAACCCAGCACTTGTACCATTCGATTTATTGCGAAGGTCTTATGATTTCTGATTCTGGGCCTGTTTTTCGAATTTCTTTAAGTGATGGTTGAGTTCATCATTGCAGTCTGGAAACCCTGGCTGATGGCACTGGTAGATAGAAAACTAACTAGAGAAACGCAGAGCAAGCGCCTCTGTGGACCAGCGTGTAATGCGAGAGTTCCCGGAAAGGGAAATCGTGGTTCGATGTGGCCCAGTGTCCACGTTTTGCGAGCATCTCAGCGTCGTTGTAGTTGAATCTTGGTATAGTTCAGCTAGATCTTTACTTCCAAGAGATGTTGACGGCATTTGTAGAGTGCAAGGAACGTTCTCAGATAACTTTGGTCCCACTTCGCTGACATCGAAGGGCTGGAAGGATTTGTTGACCTGGGACGGAGTCGATTCCGCGACCACGAGTGGTGCTGCGCTGCGTTTCTAACCAATGCACTTTTCGTGTTATTTTTTAAATTCGTATTAGTTAATTCTTTAAAGATTGATACAGATTTTGACAAAACTTCTTTCCTTCTTCTAAATGGGAGTTTTGGAACAAAAATAAAAATTCGTTAAGCGATGAACATTAGTTCTGTGGCTAAAAATAAATGGAGTTTCTTAAGGTGGAGCTTTCACTTGTAAAGAATGATATTTGGAAGATTTTCTGAACAATATTTTTCTTTATCATGCCTAAATAAGCATTTAAATAAATATGGTCACTGTTGTTGAGGCGATAACTCTCAGCTGAAGACGATCGCTGGTTCGATCACACTCCAAGCAAACTAAGCCATTCGATGTCTCCAATGATTCTCAAGCGATTTTAAGACTGCTAATTTTGCAAAGAAAGTTATTAGAAAGCTATAGGTTTTACATAAAAAAATTTACCAGAGCAAAGAAGAAACGAAGAAAGAACCAGTGTTATCCGCATATTTCAGCATCATTGTGGTGGTATTTCACATCATATCCTCCTATGAAGACAAAATAGGTAACAAACAGAAGTTAAAATCAGCATCTACTAGTTTTATAAAAGCGTAAACAACGACGACCTTGTGTCTTTACATCGACAGTGGTATCTTCTGTAAAAGACGAAGAAGCATTATGGCACGTCGTCTTTCTCAGAACCGAGGATATCGCATCGGAACATCTTGGCTATTCGTTTCTCAAAAGGTAAAAGATTCGATTGAAAAGCAACGATTTTTCTTTTATAGGTAAAGTTATAGGCTGACTGTTGATGTGTGGTAGGAAATCAGCCATGTTTTAGAGTGATATTATCGGGTTCTCAGCATGCAATAATTATTGGCATCGTATTATATTCTATATTATATTTTACATATATTCAATTTGAGGCTGTGTGTATCGCAGTGACTAGAGGTGCCGTGCAATACACACGCGGTCTTCAAATCCAACGTCTAGAAATAATCAGCTATTCTATTGCTCTGAGGTCAACAAATTGATACCAGGCTTTCTTTCTTTTGAAATACCACGCCATCAAATATCATTACATAGCCCAGATATGCATTCAGCTACCTATAACGTTGGTTAGTGAAATCGAATGCAAAACCGTTCCTAAGGGATCGATCAACGTTGAGAGTTCTTATACATTTATTTCATTTATTTACTTGTTTGCAATTTCCTTATTTTATCTTAAGAGGCCATGCTACTAGTAGCTTTCATATGTAGTTCTCTTCTCAGATTCAATTTTTAACCCTTTTTCTTTTTCTTGAGGAATTCCCTAAAAATAGAGCAGATTATGTCTATCGCTGCCTCTGAAATGGTGAAAGAAGTTAATCAGAAAAACGAAAAGGTCGCTGGAAACAATAAAATACTTTTTTTTTGTTATAACACCTTGTAAAAATCGCAACACACCCTCCAATAAGGAAGGATGCCTTTAATTGAAGGTTAAAAAGGTGTGACAAAGTTAATCTCGATGGAGAACTGTCAGCACCTGCTACAAACGGTATGAACAATAGAGCTCAAATTTATGTCATCGCCTGCTTACATTATGATTTATGGGTGTTTCTGGGTGTTCCTCGAACCCTAGTGGGGTAGGTTATTCTCCCAGTAGGTGTCCTAGGTTGACAAAATGGTCGACATCTTCATCCGAAAGCTAATGAAACCAACCTGTTTATACTGAAAATAGTATTTCCTTCGAAGAAATCCACTCATTTCCTAAGCAGCGAAACTCCGATTCATAAGGCTCACTGACTGCCTCTGATATGATGAACGATTTTGGAACGTCCTGGTGCGGCTACCATGGGTCCCCGGTAAAAAATTGTTTGAGCAATAAAATACGAATCAGAAGTAGACTGAGACGCTATAGTTCACATTGTGGTTCGTTAAAAAGAGAGACCATACAAATTCACAAATGTTGTTCATTATTCATAATTGATTAGTAGAGCATCAAATAATAAAGTTAGTAACGATTTAAATAAGATATTAGGGAGGTTAAGAGTAGCAATGCTGGAGATGTGCATTGTTACATCCGAAATATCCGTCGTAATCTTCCTCTGTGACATTCATCACTCACTTTTTCCTTTCTCTTTTTCCTCCTCATTAATTCATTCTGGATATCGTTCAAAATCGATAAGCATGAAAAATTGGCAAAACAAGATAATCAAGCCATCGTTCATTTTTATGACCGTGTTTACACCTAACGGCAATGATGTGTGCGAGTTGTACGTCTACACCTCATAGAATCTATCGATCAGAGGCCAGCGTCAGTCACCACATCGCTTCTGACGCCGTCGTCGTCGCCGCCGCTGCCGTTGACGATGTCGTATCGAAGATCATCGTGAATTGCAAACGACAACTCATCCGCTGACTGAACTTTATCAACATTAATGCTTCAGTGAAGATGCTTTTTTTTTAAATCAAGCAACCTTCCACATCATCGCTCACGTTGTTTCGACCATTTTTTTTTCATTTTTTTTCTTTTCTATGGTTTCTATATTTTCTTTCCTTCCCTTATTTTTTCTCGTTTTTTTTTTTCTGTTTGCCGTTAACATTGTCATCACTTATCGTATCGTCAGCACCGTTAATGCAGCAATCGTCGACGTCTATTTCAATGGACATCTTATAAGTCATCATTTATTGTTTCCTCTAATCGCTTTACTTCTTTCCCACCTCGTTTTCGCTCATGCAGGTAAGAAGATCAAAATAGATGGAAAGGCATTTCTGAGATCACATCCTTTTGAGATGTTATAGAAGCGAGCAGCGTAAACATTTTTAAAGCTGGTGCTCATTAGAACCACTGTTTTGAAAATTCCCTTTATAAGTTTAAAAGCATCCATATTCACTCCGGTATGACATTTTTCTAGAAAGCACATTAAAAAAGGCGAAGAAATTATTCAAATGAGAAAATGACTTCGATTGTTATTGCCTCGTTCGCATGCTTTTGTTGCTTGTATAGTCATCGGCGAGCTACCGTTGATCAGATAAGAGAGAAGAAAACGATTGACACGTGTGTGTGTGTGTGTGTGTGTGTGTGTGTGTGTGTGTGTGTGTGTGTTGTGTGTGTGGTGTATACATATGTATATGTATGTATGAGTGTCTCTTTATACGACTATGTTTACGTATGTGTATACGCACGAATACACATACGACACATGTGTGTATACGTGCATGTATGCGTAATTACATATTTATATATGTTGAGTAATTACATGTATATGTATTTGTATCTATGCCTTTGTACGTACACATATAAACATATGTACACATGTGTGGGTGTTGCGCGAATGTGTATGTATGCATGTGTGTATACATGTGCATCTCTGTGTGTATATATTCTGTCGGTGTAAGGTGTATGTACATATGTTCCATTATTCATATATGTGTGTATGTCTAAATATGGAAACATTTTGAACAATTTAATCTTGCTAGAGTTTGACTTCGAAAAAAATTTCCGTCTACCAATGATTTCTATGTCATCTTGTTCCCAGGCTTACACGAGTTTCATATCAAATTTCTACGACGGTTAACTTATCGGCTTCAGAGCCGCAATGATTTGACCTAATTGTCCACTGCCCATCATTTTTGCTGTCGTTCAGAAAAAATCCTGCTGGAGTTGTCCTGGTTCTCTTTGGCTTTTCTTCATCATTACCGCAGTTTCAAACGACTGAAGTACTACATGCAACTGCACGAGAAGTAAAAAGTCGATTATTTCTTCTTGAAGGACATTGATGTTTTATAAATTAAGATGAGAGAGAGAGAGAGTTATAAAGTCCTGAAACAAATCACCGTACTAGAATTTAAATTTTCCCTTCTGAATTCATCTGAGTTTCAAAATTTTTGCACGTTCGGCAAAGCAGGGCACCTTTCACTGCAAAATAAAAACTTTTATATTAAACTGATTAAAAACTTTATTCATTACCAAGTTAAGGTGCGTGCGGCGCATTGGTTAGTGGTGGCCCTGCAACACATTTGCAGTTCTTAGGTCCACCACGCGCCTCGGGCTCATCGGGACTTCCATCTCTCCGAGGTCGGGTTGTTGGTACAAGACTTGTCTGGAAGAATAGCAGCATTGATTTGATACGTTGGAAGGTCACCGCAAGTCGTTGCATAGACCATACTCAATCCACTTTAACGACGCTAAATGAAGTCGAATGCATTCCGCATCTCTCAGGGATTGATCAGAGCTAAGGCTTTTATCTTTTATTTATTTTAAGTGAAAAAGAACCAATGGATGAAAGGAAAGTTGCCGTGGACGACTATGTTTCTGTTTAAGCATATATAATAAGATTTTTACAATACATGAATAGCAGTCTATCGACGCCTTCTTCGTTAGTATCCAAGATTTTTAGCTCGAATCCTTAGCGACGCGCAGCCAGCAGATCGCTTATTTGTATAGATTTTTTCTGCCAGATGATCAATGCGTAGAAAATTAGGTGATGATGCTATTGTGCACAAAATGGTTGTCTTTATTGCGATAACCTTTCAAAGAATACGTATTTTTTTCCTTGATGAGCTTACACGAGGTTGATAATAATATTTATTATCGGCTAACGTTTCGACGTCTTCGTCTTCATCATAGCCGATGATCCGAGTCGATGGTCTACGCCTTTCTTTCGTCTCGATGTGGCGGCTTCGCCTTCGTGTCGAGTCAGGTCTTCTTCAACTGTCTATCTCCTCGAATGAGGCACACTCATTCAGTGATGCCCTTTTATACACGATGCTGATGGTGGATATAATGATAATGTCCGTTGATAACTATTTGTTTTTCTTCCGGACATATATCATCGCGCACATCGTGCAGAAGTCGGTGTTATCATTAGCTAGCACAAAGCGTGTTAATGCTTCGAAACCGACTTTCCTTGAACCTCGGTGTGCTTAATCAATACGTATTAAAGAATAAAGAATAAGAATTTAAAGAATATAAGAATTCGTTCATTATAATGGGCATATTTCATCACCCGATACCGTAACCGCATCCACGTGACCGCTTAGGCGGTCGTCATCGAGCCGTGGATTCGGCACCTCGTCCGTCGCCTGCCGTTCTCTCCTTATCGGCGGTTCGCCGCCTTATCAATTCAGTTCCGTCGTCGACATTTACGTAGAAGCCGTCTCGTCTCCGCTGTTCGTCTAGTATAGCCGTAAGTAGCCTTTCTTTTTACTCTCTTTTCTCTTTCTTTTCTCTTCTTTTATCATATCGTAGAAAATCCCTACGGGGCTAATTTCGAAACATATTATATTAAACTTCTTTCCACACTTTTCCTTTCAAACTGAAATTTTATGGGAGACGTGCTAATCCATTTTTTCAAAATTTTAAAACCACATCAAAAAATTTCCTGCTTTTTTGTTTCTCTTTGTTTTCTCAGTCTTTGTTTCCGTTCTAAACCAATCAAGTATTACCTCTACAAAGGAAAAAAAATCGATTTTTAAAAGAATTACTTCTTTGTTATGAATCAAGCAAAAAAAATCGATAAGATATGGGATTAATTACAACGGTTACACAGAAATGAGATAGCCAGCCCATTGCTGAAAAATAGGAATTTTCTTTGTAACGAATTTTTCTGATGATAGGAAATTCAAAGACGAAAGAACTAAATTTGTCCAAGGCAAATATTAGAAAGTAAAAATTTTAAGGAGTTTACCGACTTAGTCAGTAGACAAGCTTAAGAGATTGTCTCAGGTTCTTCCCAACTACTCCTTTATTATTTTCTTAACGTACCGGAAAGTAGTAAAAGCATAGTCATGTTGGAAATGTCTCCACGAAGATGAAGACGATCGCTCTTTTTGCGTTTTTTTCCTTTATTTTGTTTAAAGCTTATCACTGATGTAAAAAGATATCCAAACACGATACGTGCAAACTAGACAGCTGTGTAAGACGACCAACATTCGGCATTTCGACAGATCAGGTGTACGGTGGATATGTGGAGGTACGGTAGGTAGCGAGTAGCGTTTCCTGTTTCGTCCTGAATCCATGCCATTATTCAATGCGATTAACTGTAGTGTTCTTACCTAAGCAACGAAAGTTCTCAAGTGCAACAATGGCTTTCTTAGATCTTAACGTGAAAATGCAAATAAGAAGATAATTAAGAAGAATGAAAGAGAAAAAGTTGTAGAAATAGAAGTAAAGAAAGAAAGAGGTTGAAGAAGAGAGCAAGAGGGAGGAAGAAGAGAAATAATGACACTTTAACATTGATTTTTAACGAAAAGTGTTTAGAAGTTTTATTGCCGGTGTCCGATTCTATCCACCCGGTGATGACGGCGATGATTCGCCACTTTTCATCAGGACGTTTTCTCCTTTGGTTCATCTCATTACTCCATCCTTAACACACTATTTTCAGGTGGTTTCGGTAAGTCTTTCGTCTTACGGAGGAGTTGTGATGGTTATCGGTCTGAATTTTTTATTGCGTTAATGGTGTGAGCCAAATGGATCGTTTATGTTGATTGTATGACAAGACACCAGAGAAACAGAGTGAACAGTAAGGAAACGAAAAGATAAGCCGTCAGAGAACAAGACTGAAAGAAAATTAAAAATGAAAAATGGAAGTCAATCAATTCAACAACACTGTTAAAAATGTCTCTTCCTAATATGAAAATTCGTATTCTAAGTCTAAATAGTTTAACAAAAAAAGCCACTGAAAACGAAAGTGCGGAAAACTTAGATAGATAGGGAAATGCAAGAAAACAGTTCCGCTTTAGGAAAGGAGGACAAAAAAGAACAAGAGACACGAAAAAGGAGAAAAAGAAGGCTTCAAGTTGTTCTTGCATGTTTCCTCACGACGACGACATGGACCGCGCCAAAAAATTGACACTCGTTCTGGATCAGCAGTCGCTTGTCCGTCGGTCCGTCACCGTCGTCCGAAATTTTTTTCGCTACATCTAAGAAACATCAAACCGCTGTCGATTTTCCATTTACGCGATGCTGATCCGACCCATCGAACAGCCTATCGATTAGTTTCCATCGACATCAAATTGGATTTGTAAAACTCTATGTTCCCCTGTAGTCGAACACTCGATTGATTTTTTCAACATTACTTTATCCTTATAATGCAAAATTATAGACTGTTTATGGGATTTTGGACTTAGTTTTAGCCGTTCTCGTTGAATTCGAATTTTTCCATTGTCTCTTTCATTTCTATGAAAAAAATTTTATTGTAAAATAAACAACGAATCCACTGCAGTAGGAATCAGTAGATGAAGCGACATCAATCAGCAGAAGAATTATTTGTGAATTGAATCCAGTTCATTGGAATGCTGTTACCATTCTCAGAAATGTTAGCTTAACTGTGCTAAATTTCTAAGATTAAATGGTTCCATAAGAGAGAAAAATTTTAGCGAATTTTTTGTTCATTTTTGCTTTTCTCTTTTTTCTGTTTATTTTAGTCACTGGTGGTTTAAAAAAGAATTGTAACAATTCTGACTAGTGCTGATCCGTCTCGAATCGCAGCAAGGGTGAAAGGTGGTTTTAAGCTCCACATTTAACGTTTCTCACTCGAAGAGAACAAAATTTATTAAAATTCATGAAGGCCAATTTTTTCATGTTTTGTTAAATTTTTGATTCAGTGATTTACCAGATCACTTGGAGTGTGAGGGGGCCTTCTTGGTTGATGAATATGATATCTACTACCACCACCTCTCCACATAAGTACTATGATTTCCCAAACTGAGAAAGAGGTCACCATTAAAATATCGAATCCAGACCTATGAGCAGACATATGCCACAGCAGAGCCTGCTAGAAACTCCCTATATTTCTTTTCCACCAAAAACGAAAAAGTTTTAGGAAAAAAAGCTTGAAAAACATGCGGTACTATGTGTATTTCAAGAGTTTTTTGGAGCGAGTGTAACACAGCGGTTAGAGTTGCCCTGCATTGCATACACACAGTATCTGGTTGGATCTCGCACGTCGAACTCGCTCCATCTCTCTCTCTCTCTCTCTGGTCATACGATATCAGATTTGTTAGAGAGCACAGAAAAACACTCATTTTATTCGTCGGCAGGACACGACGTATAATTTAGAAATGCGTTCAATCTCCTCTATGACGGTATCAATGAGGTAGAATACATGGCTTATTTTTTAAAGATGATCAATGCCCAGCACCTTATTCTTGATTTTTCCATGTTTTGCTTGTACATGTAATGCGTGATTGCTTTATGCCAATCGTACACAATGTGTTTATGATACGAAATGGGCGAAATTTGCATAGAGGGAGCGGCGTTGTGCCCACACGGCGGCCAGTGTCGCCCGTCGCCGACCCGCTTGGGTGCGTAACCGTCCCCGATCGTCGTGGTACCGCCGTGTGACCCTCGCTCAGTTTGTGGACAGAGGCGGTGCAGATTTGGAGTTGTGCCAACCGTACTGCTTACCTCCACGCACAATAGTACAATGATGTCGCTATGCTGCCAGAACGGCGGTCTTTGTGACAGTCTGCTGACGGAGCGCTAAATCATCGTTGATCGTCGTCGTCACTGTTGCCTATCGTTAATGAAGTTGGTGGTGCTGATTATTGCTGCTGTTGCTGAACAACACCAGCGTGGTAGTTGAAAGACGATATTCAACAGTATTCGCTGTGATTCGCCCAATGATTCGTCCAAACAGCTACTATGACGTTCACTATCATTCCCGCCATAAACCTGCGTTTCAAAGGTAAGTATAATGAGGATCTCCTTTTCGAGTATTGATAATGTGATTTCCTAAGTAAGCTGACTGTTATTGTTGAATGAATGAACTCCAGAAGTTTCCTAATGAAGCGCTTATTATTTTGATAGCGATTACCTCTAAATGATGATCCAGTTTCCGCAGCCTTTGTAGATATGAAATACAATTACATAACTCCATGAGAAAATATCCATGTTTTTGTTTTAACTTTGTTCACTGTCTGTTGGTTTTTTTTTTCATGGCAGGACATAATGTCAAGTACAACAGGGATACTGAGATATGAGCAAAACTTGTGACCTACATGAGCTTGGAAATCGTGGTTATCCTTACCTTCCGCAAATTCCGATTTACCCTACCCAGATCATTATCTTTGACGAATGGTTATTGATGGCATGGAAATAGTAAAAATAGAGCCGAGAGAGGAAGATAAAGCAAGGCCGTTGGATGTGGTGGTTGATAGCAGGTTGAGCTCCAGGTGAGAGCAATCACGGCTCGAAGCACACATGAGGCTGAGAGTTTTTTTTTTTATATCTCAGCTTCCATGCGGTTATTCGTGATAGTGCTTCCATCGTGGACAGAGGGTGACAACAGCTAGGCTCAGTTTCTTCACTGAACGAGAAAGCTGAAGTCGACTTTTCATCTCATGTGCTCCATTTTTTTGACGACATTGCTTTCTAGTGCAGTTTCTAACAGCAACAAACATTTAGTGAACGTAAAATAGCACGTGTTTCGATTTAAGCACGTAGAATTTTATTTTGGGTAGCTTTTGATGTGCTTCGATTAAAATTCTGTGGACTAGTAACATTTCATAGGGTACCAACGTCGGCTAGAAATTTACTTCGCCAAAAAATTTTTAACAAACAAGCTTTTTTTTCTTTTTGCAGCTTTTTGCAAAATTTTAGGCAGCCCGATAAATTTAAGTGAAATGGGCATGCAAAAGAAAAGCGCATTTTTAACCCGTATCGTGCAGGGATTAATGTAAGAGTAGTACTTTGCATCCAGGTTGATCTTCTTGGTACATCGCTTACAGGCCACAATAGCAGTTCTGGCACTTTCTTATAATACCGTTTCTCACGATATCCATTTACGCGGTCATAGCATTTTTTTCTAAAGTGGAAAACGAACTAGGCCGCACGCCTTTATTTACATTTCAGTGTGGAAGCATACCGTCGTTCAACACCGGCTGCAGCTGTCTTCAGTGGGCGACCAGTAGATTCGGGGGCGAGTTTGTCGTGGAGTAGCTCAAAAGTTTACGTTAACAATGGCTGAGCTGCTCTAATTTATCGCTTAGATGTGTGGAAAAAAGAGGATGGTCGATAAGCGGCTGTTCCATGGTGTTCGGGAAGTCACTGCTTCGCCATCCCATCAATCCGACCTGTCAGCTTCTTCTTTAATTTGAACTGACATCTATGGATCGCTTTTTGCATTATCCAGCAACACCTGACGTCAAATGTTGTTTGTTTTCGAGTTTCTCTCGTCTTACCACAACATTCTACTAACGTTCCGACACACATACTCTCATTCAAAACTCATCAACAGCGAAATGTTGAATCTCTTCCACAAATTCCTTTGCCTCCTTCCTTCTCTCTTTTTTTCTTCCAAGTTCAAAATTTATCTTTTTGCTGTTGAGAAATGCTTTCATTATGTTTTCTCATATGGTTATCTAGAAACTTTTTGTCTTTACTCCCCACGCTGGTTGACTCTCGTTCTACCTGTTAGTGCGAGATTGTTTCTCAGTCGAAATAAGCTCGTCGCTACAGGCAGAATGAAGGACTACCGTATCCAGGTCCCACTCCACTTTTTTGCTGTTCATATCTGTTTTGATGAGGCGAGAAAAATAATTTCTTCTCAGAGAAACATTGTAAAGTCTATTGTTTTCTCTGTTTTTTTTTTCTTCTTTTCCAACACTTCTTTTTTCATGCGAACATGAGAACAACGAATAAGTATAGCAATGTGAGGAAAAAACTGTACCTGGCTTAGTCTCTACTTCACCGAATGTTTCGAAGATAGCTAGGAAACTTCTATCACAAGATTCATAAACGCCATAGCTGAGATAGATCTGGCGAAATGAGAAACTTTGCATCGGATGGTGGCTTTCTGAAGGACGAAAAAAGGAAATATGGGAAGATTATGAGAGGTCCTGTGAAGTGAATCTAAACAACTCAAAAAGAGGATTTCTACCATGGATTTTTTAATGGGTTTGGTTGGAAACCACTAAACATAAAAGTTAGCGCTGCAAGTAAATGCATCGCACTTAGTTGATGCAATCGAAAAAGAATGATGTGAATTTAGACGATTCGGGAAAGAGGATGACGGCTCTCCCATGGTCGGCGCATACAAATCGCTTCAGCTGTAACACTGAATGCCGCTATCGCTTCCCTTCCATGGTGGATTCAATACTATTGGTTCAAATAAAATAAAGAAAAATTAGGAGAAGTACAAAAAAAGAACACTAATCGTCCTATAAGTTCAGTGGGAAACTCTGTTCTTTCTAAATTTTTTCTCATCTTTTCAAATCTGAGTAGAAAAACAGAATTATCGAATGCTATTTGTTTTTTGTGTGGGGGATAGTAGAAACATCTACAATCTATCATACAGTTGCTCGAATTTTGGGAAAAAAATCTGTTTACTAGTTAATAAAGTAGGTCAGATAGATTTGTAGGAGGTAGATGATTCTTCGATTTCACAGTGTGTAGGTCTGTATGCACGTGTGTAGATGTGTGTATGTTGTGTGTGTATGTATACATGTATATATGTATGTATATGCCTCTGTCTGTGCATGTGTTTAAATTATTGTACAAAGCCTTCGAATATGATTTTGCTGAAAGTTGTGAAAATTGTAGCAAAAATTAACGCGCACTTGATGGCACTTGCCACGGCAGATTCAATGTGAAATTCTTTCGCTCTCATTTTCATTAACGCTGCAAGATATTCCACTTTGGCTCTGAAACTTGTTACCTCTTCTAGTGAAAGCTAAGCTTACCCTTTGACATCTATAGAAAATGTTTCTTTTGACAGTTAACCTCGTCGCAGTGGGTGAGATCAGTTCTTAAGTGTCGACGGTCATCTGTATTTCTGGATCCAGATGAATCCTAATGCTAACAAATTCAACTTGTCGAAAAGTGATGTCGAAATTTTAGTTAACAGTACGGTTGTTTCCATCATGATTCCTGCTAATTTCACAAGAACGCGACCCTAAATCATTGAATCGTTGTTGCCCTTCTCTCCTCCCGAATCTCAACGACGGAGAAAACCCTATGGAGCAGTTTAATAATGCTCGAGCTCCTCCATACTTGAGATCTAGGCAATGGTCCTGCAGCTTTTAAGAGATAATGATTTTCTTAATGTTAAAAAACGCCGTGGTAATTCATTCATTTTACGTTGTTAAGTATGTCAGTGAATACGAAATAGGCAGGTGTACGGGGACGAAAGTGATAAAGTGCTAAAGTGTTACTCTATTATTAGATTTAGACCACATTAATCATACTAATCAATGTGTTTTCATACAAAGCAACACAGGAAGAATGCGTTGTAAAGGCCGACCGTACGCCGACGCCGACGCCAAACGTCCTGACCACATCGCCACATTCTGCGACTCCGAAGTCGTTGTGCTGCCTAACGAGCGGAGATGTTGCGATTCGGGCGACGTCTGATTTATAGCTGTCTATTACGAAGAGTAAAGAAGATGGCCTCGCGTCCAAGTCGTAAATGCCGGAACAACCCTCTCAGCCTCTGTTTCCTACCCACACACCACCGCCACCACCTCGGATCGATCAATTCCAGCGATTTCATCCGTACTGGACGACATGACGCCCGGTAAACAGAGGTGCTTCGGGTGACGAACCAGAGAAGTTCCTGTTGTTGTTCATTCGAGTGCACTAGCTTTCATCTTCTATACAACAGCAAAAAAGAGCGATTTTTAGACGATTTCGTTCTCGATTCCAGGGAAAAACGTCACCTTTGCCCTTTTACTACTAGTACCCATTAGGGAGTTTTTGTAAAAGTCGATATCACTAACCATCAAAGCTTTGATAGTAGAAATTATAAAACGATTTTTTTGAAAACGAAAATGAAGGCGAGAGTACAAAAAAACTAAAAGTGGCTACAGAAGTTGGTTTAGATAGGCCGAAAACGTTTGAGCCCCACAACTCTCGTTGAAAATCATTAACTGTTTGAAGGATGTTTGGCATTGCAAGGTTGTTAAAAGTATGAAAAAGGATAAAGCTCTCGGCGTTGATCAATCCCTAATGGATACGCCATGCATTCGATTTCAGGCTGCAGGTGATGGAGTGCAGGTCCGGCTTTCACAATAACTCGCGGTGGCCCACCGATGTGTTGAGCCAGTGCTGATGTCCTCCCAGACAAGTCTGGTACCAATTTATCGACCCGGAAGGATGCAAGGCTTGGCGGACCATGGGGGCGAAAGCGATTCCACTTGTTTGTTGCAGGGCGGGCACCTCAGACCACTTCGCCACACGAGTCCCTACTCTATCTCTCTATTACATTCACTAAAGTTGAATGAAAAGAGAATAAAATTGATTTATAAAATCTGAGCAGCAACATGTCAATTTACAGCCTTTGTGGATAAATTTTTGCGCCAGTGAAGAAGAAAAGTTGCCGGATGAAACGACACTTCGGATTCTTCATGGTTTTCTAACTCTGATACTCATTTTCATTAACTTTTATTTTTCTGAGATTTTTTTTTTGCGAAAACATACTGAAAACACATACTTGTTTACGGTATGAAACATGTAATTAGGCACGTTATATGTAATAAACATTAAATATGTGCAATATAAGAAAGAAAGCATTAAGAAGATGAATTAATAGGTTTTTGGAGCCGACCAATCGATGACGGGTGCACCATAAATTCGACTCCATTCGTAATATCACAGAGGTCACTGGATGCATGCTTGGCCTGTATGAATACTTCCAACAGTTTACCGATATATCAAGCTAATAGTGCTATCCTTCTACACCATGTATGACACTAATTTGCCGACCGCGTGGTGATGAGGAATTTGATGTGATCGATGTACGAGATCGGACCCGAACCCAACGACGGGCGCTGTAGGCGCTGCAAGGCACCTCTGCGCTAGACGCACCCATATAGAAGCTACACCCTATTAACATTTTGTTTCAAGTCAACTATTTATAATTCGACCGTTTTTCACAAGTGTTTTAATTTCCAAATCCCATTCTTTTTTGTCAGGAGTCAAAATCTCAGTTTGTCACCCTGTTGTGGAAAGTCTCTAGTACAGTTGATATGTACTTGAACTTGGAATCAAACTTCAAATAAACAAAATGCGGCGAGAAACGGTATGTTACTGCCTGAAATAAAAACGACCCTCAGCTTGTGAAACGAGCATTAGCTTTCTTCAACTTGAAAAAAAAGGGATTTTCTGTCTTTTAAAACATGTAATTCACATCATTTACACGTGTTCAAAAAGCACATTCTTGAGGTGCTCAGCGTTCACCAAATCGATGGGATAATTCAAAGTACCACGCTTATCTAATCTACATGAGGGCAAGCACTGCTGTTATCTAGCCGATAGCGTTGTTAAGCACTTGGCGCAAATGAGTTGTTCTTGTGCACACGGACGTTTTTCATCGATACGGTGTCGATTAATTTAGTCCTACAGCCGCAGCCGTCAAACGACAACGCTGATACGACTATCGATCATCTGAAGTTGTGTAAGAGAGTTATCACTACCGTAACCCGAATGTGCTAGTTATAAGAGAAAGTAAAACTAATTACCGGGAAGCTACTATTGTAAAACATCACCATCGATAACTCATTTTTTCAATTTATAGACCAAATATTTGCCAATAGCGAGCGCTCATGAGAAGCACCAGTTTGCTCGAACGAAGGCATGAGCAATTTCACATTACATTTGATTAAATTTACGTTATCATTATCAATGCATCACATTAAGCGAATTGTAAGCCAAGTTTTGAATTTGGCTAGATCTCTAAATGGCGTCTGATCTCGACCGATTCCAACCGTTTCTAGATCCATTCATCCACTCTCATTCTTTCATTCCTTCTTTCATTCAGGTAGTTAGGTCTTATTGTTCTCTGCTGCCGATAGTCATCTAACTTCTCGAGAATCGAATTCTTGAAATGTTCTCTTTTGTAAGCTAAGTCATAGTAGGGAAGGTTGAATTCTTTCTCTCATCATGTGTAATCTGTTGCAGTAGATGATCTGCGGCTATAGTTCATGTCTTGGAACATTGCATAACCACTACCTCTTCTTGGCAAGGATGAGAATCATAGAATAACCATAAGTAATACTCCTTAAAAAAATGATAGTTAGGACGGGCTTAACGCTACAGTTATAGAAGATTTTGTTATCGGTTTGATTTACCACTTCGGCTAACAAGCACCAGTAGCCGTCCGCGCTGGACACAACGGTACCAAAATTGTGAGGGAGGATAAGAAAGTCGATTTTATATACTCAATCACTTCTACGATGCTGCAAATGGAGAGGAATGCATGGATCCTCATCAAAAGGTAGATCAACACCAGAGGCATTTTTATCCTTCTAATGAATAGGCGCTTTACAAATGATAATGCAGTCTATCATGAACCAGTTCAAGAGGCTTTATGCATATTAATTTGCTCTAGCGGAATCTGTATGGTAATTGATAAACTGACCGATGATGACTTCTATTCCCACTTTTTGAGCTATTGGCGTTTCCAGAAGAATCTTTTAAGCCTCATTTAATCTACTTCTGCCCTTCAATCTGCTACCTTAAAATCATAAAGAATATAAACAGTAATACGAGCAAACTTGATTTGACAATATCAAAAGTTGGGACAGAGAGCCAAAAAGGGGAGAGAATGAGGACAATCGATCAGAATGCCTCATCCAATTACTTCGAAAAGAAATGACGTCTCTTCACGAGTTATGAAGAAACGTGTGCCCGCATATATTTAAAATTTTCTTCTAAATGTGAATTTCACGTTGGATAAAAAAATAAAATAAAAAATTTCAGGATGAATAATAAAATAAAACTATGGTTCCCTTCCTCTGGAGTCTCAAAGGCTATACTAGAGATTTCCTAGGTCGTCGTAACCAGCTAGCGATTAAGTTCTATCATAAAAGTCTTAGGAGCCCATAATCTTTCCATTGGGCTCTCGTCTGAACATAGTTTTCGATCACATAAATATCTTGATTCTTTTTTAGGAGTCAATGTTCATCGCATGCTTCGAATGGGTTTTTTAAGTCTTCACTACAATTCGTTGCCATCCTCATTATTAGCGGTTAAAGCTATTTCCAGGAAGTCAAGCATATTATTAACACTGACAAAGGATTTTAGTTGAAATGTCTGTAGACCCCCTGTTTGCGGTTCCGTAATAGCCTATTATAGAGTGTATTAATGCCGATATAAAACGCCATAATGTTCATCAATAGTAAAAGTCATGTCATTCCAATCTTATCAAAATCAAACACAAGCAGAGCATCCTGAGGACGTTGTTTGTAAACCGCTATTTGGGGTTATCGCTGTTACCTAATGAGAAAGTTGTTAATGGTAACAAAGTAGCAAAATGGTAAGCCGTTCAACGTTGATGTGTTCTCAAAGGTGTACCATACATTCGAATTCTTCAAAAAACAACACATATTTGGAACCTTCAACCGAGACCACCTCCATGAATGGCTCCGTAGCAGAACTAATCAAGTGGAATAAGTGTTGGAGGACGTAAGCCACTTGAAAGTGGGTTATTTAGAAGCAAAAATCCTGATCACTCGTGGCTTTTCGCTTTTTCCTGCTATAAGTGGTTTTTTTCACATGATCCGTTCTTGATATCTCCTGTGCAGATCCTAGAAATTCTTGTATCGGATCCGCTCATCGCACCCACCGTTCATGAAGGTCTCCAACTATTTCTGAGGGGAGCACATCCACAGGCATGGTGAAATACCAAGAGAACTAGGGATGGGGTCTGAGCCCGTGACTCCATCCTGTGAAACCGCGCAGCTCACTTGCTATTCATTACACCAGCCGAGGCCGTTACTTTGCATTTCTCTCAGCCAGTTTTCTTCTATGACGGTGTTATCAGCAATTATCCATCAAAATGAGTGGGCTTCGAGGTCAAAGGTGAAGAATGAGGTCGAGTTTTACTCATGCCTCAGCATTCTCGTGGCTGTTTTTTTTAAAGTAATACTCTTCCATGAAGGAAGAACAGGCTGTAAACAAAGTTAAGACATACTTTTGTATGGGTTTTGCTACAGCTTAAGAATTTTCATTGTCACGAATGTCGTTGACAGAGTCGATTCTCCCTCAACCCTGTGATGGAGCCCTTTCAGTTCCATTGCATGCAGTGAATTTTTCCTAAGTCCGAAAACCATCACTGTGCTCGTGACCAGAGACATTAGTACCATTGCGCTACCTTTCCCTTCAATTGATTAAACGTTTAAAATGTGGAAATATAAAGGATTAGAAGATTAAAATCTTAGCAATTCAAAAAACCGACCTTCTGCAAAGCTCGGCATAAATAGTTGGCATATTTCTTTGTACGCTTTTATAAACTGTTTTTGTCGAACTGATGTGAGGTTGATATATGTTGTCGCTGTTGTTGTCATCGTCGTTGTTCTTGTTGTCGTTGTAGTTGTTGTTGTTGTTGTTGTTGTTGGTGTTCTTGTTCGATGGCTGACGATTTCGCCTTCCTCAGAGTCGTGCTGTTAGGAGTGGCACCCTCAAGATCAGTGCTGTTACGATTGAGACCCACAAGAGCAATTCATAAGAACATACAAATAAATACACCAAACATTTATGACGAGGTTCATAGAAAACCAGCCTACTGAGTTATTAAGAGATGTGCCAGCAAAACATTTTCGACTTGTAAGATACGTATTATTATTAGGACAAAAAATGAGTCCTACTCACAAGATTACGACTCTGGGAAAGGCGAAATCGCCGAAACGACAGCTATCGACCAACAACACCAACAACAACGAATACAGCAATGGTAAAAAACAACGACAACGAAAACTTATTCCAGCCTCGCATCAGCTCAACAAGATCTTAGCGCTGATCTGTCCATTAGAAACAGAACGTCAACTTTATTAGACGTCCTAGGAAGCGACTCACCTATTGATGTATGAAGTTAGCGTTTTTATCCTTTCATAGAAATGTGGCAACTACTCTCCAACTCGCGGCACTGTTGATTTGGTTTTCTAAGGGCGCCTTATGATCACTGTTTCTCCAGGGACCTCATACCACTCGGTTACACCTTCACTTCAGGATCTAGTTTAAATTGTAAAAACTATCTAAGCCTCTAATTAATAAGCCAAACCACGTCACAGTAACTCAAATCACTCCGAATTCACCAGTAGCCACGAAACCCTTAGCATGACATAGGTGAATTTCCGTCCAGGGTTATCGTACTGACCTTATTTATCAGTGATAGAAGTCATACCAATTGTAACCAAATTCACTATCGACGACAGGAAACCACAAAGAGCCTTTTTAAAATTTACATCATTCAAAACAAATTCACTAATAACCAAAAATATAACCAGGACTTTTTCAATATTATCGTTTTTGGCCCCAGATATCTTCATAAAGGCAAATCCGCTCACTGTTGACGGAAATCTGTACATTTTGGAAAACCATGACGCAAATCTACAAAGGCGGATTTCGCTTCGTCTTCTTTCACTCCATTTTGTCTTTGTTGTTGCCGTCCATATGAAAATGTTATCAATCAATAAATAGTCAATAAGTTTCAGTTATATTTCCTATGATTTTCCTCAATAGTGATCTTTAGATAAGAAAAGCTGAGGACAGAAACCACGAAAAACAGTGTTCATTAGGTAATACATCAAGCGTTGTTCAAAATTCCTCATAAAGATGCTGAACAAGAAACTACTAGGTCTTCGTGATTTGTGAGCAAGAGGGGCCCAATGCTTAATTTTCTCCTCCAGTGGAGACGAATAAAACCTTTACTAACGCTTACTTGAATCAATTTGATAAACGAAGCGAGCAGAGATAGCAGTAGTGAACAGCATCGTCCTTTATTAAAAAAAAGACGCGTATGGGTGTACGTCACAGTCGCCAGTGTGGACATATTCTAGTAAATTAGGTCCTCCGCTCACTGTTGACGGAAATCTGTACATTTTGGAAAACCATGACGCAAATCTACAAAGGCGGATTTCGCTTCGTCTTCTTTCACTCCATTTTGTCTTTGTTGTTGCCGTCCATATGAAAATGTTATCAATCAATAAATAGTCAATAAGTTTCAGTTATATTTCCTATGATTTTCCTCAATAGTGATCTTTAGATAAGAAAAGCTGAGGACAGAAACCACGAAAAACAGTGTTCATTAGGTAATACATCAAGCGTTGTTCAAAATTCCTCATAAAGATGCTGAACAAGAAACTACTAGGTCTTCGTGATTTGTGAGCAAGAGGGGCCCAATGCTTAATTTTCTCCTCCAGTGGAGACGAATAAAACCTTTACTAACGCTTACTTGAATCAATTTGATAAACGAAGCGAGCAGAGATAGCAGTAGTGAACAGCATCGTCCTTTATTTAAAAAAAAGACGCGTATGGGTGTACGTCACACTCGCCAGTGTGGACGTATTCTAGTAAATTAGGTCTAGGTTCTCTTGACCTTGGCAGCAAGTGACATTTTACCGTGATAGAGGGACCGTAGCTCCAATGATGAAATGTTGCAAATTATCCCGGATCACTAAAGTCAGAACAATCAAAACAGGACCAAAATTGTTCCAATTTTCCAATGCCGGCGTCTTCCGCGTCTATTTGGGAATCCTTCAAAAGTAAATTAACACCAGAGACTGAATAGAAAGCAGGGTGTGAGGCAACAAACTATTTACTTATCATAAACGGCCAGTAAGTGCTTGGTTCTTGACGATATGAGAGAGTGGTATTGGGGTATTAACCCAGGACAGACACGAAATAAATGAAAGGAAAATGTGGTTTCAAGGTCCAAGCAATTTGACACGTCAGGAGGTATACATAAGTGTACCATTGAAGGTTTCCAACCAATTACTTTTGTATGCGAAATAACGGTATTTTTAATTCATAGAACATTCCCGAGTGTAAATTAACCAAGTTTACAAAAATCACAAAACTCACAATGGTAACTTTATTCGCTACGTACTGCAATTTTTCACGACAGGGCATTAGTGAAATGTAATCACAATCATGGTGAAATATTTGCAAAACCCGGATCCCAGGCCAAATCGAACCGGGATTACCCTTTTCCGGGTAGGTTCAATCTGGCCTGACGTCCAAGTTTGCGAATATTTCAGAACCATTGTAATCGAGAACTATTTGGCCCAAACGTCCCCAGAGTTATCATTGTACCACAATTTGAAACTTTTTGTCGAAATGTTACAACGGTTTGCAATCTAAGAGCCATCATCAATGTTGCTGAAGAGTATTTCTTTATCATTAATCCATAACGATAACAGAATAGCTTAGAAGATTTTCTTAAATATGACTGACTGCCAGAGTGGATTTCGAGACTAAAATCAGATCCGAAGCGTCATTCAACATTGCCTTGAATATTTCGGCCATTGGGAGAACTTTTACAGTCGCAGCTTTTGTTCGACAAGTTCTTTCTTTAGGCGACTGATGCTATGTCGTTTCCTTGAGGCATCACCTGTACCCTTGATAATCATAACAATATTTTCTTTGCGTCGTTATCACTTTGTTCTTCCAAAGATGCCGATATTGCCATAACATTTGCACGACTTCCTAGGTGACAAGCAACATTGCCCACGTCGGGACACCCATTTTACTCAGCTGTTTAAGTCAAATCGATTCGTCCTTTGCATGCGTTGCAGACGAGTATAACCTTCATGGAAGGCATACAATTTGTGGCCCAAAAATGTGAATTTCTTTAAAAGAATATTTTTGTAGCCGATGCTGAATCCCACTATTCATTAAGAGTTTTTGTGCATGTCATTTGTTGTCAGAGGCGAACAAGTAAACTGTAACTACTAATTTGGAAAAAGGGTCGATGGTCTGTTTTTTCTGATCTCTTCCACAGTATCAGATTTTATGTTCTTAATCGTTGCTTACGGGCGCGTATGGCGCAGTGATTGGAGGCGCCACTGCGACACACACGTGCGCCCATGGCTCACCAAGCCTTCCATCCCTCCGGGGTCGGAAAATTGGTACTAGACTTGTCTGGGAGGATAGCATCACTGGCTCGATAGATCGTTAGACTGCCGCAAGTCATCGTAAAGGCCAGATATGCATTCAATCACCTCCAACGATACTTAATGAGGTCGAATACATGACGCATCCCACAGGGATTGATCAACGCCGAGAGCTTTATTCTTTTTATCCTTTAATCGTTGCTTATACTTTTGACTGAAGAATCTGAGCTGCTCTTATTGCTGCAATAGAGATATTAAGGCAAACACTGGTAGAATGCTTCAACAATAGTCGCTGCTTATCGACGTGCTTCATCTTCGCGTCGCAGAAATGAATAGCAACAATATGATATGATTTACAAAGGTTCAAGCGACATTATTTTAGATCATTTCTTGTGTACGCGTCTTGGGTCCCATATCATTACAACCTTCCCTTGTATTGGATCTTCTCGTTCGCTATTGCTTTCCTATGCTTAGTGATTTTTTTTTGGATAGCTATTTATTCGCTGAAAACGATTTATTACCGAATGGAGTTTCTCTTCATGAAAAATATCTAGGGTTCCCCACATGGCTCAGCCTTACTCATTCAGATGAGAAAACGGCTTCATCCCAAATGCTTGCGAAGAAATCTGAGTTCAATACTATTCAAATTCACTATAAACATAGTTTTCATTCGCACGGTTTTCAAGTATTAGGTATATCTCCAGTTGTTTCATTCGGTTCGTCGTCTTAAACTTTCCATCCACTAAAGTAGGTATCCGAATTTCTTCCAGAGCACAGCTCCACATTGAGGAATTCTGCCCTTCGTCAATGCCGCTGATGACTGATTGAGAGCCCAAACAAACCTTGTGGGAATCTATGTCATTCCATAGCTCAGGTGCTATCCAAATTGTAACACAGTCCTCTAGCTCTTTACTATTCGTAAGAATAGTTTTCAATTTGGAAGGTGCTCAAAAACGAGACAGAAAACCTCATGTGAGGACCACTGACATACTTTGGTTAGCACCATGGATATCATTTGAGGTAAAACGATTTGTCACCAACATTCAACAATCCAGTGATTGCCTCGAAAGAAAAGGGGGGAAAACGAAAAAACGACAGTTAGGGGTCATTATCGATCTTCTGAACTAAAGCTGACAGTTAATTGATGATCTTATTAATCATTTCCTCCATGGACAATAAGCACTAACGTAATTGCTCTTTGTTCCACCCGAGCAGAAAACATTTCAGCCGCATAAAGGTAGACAGAAATAACTGATATCAAAGCATTTCCTCTTCAGCAGTAAATTTGGCTAAATCTACCGTTTTGCTGAAGTTTTAGCACTCAAAAAGTGGCTTCTCCCAACATAGATGTCATGCAAGGTGTTGTTTATGAAAACCTACAATAAAGAACCGCAGTAATTTTTCACTAATTTTCTCTACCCTTTCTTCTCTTTCCTTCCTTAGATGAGATCATTTCGCGACCAAAAGCTACTGCTGTTGGAGAAAACAGCAGAGAGTTTGACCATTGAAAAAAACGCCTCTACCTGGACACTGAGATTCGATACTTAAGAGAGCTTTTCATTGTGATAAGATAATAAGATCAACAAGGAGAAATCACCAGAGTGGTCGGGTTCTCACCGAATAGTGTATATTTGATAGGATTCAACAAAGATTCTTTCAGAAACAGTGATAAAGTCATTTTGCCACAAATTTTGACCGATTTTTGAAACTTTGAGAGCAATCGATAACGTTCAACTTTTTATTTAATACCTTTTATTTTTTGTCCATGCGAGGGCATTAGTGAAATATAGCAATGATGCTCAGATAGTTACAAAACTCGGACCTTAGGTTAGCTACAAATACTGTGACTGCTCCCCTTTCTGGGGCTCACCTGCTACTGGACCACCTAGGCTTTTGTTTTTCCTTTCTGTGAGCCATTTTTTTTTACCGTAGCGGTGACATCGGTAATCATCAGAAGCTGACCTGCCGACCGAGTTTTGCAAATAACTCAGTATTCTTGCGGTTGTCTTTAAACTAATGCCTTGCCAGGAAAAAAAAGAGCAGACAGCTAATAAAAAGTCAAGTATTGTGATGTCGACTGAAACTTTAGCTTAAATAGCTTCGATGTCGATTTGTGCTCTCCAAATCATTCCCGTTGGCCAGTAATGGCTGATGACACCGTTAGAGTGGAAAACTAGTTGATAGGAAGGCAAAGCAAGGACCTCAGAGGTGCTGTAGTGGATAATACGTGAGTCTTTAGAAAGTGGAGTCGTTGGTTCAAAGCTAGCGAAGTGTTCGAGTTTTGCAAATATCTCAGCGTCAATGTGGCTGCATTTAATTGATAATCCTAAGTCCATGATATCTACCTTTAATATAAGGTTTATAAAGTTTCCTTTCATTATTGGCTTCCATTACCTAATATACTGTTGATAATCTGTTTCCCATATTTTTCAGCATATTTGAAATCTCAAGGCTACAATATTTTCTTGAAACATTTAGCACGCAACATTCCATCATGTTTTCGGCTCAAACATACCGGTTTCTTCCAGAAAACATAGGTTGTCGACTGCGTAGGAGCACTGGCACAGTGGAAGTTCCATGAGCTAGATTAAAATGTCCGTTTGTCTGGGTGCATGTACAAAAGAAGAACTCGATGAGACTAAACTACAGATGAAAAAAAATATGTGCCTTCACAGAAAACAAGTGGAAAAGCACTTACCACCTGTTAGTTATCCTAATGGTAGAGGTATGCGGTGCCGCTGTACACTCGCTTGCAAGGACGAAGAGCTCCTAGTGCTTGTAGGTTCTGATGACTTACAGATTTCATGAATTGGCGGGAAGAGTCCTGTCATACATTATGCACATAGTTATGCGTTTTTATCATCTCATTTGAGCACTATCACGACGTGCCGATTCTGGTGTGCAGCTACTATCCTCTTGTTATCTGAGTGGATAACCTGGCTGTAAAATTTCCACAGGCGCCAGTTAGACAAGTATTTCTCGGAAACGAGTGCTGAGCCTAGGAGACACTCGTAAGCCAATTATTGAAATACATATGCCTTCCCTCATCCGACAACCCCTATGAAATACTCCGGTTTTTTTGAAAATTCAAATCTAAAACGAACATAAATGGAAAACATTGAAAAAAAAACCAACATCTTCAATACGATTCGTCGTGATAACTGGAATAAGTTGTTTTAGAGTCGAAGTCTTTTATGACCTTCTTTGATAAAGTAAAATTCTTTGCTGAAGGAGGTTACTTCATTCGAGCGGTTCTCTACTTCACTCGATGCGAGGACCCAAATTTCATGTGGCGACAACGTACACCTATGGGCAACCGATCAACTCTAGTCATTGCGTCTCTTGAGAAGGGAATGTGTGCCGAAATGCAAGATGTACTAAAGATCTACAGCAATACCACTTATACTTATTAATTTAAGAAGATAATCTATATCAGCTCTTCGTCATGTGATTTATCACCCAGCACATCTTGTACTGTTCCCAATATCGACTTTCTATTAACCTCGCCACTGGAATATGAATGCGCCGTTTTCTTGTTTTCGGACGATGTTAAATGTTAAGATAACATCTTAGTAACATCACAGATAACATCACAGGAACATCTGAGTGATGTTACCCTTTATCGCCCGTCGTCTGAAAAGCAATACAAAAGACAATACCGAAAACTTATCACAGTAGCAACTGGGTCACAGTAGCAAAGGCAACGACGGACTTAAAACCATCTGTTATTTCGCATTGTAAAGTTGAACGATCAACATGTCCCGTTTCATACCTACTTATCAAAACACATAAGTCAGTATCAGCCGATGATCTCGGGCCCTTTATCCTACTAGGCAAGACCCATTATCAGATGTGAAGACGGGCAAACGCATAGAATAACATGGTTTCTAGGCTGAATACTTATCCAATTACTTAGCCATATTCCAGTCCAGCTGACGAGTACAGAAATGTTCCTAGAACGTCTACGTAACGCGTCTCCTAACAACGCGTACGTGATAGAGTCTTTCGATGTTACTGCGCCCTACACCAACGTATCGATTGACTCCGCAATGCAAGCCTTCCACGAACTTCTTGTTGAACATGAAGGAGGAATACATATGCATGGCTTCTCTATTCAACAGCTTATGGTTTTCCTAAAACAATGCCTAGACTGCACGATTTTCAGGTGTCTGGAAATTATAACAAATTAGAGAGCATAGCGATTGCTACCAACTATCGCCACTGCGTTCGTAACCGCCTGTATGACCGTCTATGTGAAACAACAAATCGTGTAATTTGCCCTTACGGCAGTGAAGGTGATTGCATGAGTTCAGGTACGATATGCATGATCTCTTGTAATAATTGTGGAGATGAATATACTGGCGAAACGGGTAGAACGGAAACCAAGGCAAAGTACCCAAATATGCACGCCTAGGATAGAAAAGCATAGCGGAGAGTAATCCCAGAATAGTTTCTATTTCTTTCTGTGTCTATTTTTTTCTATCACAGTATATTCTGTAGTACGGATCATAATCACTGTTTCTCAAGCCTTGCAAATGTCATAGTACGTAAATATTTTGATCCCATCCTAAGGAGCTTCGATCCCTACCTATAAACAGTTGTGTTATGCAAATCTATTTTTACGATCTGTACTTTTGTTAGCTATTACTGTCCAAAGGCCATTATGCGTACAATAATGAAAAGGGCATTGTGCGTACAATAACAAAAAAGGCACAAGGATGTTTGCCAATGGCAGTTGCGAATTGTACATTAGTTTAGCATCACCGTTACTACGCCACGCTTCCCATCACCTCAGTATATCCTTATCATTATCCTGATCCTCGTCCAACTTTCAGTATTCATTGTTTATCAATTTGTCTGCGGTGAATTGTCAGTAGCGGCGGTTATCCTCAAATGGTTTCTGTTTTAAACGCCATCGATGGCATGTACCATTCCTCCCATACGGTACGCCATGCGTACAAGGCCACTAGTTGGCCATCTTATGTTGTGTATTTTTAAGCCGCTATAGGCTTATCATTTCTCAGTCGTTATCTTTCTGGCCCATGATATCTTAGGCAATGGCGGCACCCATCGATGCTCAAACTTCACGTTGCAGACATATCGTTATCCAAGGCCAGCCGCCTGACCGTGTTCCTCAGATGTGTCATCTCGTTCGTAGTCACTTCCACCATCGAAGCTTAGGTAACTTGCTATCCTCATCGATTAATGTTAAAATGCACAATAACCGCTGTATATAAGATCTCTAGCTTAGCCTAATGCACGCCTCGTCTGCATCTCACTCTTCTGTTTTTCTAGCCATCGGCATCTTGGCCACTGTACGCGTCAGTGCGGGCGCCTTCATCCACATCCCCTTACTCGTCATTGTTATCAAGTTTCTGTTATCATAGTGCTAATGTTGTAATAGTATTATTTACAATACTCTTATGCCTTTGTAAGAGTTCAATAGCAGGTAGAGCACCTCATAACCTTTAACTTGCATTATTTGTGTGCCAGTAGTTCTCCGTCGATATTAGTGTTATATTGATGCTGCATTTATGTGTATAAACGGTTTAATTACCCAATTTAGAGGTGTTGCCCTGTGACAACTACAAAAAGTCCTGCGTGGCGTCTTCTCACGAAGTTGAGCATTCTGCTTAAAGCTAGTGGCTATTCGGTGCCGACAACTGACTCAAAGGCCTATTTTCCACTAGCAACTGCAAAACCTTCCTCATTGGAAGTTGTGTAAAATAACGGTGAGTTTTTCGAGAAGTTGTTGATCATGTAATTGCCATAGAGTTTTTCGTCTTTTTCTAAGTGTTATTAAAGCGTTTGCCCAGTAAATTGTACATCAGTATTGCCTTCTTCAAAGCCCTTCCAGCTTTGAAAAAGGCGATACTATCGAAAAATCAGCTACTGTTGTATTATATTGTGTTTTTCTACAGAAGTAAATGCATGCTGTATAACAACTTCGCGATTGTTGAACAAGAAAACGACGCATCCAGCACATCTATAAGCTTATTCTATTCGTTTTTTGTGCTGCAAGAGGTTTGCGGTTCCGTAATAGCCTATTATAGAGTGTATTAATGCCGATATAAAACGCCATAATGTTCATCAATAGTAAAAGTCATGTCATTCCAATCTTATCAAAATCAAACACAAGCAGAGCATCCTGAGGACGTTGTTTGTAAACCGCTATTTGGGGTTATCGCTGTTACCTAATGAGAAAGTTGTTAATGGTAACAAAGTAGCAAAATGGTAAGCCGTTCAACGTTGATGTGTTCTCAAAGGTGTACCATACATTCGAATTCTTCAAAAAACAACACATATTTGGAACCTTCAACCGAGACCACCTCCATGAATGGCTCCGTAGCAGAACTAATCAAGTGGAATAAGTGTTGGAGGACGTAAGCCACTTGAAAGTGGGTTATTTAGAAGCAAAAATCCTGATCACTCGTGGCTTTTCGCTTTTTCCTGCTATAAGTGGTTTTTTTCACATGATCCGTTCTTGATATCTCCTGTGCAGATCCTAGAAATTCTTGTATCGGATCCGCTCATCGCACCCACCGTTCATGAAGGTCTCCAACTATTTCTGAGGGGAGCACATCCACAGGCATGGTGAAATACCAAGAGAACTAGGGATGGGGTCTGAGCCCGTGACTCCATCCTGTGAAACCGCGCAGCTCACTTGCTATTCATTACACCAGCCGAGGCCGTTACTTTGCATTTCTCTCAGCCAGTTTTCTTCTATGACGGTGTTATCAGCAATTATCCATCAAAATGAGTGGGCTTCGAGGTCAAAGGTGAAGAATGAGGTCGAGTTTTACTCATGCCTCAGCATTCTCGTGGCTGTTTTTTTTAAAGTAATACTCTTCCATGAAGGAAGAACAGGCTGTAAACAAAGTTAAGACATACTTTTGTATGGGTTTTGCTACAGCTTAAGAATTTTCATTGTCACGAATGTCGTTGACAGAGTCGATTCTCCCTCAACCCTGTGATGGAGCCCTTTCAGTTCCATTGCATGCAGTGAATTTTTCCTAAGTCCGAAAACCATCACTGTGCTCGTGACCAGAGACATTAGTACCATTGCGCTACCTTTCCCTTCAATTGATTAAACGTTTAAAATGTGGAAATATAAAGGATTAGAAGATTAAAATCTTAGCAATTCAAAAAACCGACCTTCTGCAAAGCTCGGCATAAATAGTTGGCATATTTCTTTGTACGCTTTTATAAACTGTTTTTGTCGAACTGATGTGAGGTTGATATATGTTGTCGCTGTTGTTGTCATCGTCGTTGTTCTTGTTGTCGTTGTAGTTGTTGTTGTTGTTGTTGTTGTTGGTGTTCTTGTTCGATGGCTGACGATTTCGCCTTCCTCAGAGTCGTGCTGTTAGGAGTGGCACCCTCAAGATCAGTGCTGTTACGATTGAGACCCACAAGAGCAATTCATAAGAACATACAAATAAATACACCAAACATTTATGACGAGGTTCATAGAAAACCAGCCTACTGAGTTATTAAGAGATGTGCCAGCAAAACATTTTCGACTTGTAAGATACGTATTATTATTAGGACAAAAAATGAGTCCTACTCACAAGATTACGACTCTGGGAAAGGCGAAATCGCCGAAACGACAGCTATCGACCAACAACACCAACAACAACGAATACAGCAATGGTAAAAAACAACGACAACGAAAACTTATTCCAGCCTCGCATCAGCTCAACAAGATCTTAGCGCTGATCTGTCCATTAGAAACAGAACGTCAACTTTATTAGACGTCCTAGGAAGCGACTCACCTATTGATGTATGAAGTTAGCGTTTTTATCCTTTCATAGAAATGTGGCAACTACTCTCCAACTCGCGGCACTGTTGATTTGGTTTTCTAAGGGCGCCTTATGATCACTGTTTCTCCAGGGACCTCATACCACTCGGTTACACCTTCACTTCAGGATCTAGTTTAAATTGTAAAAACTATCTAAGCCTCTAATTAATAAGCCAAACCACGTCACAGTAACTCAAATCACTCCGAATTCACCAGTAGCCACGAAACCCTTAGCATGACATAGGTGAATTTCCGTCCAGGGTTATCGTACTGACCTTATTTATCAGTGATAGAAGTCATACCAATTGTAACCAAATTCACTATCGACGACAGGAAACCACAAAGAGCCTTTTTAAAATTTACATCATTCAAAACAAATTCACTAATAACCAAAAATATAACCAGGACTTTTTCAATATTATCGTTTTTGGCCCCAGATATCTTCATAAAGGCAAATCCGCTCACTGTTGACGGAAATCTGTACATTTTGGAAAACCATGACGCAAATCTACAAAGGCGGATTTCGCTTCGTCTTCTTTCACTCCATTTTGTCTTTGTTGTTGCCGTCCATATGAAAATGTTATCAATCAATAAATAGTCAATAAGTTTCAGTTATATTTCCTATGATTTTCCTCAATAGTGATCTTTAGATAAGAAAAGCTGAGGACAGAAACCACGAAAAACAGTGTTCATTAGGTAATACATCAAGCGTTGTTCAAAATTCCTCATAAAGATGCTGAACAAGAAACTACTAGGTCTTCGTGATTTGTGAGCAAGAGGGGCCCAATGCTTAATTTTCTCCTCCAGTGGAGACGAATAAAACCTTTACTAACGCTTACTTGAATCAATTTGATAAACGAAGCGAGCAGAGATAGCAGTAGTGAACAGCATCGTCCTTTATTTAAAAAAAAGACGCGTATGGGTGTACGTCACACTCGCCAGTGTGGACGTATTCTAGTAAATTAGGTCTAGGTTCTCTTGACCTTGGCAGCAAGTGACATTTTACCGTGATAGAGGGACCGTAGCTCCAATGATGAAATGTTGCAAATTATCCCGGATCACTAAAGTCAGAACAATCAAAACAGGACCAAAATTGTTCCAATTTTCCAATGCCGGCGTCTTCCGCGTCTATTTGGGAATCCTTCAAAAGTAAATTAACACCAGAGACTGAATAGAAAGCAGGGTGTGAGGCAACAAACTATTTACTTATCATAAACGGCCAGTAAGTGCTTGGTTCTTGACGATATGAGAGAGTGGTATTGGGGTATTAACCCAGGACAGACACGAAATAAATGAAAGGAAAATGTGGTTTCAAGGTCCAAGCAATTTGACACGTCAGGAGGTATACATAAGTGTACCATTGAAGGTTTCCAACCAATTACTTTTGTATGCGAAATAACGGTATTTTTAATTCATAGAACATTCCCGAGTGTAAATTAACCAAGTTTACAAAAATCACAAAACTCACAATGGTAACTTTATTCGCTACGTACTGCAATTTTTCACGACAGGGCATTAGTGAAATGTAATCACAATCATGGTGAAATATTTGCAAAACCCGGATCCCAGGCCAAATCGAACCGGGATTACCCTTTTCCGGGTAGGTTCAATCTGGCCTGACGTCCAAGTTTGCGAATATTTCAGAACCATTGTAATCGAGAACTATTTGGCCCAAACGTCCCCAGAGTTATCATTGTACCACAATTTGAAACTTTTTGTCGAAATGTTACAACGGTTTGCAATCTAAGAGCCATCATCAATGTTGCTGAAGAGTATTTCTTTATCATTAATCCATAACGATAACAGAATAGCTTAGAAGATTTTCTTAAATATGACTGACTGCCAGAGTGGATTTCGAGACTAAAATCAGATCCGAAGCGTCATTCAACATTGCCTTGAATATTTCGGCCATTGGGAGAACTTTTACAGTCGCAGCTTTTGTTCGACAAGTTCTTTCTTTAGGCGACTGATGCTATGTCGTTTCCTTGAGGCATCACCTGTACCCTTGATAATCATAACAATATTTTCTTTGCGTCGTTATCACTTTGTTCTTCCAAAGATGCCGATATTGCCATAACATTTGCACGACTTCCTAGGTGACAAGCAACATTGCCCACGTCGGGACACCCATTTTACTCAGCTGTTTAAGTCAAATCGATTCGTCCTTTGCATGCGTTGCAGACGAGTATAACCTTCATGGAAGGCATACAATTTGTGGCCCAAAAATGTGAATTTCTTTAAAAGAATATTTTTGTAGCCGATGCTGAATCCCACTATTCATTAAGAGTTTTTGTGCATGTCATTTGTTGTCAGAGGCGAACAAGTAAACTGTAACTACTAATTTGGAAAAAGGGTCGATGGTCTGTTTTTTCTGATCTCTTCCACAGTATCAGATTTTATGTTCTTAATCGTTGCTTACGGGCGCGTATGGCGCAGTGATTGGAGGCGCCACTGCGACACACACGTGCGCCCATGGCTCACCAAGCCTTCCATCCCTCCGGGGTCGGAAAATTGGTACTAGACTTGTCTGGGAGGATAGCATCACTGGCTCGATAGATCGTTAGACTGCCGCAAGTCATCGTAAAGGCCAGATATGCATTCAATCACCTCCAACGATACTTAATGAGGTCGAATACATGACGCATCCCACAGGGATTGATCAACGCCGAGAGCTTTATTCTTTTTATCCTTTAATCGTTGCTTATACTTTTGACTGAAGAATCTGAGCTGCTCTTATTGCTGCAATAGAGATATTAAGGCAAACACTGGTAGAATGCTTCAACAATAGTCGCTGCTTATCGACGTGCTTCATCTTCGCGTCGCAGAAATGAATAGCAACAATATGATATGATTTACAAAGGTTCAAGCGACATTATTTTAGATCATTTCTTGTGTACGCGTCTTGGGTCCCATATCATTACAACCTTCCCTTGTATTGGATCTTCTCGTTCGCTATTGCTTTCCTATGCTTAGTGATTTTTTTTTGGATAGCTATTTATTCGCTGAAAACGATTTATTACCGAATGGAGTTTCTCTTCATGAAAAATATCTAGGGTTCCCCACATGGCTCAGCCTTACTCATTCAGATGAGAAAACGGCTTCATCCCAAATGCTTGCGAAGAAATCTGAGTTCAATACTATTCAAATTCACTATAAACATAGTTTTCATTCGCACGGTTTTCAAGTATTAGGTATATCTCCAGTTGTTTCATTCGGTTCGTCGTCTTAAACTTTCCATCCACTAAAGTAGGTATCCGAATTTCTTCCAGAGCACAGCTCCACATTGAGGAATTCTGCCCTTCGTCAATGCCGCTGATGACTGATTGAGAGCCCAAACAAACCTTGTGGGAATCTATGTCATTCCATAGCTCAGGTGCTATCCAAATTGTAACACAGTCCTCTAGCTCTTTACTATTCGTAAGAATAGTTTTCAATTTGGAAGGTGCTCAAAAACGAGACAGAAAACCTCATGTGAGGACCACTGACATACTTTGGTTAGCACCATGGATATCATTTGAGGTAAAACGATTTGTCACCAACATTCAACAATCCAGTGATTGCCTCGAAAGAAAAGGGGGGAAAACGAAAAAACGACAGTTAGGGGTCATTATCGATCTTCTGAACTAAAGCTGACAGTTAATTGATGATCTTATTAATCATTTCCTCCATGGACAATAAGCACTAACGTAATTGCTCTTTGTTCCACCCGAGCAGAAAACATTTCAGCCGCATAAAGGTAGACAGAAATAACTGATATCAAAGCATTTCCTCTTCAGCAGTAAATTTGGCTAAATCTACCGTTTTGCTGAAGTTTTAGCACTCAAAAAGTGGCTTCTCCCAACATAGATGTCATGCAAGGTGTTGTTTATGAAAACCTACAATAAAGAACCGCAGTAATTTTTCACTAATTTTCTCTACCCTTTCTTCTCTTTCCTTCCTTAGATGAGATCATTTCGCGACCAAAAGCTACTGCTGTTGGAGAAAACAGCAGAGAGTTTGACCATTGAAAAAAACGCCTCTACCTGGACACTGAGATTCGATACTTAAGAGAGCTTTTCATTGTGATAAGATAATAAGATCAACAAGGAGAAATCACCAGAGTGGTCGGGTTCTCACCGAATAGTGTATATTTGATAGGATTCAACAAAGATTCTTTCAGAAACAGTGATAAAGTCATTTTGCCACAAATTTTGACCGATTTTTGAAACTTTGAGAGCAATCGATAACGTTCAACTTTTTATTTAATACCTTTTATTTTTTGTCCATGCGAGGGCATTAGTGAAATATAGCAATGATGCTCAGATAGTTACAAAACTCGGACCTTAGGTTAGCTACAAATACTGTGACTGCTCCCCTTTCTGGGGCTCACCTGCTACTGGACCACCTAGGCTTTTGTTTTTCCTTTCTGTGAGCCATTTTTTTTTACCGTAGCGGTGACATCGGTAATCATCAGAAGCTGACCTGCCGACCGAGTTTTGCAAATAACTCAGTATTCTTGCGGTTGTCTTTAAACTAATGCCTTGCCAGGAAAAAAAAGAGCAGACAGCTAATAAAAAGTCAAGTATTGTGATGTCGACTGAAACTTTAGCTTAAATAGCTTCGATGTCGATTTGTGCTCTCCAAATCATTCCCGTTGGCCAGTAATGGCTGATGACACCGTTAGAGTGGAAAACTAGTTGATAGGAAGGCAAAGCAAGGACCTCAGAGGTGCTGTAGTGGATAATACGTGAGTCTTTAGAAAGTGGAGTCGTTGGTTCAAAGCTAGCGAAGTGTTCGAGTTTTGCAAATATCTCAGCGTCAATGTGGCTGCATTTAATTGATAATCCTAAGTCCATGATATCTACCTTTAATATAAGGTTTATAAAGTTTCCTTTCATTATTGGCTTCCATTACCTAATATACTGTTGATAATCTGTTTCCCATATTTTTCAGCATATTTGAAATCTCAAGGCTACAATATTTTCTTGAAACATTTAGCACGCAACATTCCATCATGTTTTCGGCTCAAACATACCGGTTTCTTCCAGAAAACATAGGTTGTCGACTGCGTAGGAGCACTGGCACAGTGGAAGTTCCATGAGCTAGATTAAAATGTCCGTTTGTCTGGGTGCATGTACAAAAGAAGAACTCGATGAGACTAAACTACAGATGAAAAAAAATATGTGCCTTCACAGAAAACAAGTGGAAAAGCACTTACCACCTGTTAGTTATCCTAATGGTAGAGGTATGCGGTGCCGCTGTACACTCGCTTGCAAGGACGAAGAGCTCCTAGTGCTTGTAGGTTCTGATGACTTACAGATTTCATGAATTGGCGGGAAGAGTCCTGTCATACATTATGCACATAGTTATGCGTTTTTATCATCTCATTTGAGCACTATCACGACGTGCCGATTCTGGTGTGCAGCTACTATCCTCTTGTTATCTGAGTGGATAACCTGGCTGTAAAATTTCCACAGGCGCCAGTTAGACAAGTATTTCTCGGAAACGAGTGCTGAGCCTAGGAGACACTCGTAAGCCAATTATTGAAATACATATGCCTTCCCTCATCCGACAACCCCTATGAAATACTCCGGTTTTTTTGAAAATTCAAATCTAAAACGAACATAAATGGAAAACATTGAAAAAAAAACCAACATCTTCAATACGATTCGTCGTGATAACTGGAATAAGTTGTTTTAGAGTCGAAGTCTTTTATGACCTTCTTTGATAAAGTAAAATTCTTTGCTGAAGGAGGTTACTTCATTCGAGCGGTTCTCTACTTCACTCGATGCGAGGACCCAAATTTCATGTGGCGACAACGTACACCTATGGGCAACCGATCAACTCTAGTCATTGCGTCTCTTGAGAAGGGAATGTGTGCCGAAATGCAAGATGTACTAAAGATCTACAGCAATACCACTTATACTTATTAATTTAAGAAGATAATCTATATCAGCTCTTCGTCATGTGATTTATCACCCAGCACATCTTGTACTGTTCCCAATATCGACTTTCTATTAACCTCGCCACTGGAATATGAATGCGCCGTTTTCTTGTTTTCGGACGATGTTAAATGTTAAGATAACATCTTAGTAACATCACAGATAACATCACAGGAACATCTGAGTGATGTTACCCTTTATCGCCCGTCGTCTGAAAAGCAATACAAAAGACAATACCGAAAACTTATCACAGTAGCAACTGGGTCACAGTAGCAAAGGCAACGACGGACTTAAAACCATCTGTTATTTCGCATTGTAAAGTTGAACGATCAACATGTCCCGTTTCATACCTACTTATCAAAACACATAAGTCAGTATCAGCCGATGATCTCGGGCCCTTTATCCTACTAGGCAAGACCCATTATCAGATGTGAAGACGGGCAAACGCATAGAATAACATGGTTTCTAGGCTGAATACTTATCCAATTACTTAGCCATATTCCAGTCCAGCTGACGAGTACAGAAATGTTCCTAGAACGTCTACGTAACGCGTCTCCTAACAACGCGTACGTGATAGAGTCTTTCGATGTTACTGCGCCCTACACCAACGTATCGATTGACTCCGCAATGCAAGCCTTCCACGAACTTCTTGTTGAACATGAAGGAGGAATACATATGCATGGCTTCTCTATTCAACAGCTTATGGTTTTCCTAAAACAATGCCTAGACTGCACGATTTTCAGGTGTCTGGAAATTATAACAAATTAGAGAGCATAGCGATTGCTACCAACTATCGCCACTGCGTTCGTAACCGCCTGTATGACCGTCTATGTGAAACAACAAATCGTGTAATTTGCCCTTACGGCAGTGAAGGTGATTGCATGAGTTCAGGTACGATATGCATGATCTCTTGTAATAATTGTGGAGATGAATATACTGGCGAAACGGGTAGAACGGAAACCAAGGCAAAGTACCCAAATATGCACGCCTAGGATAGAAAAGCATAGCGGAGAGTAATCCCAGAATAGTTTCTATTTCTTTCTGTGTCTATTTTTTTCTATCACAGTATATTCTGTAGTACGGATCATAATCACTGTTTCTCAAGCCTTGCAAATGTCATAGTACGTAAATATTTTGATCCCATCCTAAGGAGAAAGAAGCTGGACCTGTGCCAAATACCGCCTTCTCCAATCGCATATAAATAGCCTCGTGAATTGCTATTCGGACTCGCTCCTGTCAGGGTTCGTTCGCCTTTAGATCCGTACCGTATTGATCTCGCATGTCACCAATGCAGATTATCGTTAAGTCATCCTGCACGTAGTCATTATTGTACATAATGTAGATTATCGTTAAGTCATCCTGCACGTAGTAATTATTGTATATTAACTTTATCATATCATCATCAAATGGCAGTTGCGAATTGTACATTAGTTTAGCATCACCGTTACTACGCCACGCTTCCCATCACCTCAGTATATCCTTATCATTATCCTGATCCTCGTCCAACTTTCAGTATTCATTGTTTATCAATTTGTCTGCGGTGAATTGTCAGTAGCGGCGGTTATCCTCAAATGGTTTCTGTTTTAAACGCCATCGATGGCATGTACCATTCCTCCCATACGGTACGCCATGCGTACAAGGCCACTAGTTGGCCATCTTATGTTGTGTATTTTTAAGCCGCTATAGGCTTATCATTTCTCAGTTGTTATCTTTCTGGCCCATGATATCTTAGGCAATGGTGGAACCCATCGATGCTCAAACTTCACGTTGCAGACATATCGTTATCCAAGACCAGCCGCCTGACC